>BGNK01000743.1:176499-204555 GCA_003297005.1 Symbiodinium sp. clade A Y106 | reverse complement strand
GGGGGAAGGGGGAGGGGGTTGTCGCGGAGAGGTGTGGGGGAGGGAGTAAATTTGGTTTTTATTCCTCAACCCTTATTATTTTGTTTTTTTTTAATGGATGTTTTTTTATGATTTTTTGCGATTCTTTTTCCAAAAGCAAAAGCACCCCACACCCCATCGTAAAAAAATCATAAACCGCAGATTCGGTGAATCATAAAAATATTGTAAAAATATTGTAAAAATAAATATCTGTAGAATCGTGCCCCTCGCAGAGAATACAGAGTCATAATGTTAGCGCAGCATGCCCTGGGCAGGAAGATCAATGCCGCGAGGAGAAGACTGAGCTTTAACCTGAAGCTTGCTCCGAGTCCCGTAGCAAGACGCTGGGCATCCACTCTCCTCCGTGTGTGCTCGTCCGATCCCTGGGATGAGCACACCGAAATTGTACATAGCCCACTCGGTATGTGGAATCCACCTGCGCTTCCCCAAACAACCCTTTTTGAAGCATGCAGCTTCGCGAGACTTTGGCTTTTGGTGCGGAAGCGTGTGCCAGACGAGGATCCTTTGAGTTGATACAGATGATTCAGGTAAGATGTTGATCGCTTGATGTGACACTTCTTGACTTGAACTCAGAGAGCCGACGATGAGTAGATATTGTTGCATGAATCTGTAAGATGTTTTTCTTTTGCTGTTCGCAAAACGCTTGAACAGGTTCATCGCCCCACAGACCGGCAGAGCAGCCACATGTATCGTTTGCAGTGCTTTGCACTCTGCCAGGCTTTGACTAGGTCAACTTGTCTTCCTTGGCCGGCCATGACCGGTGCTCTTCCAAGTGATGCGCTCCTTCATACCCCGGTCGGTCAACGGCTACCACCCGTGGATCGCCAGGAGGGTCATCGTGCCTGGACAGTGTCGTGTCGTGTCGTGCAGATCCATGCAGTGCTAGGAGACGACCGGGGAGAGCTACGCAAAGCGTCAGCAGCAACGCTCCATTATGGCTGTGATGGATCCGTACAATCCCCCGGCATCGAAGAAGCGTGCCACTGGGCTACTACGGCTACTACAGGCTAAGTGATCCTGAAATTGGGCTAGCTAGATCGAAGAGTTCTGCGCTTGCCATGGAGGAGCGAGCTTTCCGTGACGGTAGCTGTGCACCTGGCGCCAAGGCAGATGCAGGTCGTCTCAGCTTACGAGACTGGATCCTTGGCCACAAGACCTGGTACCGTGGCATGGTAGCGGCTTTGTGCGACTCCATCATGGTGGTGAAGTAGTGCGCAGGGGCTCCCCACTTCTCACCTTGGTCAATGACTGTGCATGGAAAACTAGGAAATCCTGGCTCTCCGCATTTTCGGCTGCAGTCCCGCTCTTCTTGCTGCCTGGATGCAGCCAGAAGCTTTGGGCATGTGAGCATTGACACGATGAAGAGACAGCTTTTCCCAAACCTTGTTCTGCCCCATGCTTCCCGGACCGGAGCCCCGACCCCGAAAGTGTAGTCGTGCCGCAGCGCTGTCTCTGTCTCTTGAGATCTTCGGAATTCGCAGCCAAGGCTGAGCTATTCCTCGTGCGTGTCGTATGCTCATCTCATTGTCTCTGGAGCCTACGGCTACCCGATTCGTGCTGCCCGGGCCTGGAAGTCTGGTTTTGGCAGTGTGGCAGTGCATGATGGCATGAGCTCAAGAGGCGTGCCATGGGGACCCAAGGTGGTGATAACTTCAATGCATTTGCTCAGCAGCGGTCTGACGGGCCTGATCTTGCCGATGCGGAGCACCATGGCAATCTTAGCACCATGCAGTGGCCACAGCATCTTGCAAGCCTCAGGCAAGTGCCCATTGATCATTCCATCAGCAGATATTTCTGTGACGATGTTCTACCAGATGATTGCCGGGAGCTTTCAACACAATGATACAGGTGCAAGCCGATGCTGACGTCTTCAGGTCATGGACATCGTCAAGGCCGCCGCTGACGACGGCACTCTTTCGCCGGAGGCGGGAGTCGAGGAGACGCCGCAACCCGGCCTCGGCGGCCTCTAACTCGCTCTCGTCGGCCTCAGGCGGTGGCCGCAACCGCTATGCTGGCACTGCCTGTGAACACTATCCTCATGAGTCTGGTCTTCTTCCTGGTAGGAGAGCATCTCGTCTGAGTCATGCCGGATCATCGCAGGGTTTCGAAGCCCAACGTCAAAGGCAGAAAGCGACAGTCATTGTCTCCTATCTGCCGTACCCTGTGGTTGCGGGCTTCCTGGGCTCCATAGGCCGTTTGACGCAAGAGCTTGCTCACTCGCACAATACACGCATTTCTTGAAGACGTGACTTCTGAAGGCTTGGCCATCTTTGTTGGGGCCTTTGCAGTGCTGGAGGCTGGGATCTCTGACCCTGTTCCTCTTGCTCATGCGCATCATATCTGATGTGAGGATGGGCTAAGCGGCTTCAGTGGCATCGCCCAGGCCCGAAGCATGACGGTGTCAGCGTCAGCAACGTGCCACGTATGTGGTCACAGGCTGCGCATGACAAACCTTGGCCGCTGTTCTGCGCGGTAGGCACAATATCTGCAAGCCAACAGAGACGGTGCATGCTAAATGTTTCTGGTCATAAGAGCGGTCAAGGCATGGCACTCAGCTCCATCTTGTTGAAATACGCCGGACTCCCTGCCCGAGCGCCTTGGACAAATCGCATCTTGGATCCTTTTGACCAGGGATCCCGCCAACAACAGTGAAGGTACTGGCCGTGGCACCAACCCTGACCACCATGGTGCCCGGGATTGCAGCTTGGGACACTCGATGGGGCATTTGCAGTTGCACTGCTGTGAAGGTCGTCTTCTGGCTTTGTGTTGCCTTTTCCGGCTTGTCCTTGGACGAGATCAGAGAGGATCGGTGTGCTGTTGGACGCTGTTGGTGAGCTGTGCAAAATTGAACTACTGCACTCAGGACGGTTGGCTGTTCCCAGCAGCGAGTTTCGAACCCTTCTGGTCGATATGGACTGCCACGGGCCGAGAAACCAGGACAGCCAAGGGGTGCACAGTTCCAACGTTCGTGGCTGAGGAACAACATCCAGCAAAGGTGGTGCTGCAACTTGGCTGCTCAGATCCGGTTTTGTGCAAACATCGGCGCGCACCTTTAGAGAGGGCCGCAAATTCGCCTTCGATGAGCGACTCGACCCTACGCCGTGAAAGCATCCCCCGCTCCCCCGCTGCCCTGCTCCCCTACCCATCAGCCAGACATTTTGAGGCAATTCAGAACAGAACTTGCATAAGCCCGGATTATCAGGTTATCGGGTTCCGAGCCTGCCCGATGGCAGGGCCCGAGATCTTTTGCTGACCTCTCCAAAGTGCAGTCGGGAGGAGACCGAAGAAAGGAATCCCATGAATCGAAGGCTGCTCCGTCGAGAGGATCGTCGGAACGGGCCGTGTTTAGAGCTTAGAGTTTGCGACCGCACCCCTCCGAGACAGACTTCCTCCAAGTCGCCATTCCATCGTTTTTCTCAACATAGGCTTAGCTCATATTTGCGGTGCTGCTTCACTTCGAGTCTTGATGAAGCTGAAAGTGCGAACATGAGAACAGCATCGCTTTCTCGCTGCGTAGTGTGCTCTGAATTTGCACCCTGTCGCCTATACTCGGAATTGGTTCAGTCGGCGCTTCAGCTGGGCAAGGGAGTTCCGCAGGCATTTGCTTCCACCCAAGTTGGCCACCTTCCTCGGCGGGGGCCCCCAAACTGTCGCGACAGGACAGCTTGGAGACTTGTGGATGCTGAGACTGATCGCAGGTCTGGGGTTTGTCCTGATTCTCTCGTTGACACTCCGCATTGCCGGCATCGAGGCTCAGACGTGTGGACGGACGTGTTTTCAGCCAAATCCTTCGTCATCTCTTGGCACTTTGCTAGGGCTCAACCGGTTTCATGATTGGTGTGGACGAAGAGGCGCTGCCTCCGTTCTCTGTGATCCATCCCCTTCACGGCTTCGCTGTTGCGCTTCTCTTAGTTGCGGCGCTTGTGTCAGGTGAAATGGACGGGCATAGCCAGTGGCATCGCAGGCTGCTGCGGAACGGTCTGGTCCTCCTGATCTAGAAAACGCAGTTGCTCAAGACTCCAAGATCTTGAGACTCTGCTGAGGTGATTGGGTCGCACTCTCCTGGCCTGACGACCTTCAACGCGGCAGCTTACCCAGCTCGCCCAATTCCCTGCACCAAGAAATGCCCGTAGTCCGAGTGCTGACTAGGAAGCTGGAAGTACCACATTGCAGGCTGCAGCACACATCTCAGCACATCTCAGCACTGGTGTCTGTGACGAAAGCAAGCTGCGACCGTTGGCCGCTGGCCCTTGTGTGTCCAGGTGCTGACAGCAGCCCTGCAGCTGGCTTTGTGGCTGTCTGGAGCCGGAGCCCTGAGCATCTGAGCATCCGCTCCGCATGCCTTCGAAGATACAGCACTCGGATCCTGAGCTAAGTTCCCTGTGATGAACTTGTTCCCGCGGCCGGCATCCCAAATGCTTTGCGTCGTTTCGGCAGGAGCTTTGAAGGAATGGCAACTCGCGAGGTTCTTGCTTTCTGGCATCTTGATGAACTTGGGCTTGGTCATGCTGCAGGAGTGGAGGGCATCTTGCACATGTGAGCTAGAGTTCAAGGAAAGCCCGAAAGTCCGAACGACTACAAACACAGCCAGCAGTTCTGGTCCGAGTTCTGCTAGTTGCGGTATCTTTGCAAGGTTGCTGGCTTCGCAGTGCACACTTTGAAGAGTGGTGAAAAAGTGTAGTATAACTAATAATTAAGGTTCTTGATCGATGCACATCTCGCATTCGATGCCAGCCGAGAGTGAATCATCCACCTGAAGTCTGGTTTGGCTGTGAAGAGTATTTTGCAGGGAGTCGACCCCTATGCGACAATACAAGGTGTTGGGAGAGGGGAGTGTCCAGGCCAGTCGTCAGACTTGCGTCCATGGATTTCCGGGAGGCTCAGCGCCCACGTACCGGAAGCAAGTTATCTTGCAACATCATCCTCCTGCAGTGGGAATTGCAAAATGCCGTTTTCTGCAACCGTAGTCTTGCGATTAACGAGTAGCCCGTCCACAATTAAAGGATGGGCTGTCCGATGGGGGGGCCCGAGGCTGAGGATTTCCTTCTCTAACTGGCTTGTCGGCTTGAAGCGTGGGGTTCTCCTGGAGGAAAGGAACCTGCGTGGAAAAATACATGGGTATCTGCTCCAGGAAGTTAGGACCTGTACTGGTGGCCCTGGTACCTTCCGAGTGTTGAAGACTGGGATGTTGGGAAGCTTCTCCAGCACTTGTCAGTGTTGCTCCTAAGAGTGATCCTCCATCTATCCGGCACAAGACGCGCAGCATGATGATGTCAAGCTAGTGCGAGGAGTGGATGTGGACCGCCAGGCACAAGGCACGCGGTGGATCAGTGCATGGATTTGCGAAGATGCATCAGCCAGCACCGTCATCCTTGCAGCGGCTTCATTTGCCAGTGCTGTTGGCATACCTGGCTTTTGCTCGCTCAGGTTGGTGTTCTGGGACTGTTGGTAATCTATGCGCAGGCTTGTTAGCTGTACTCTGTGTACTCTCGAAGGCAGTTCGACCGTGCTGGGGTAAGTATCCGTATTCATGAGAGAGGTGGCTTCTTCCGCCATGTATGGTTTGCTCCCAAGCGTGCTCGTGAGGTCCCCAGAATATCTCAGAATCGTTTCCATCTCCTTAGTCTTAGTGACACAGCCGTCTGTGACCATCCTCAGGTCGGGGTGGCCGTGGCGTTGGTGACAGCACAGGCATTTGGCCTTTCCTCTTTCCTAGGCCACCTGCCTTTCTCCAGTGGAAGGTGCAACTCATGAAGTTGCACGTGCTCAAGCGTCAACCTTAGTAGCCATTGCTGCTTCTGTGAGGTGCTGCCAAGCTATCAGATTATCAACTCGATGCTGCAGCTTTTGACGGCCTGTGGTGCAGGTACCACGTTTCGCGGGTGTCAGTGAAAACCAACCTGCATCGGAGCGACCGAGAGCTGCTTCCTCAGCGTTCAGTCGGTGCTGCCACATGTTTGCTTTAAGAAGAGTTCGTTTTGAGGAGAAGAATCTTAAAGGAATACGGCGAGTTGATCGAGTGCTTGGGCTTGGAGGGTTTCCTGGCCAGGCCCTTAGCCGGAGAGCAGACTTAGGTCTCTGTTTGAAGGATGGTTGAAGGGAGATGCAAACTTCAGGCGGAGGGGCCAATGATCAAGCTCTCAAACTACGCCCCTTGCTGGCATTACAGGACGCGGGACTCGTCCCACGACTCTAGCTTGATTCGTGGAGCACGCTTGAAGTGTTTGTTTAGGTGCGACAGTATGTTGAATGCAACAAGCCGGGACCCCAGACGATGCTGTTCTGTGGCTTTACGGCCGTCTTCTGCCCCCAGGGTTCTTCGCTTCATGGTCTTTGATCTACAGGCTTGTCAAGGATGCATGGGGCTCAATGTCGTTTTGCAGATCAGGCCCGTCGCATTGCAAGTGCCTCTGAACAAGTCATGCTTTCGAGGCAACGTCTCCGCATACGCACTCCTTGCAAAGCTGGACAAGGCATAGCCTGCTATCTGCATTCAGGATCTTTGCCATGCAGGCAGCATGGGCACACATTTCAGGTCCTGCAGAACGAAGGCATCCGCGCGTACTACAGCTTGAGTCCCAGTAGTTCTCGCCGTGCTGATGGTGGCAGCAACAGTAGCAGTGTAGCTGTAGAAGCAGAAGATGCGCTAAGAGCATCTGTTCCGGCATCGTAGCGGCGGTGGCAGTGAAAGTGACCGTATCAGTGGCAGTAGCAGTTTCAGTTCCAGTTCATGTAGTTGTAGTTGTTGCAGCAGCAGCAGCAGCAGTCGTTGGGGTGCTGGTGCTGGTGGTGGATGGTGGTGGTGGAGGAGCTGGTGGTAGTTGGTAGTTGGTACTTGGCACTTGGTAGTTGTGGTGGTGATTGTTGTTGTTGTCGCTGCTGCAGTTGCTCTCCTTTGTTTTCTGGGAGTCGTTGTATGTCTCAGTCTTCACAATACACTGTGGAAGGGTCTTGCAAGCTGTGGCTCTGCTGAGGCAGCCTGGAGGCTGACATGAGCTGCGGCCTAAAATCCTTCGGGGCAGTGGGCTCAGAGCGAACTGTTTTTCATGTTGCGGCAACCAGCAAAGCCTTTCCGAGAGCGTGCCCCTCATCACTGACACCAAGGTGCCGGCTGATCGTATTTTCGACTCAGAAAATGGCGCCCCGTCAGTAATCCGACGTCCAGCATCTCCGCAGCTTTGCCCTGGCCGAGCTGAGGCTCCCACAGCTCCTTCATGAAGGCTTTGCAGTGCTGCGAGGCCCGCGGCGGTTTGGTATTGGCCTTGCAATCTTGCAAGTCTAGACCCGCCAGGTCAGTTTTGGCTTTTGCTTTTGTTTGCTTAGCAGCAGTGTGCCCCGGCGGGTATGTATGTGTCCAGCACTGGCTCGGAAGTCCTGTCAAGACCAGAAGTCGAACTCATCATGGCATCAAGTGCGTGGCTCTGTCGCCACGTCAGCTTGAAGTACAGGATTACTGTTTATTGTAGTGATGTAGTGTCAAGAAGCCGATGGTGAGTCATCGATGGTTGAGGTGCAGGTCGACAGACTTGACCTTCTCATGGCTTTCCTTTCTTCAGGACCTGGTCCTGGAGAGTGTCCTTCAGGTGGGGATCTGCTCAGCTCGACAATGGAAAGGATGTCTTGCTTGAAGACAAATTGCAGGCAGTGCGCCCTGCCATGAATCGTAATCTTCGACGATCGGTCCTTTAGCAAATTGTCTTGTCGTGGCGCGAAGCTCTGTCAAACAAATGGGATGCCAAATTGGCGTGCGCATCACAAAAGCAAGTGACTTTGCACGAAACTCCGAGTATCCGTGCAGATGATGTTCATTCGAGTACTTCGGCGGACGGTTCATTCTGCTTGCCGTGCCTTTCACGGGATCTGGTTCCGCAGGTTGATTGGCAGAGACAGATCTCCAACCCGATCGACATAACAGATTCCGACGACAATTTGCACCGGGCTCAGATGGCCTCCAGTCGGAATACAGTGCCAGAACAGCAGCGTGCTCCATGCAGGCAGGAGAAGATTCGGCATTTTCTCGATTTGACACCGGACAGCCGGGTGACGGGTCAATTATGATCTGTCAGCGCAGTTCTGCATGTCCCGATGGTGCGGATTTGGGATCTCGCAGGACCAGGTGCGGCAGCTATGCCAGGCGGGGAGTTTCGCCCGAGGGATGCAGAGAAAGTCATGAAGAGCTAATCAGCGCTCATATTGGCCCACTGTCGGAGGCAGGAACCTGGCAGCAGAAGAACACTGGTGACCGGCTCTCGAGCCAAGGCCGAACACCGTCCGTCAGGCCGTTAGGCCTAACGGCCTAACGTTGCAGACCATGCACAGGTGTTTGTGAAACCACCGTCAACATCGCCGTGCCGGGGAGCAGCAAGGCACCTCTCCTCTCCAAAGTTCACAAAACCGCTGTTCTCCTTTCAAGTCACCAGATCCGGGTCCGGATTTCACCGACCCCCCTGAGGGCAACCCCCCTCAGCTCCCTTGAGCTTGATGCCAGCATCTATGCGAGCATTGCGAGTGGTCTGCCGGAAGACATGGGCAAACGTAGGACGTAGGGGTGCCCACCCCTAATCCACTGTAGCAATCGCAGCACCTGTAGTCGCGCGACACGCTGAGATCAACTCGAAGCATCTCGCAGAACGGTCCATCCCAGCGCCGCTGCGAGCGAAAGGTGGCCGAGACGGTGGACGTCGGATCCAACTGGGGAGCAGCTCAAGAAGTCAGCAGCAGCAAAGCTGGAGTGGAACGCTCAGCCCGAAGGAGCACGACCCAGTTTAGTAAACAGCACCTGTAGCATTCAAGACTAAGACTAATCAAGACACCATGTAGGCACAATTCTGCAACAATGTCGGTCGAAGCATTCCTAGTGTCGCAGCTTCCGTCGGTTTCGTTCTGGCCGGCTTTGCCGAGTTCATTTGTGGCTTGGAGAGCGTTCTCTACGATGAGTCACGGCCTCGGCGTGTTCGACAGTTCGACTGAGAGCTGTGAAAGGGGGAAGATCTGCTTCTCGGCCAGGCCGTCGCGCTCGACCTGCAGAGTCCAAGAGCCTTCGAAGGTGCTCTGCATCAAGCGCGTGGAGATGCAGCAGCTGGCCAGCTGCTCAAAGACCGAAGACCTCCGCCTACACGGCAGAGAGCAACGGTAGGGTCCCAATGTCCCAAGCCTTTGAATGGAATGGATTGTCACAGGTTTAACGAGATTGAGGCCGGTCATACATCTCTCAGCGGAATTGTGCAATGAAGCCGTGCAGTTATGGTGGGATTCATCCAAGATCTAATCTGGCCTCTGCTGTACGGGAACGAAGCGGTGTGACGTAATGAATGCCTGTGGGGTTGTTGGCTTGTAGTAGTGTTTGGCGATCAGAATGGCCCACCAGGGTACGTATTTTTCGTCCGTGCTGCTGCGTTCTCGCGCTTCCCTTCACCTAGCTTTCTTGACCTCCTGCTCAAGTTTGTAGCAAAGTGAGTCATCTTAGGTCGCGTCAGAGCCCTCCATTGCCAACTGCCTCTCGGCCTCCAGTTAGCTTGCAGCTTGGTGCCTGGAGTACTGCACTGTGCAACCAGGTCTTGGCAGAATCACCACCCGTCAGCTGGCGTCCCAGTAGCTGTCATGCTGACGAATTTTCGGAGCTGTCATCCTGAATTCATCTTTCGTCGGGTCAGGTTTCTTCGTCACAGCGATGTCTTGTTGCAGGTTCTGTGGCTTGCGGCTTCTTGTGATTGCAAAGAAACATTTCGTTCCGGCCCTTGCGAGGCTCTCCAGCTCTACGAGGGGGGTGGATGGAGAGGCGCGTATCCTGCGTGCACTTAAGCACACGGCAGACGGGGCATCTTTGCGATGCCAGGCGGACATTTCGACAAGCACACTGCGCAAGTTTGCTTGAACATGCTCGGGCAAGATAGCAAGGCCACGCCCGTTAGCTTGTTTTCTCACATCCGCCAGCCCGACGAGCAGTTCTCCTTGTCATCATAATCTTTCAATTAGATTAATTATAAGGAACTACGTCGGCTTACGAGGAAGATGCCAGCCCGTCCAGAAGGATTCAGAACGCGCTGCCAGAGAAACTTGGACACTTGGCTGCCTTGGTGAAGCTCATGGCAGGGGCAACATCTGGCATCAAACTTCCGCACCCCACTCCGAGGCAATCTGAGCACGCCCACGGTTCCACGTAAGCCGAGGAGCGCATGTAACGGAACGGAGAGGGCCAGTGGCCTGTGAGTTGCATTGTGCACCGCAGGATGACCCGAATACAAAGGCAAGGTACAATCGACGCATGGGCACTGAAGTGGTCGCACTGCCGAGTTGCATATCGCTTCTATCACAGGCTGTCGCTCGCGTGTTTTGTGCTTGCCAGGTGGGAAGAGCGGAACAGCAGCACAGTCGCTCTGTCGTAGGCAGTGCTTCTCTAATCTAATCTTCCGGCATCATCACAGCTCCAACGACGAGTTGCATTGATGGCCCGCGCTCACTGCTTTTGACTCCCAACCCTGCACATAGAATTTTCCAGGTTGGTCGAAGGCTGGAGTATCAGTTTCGTGCTACTTGCAGCACCGTGCCGCATTCGGTATATCTCAATGCTGAGGCTGTGCCGCGGTTCAACTTCAGGCATGTCACACTGCGTCTTCCTGCGCACCTTCGGGTCCACTCAGTGCGAAGCGCTGCCGTGACCTTTCAGTGTGCTTGCTGCCAACAGCTCAAGTCTTCAATCGCAACGTACGATTGGAAGGAGAAGCTGAAGACGAAAATCGGACTATTCGACCGCCTGTCACATACTTCAGAACTCAACAGGGTGTGAATGGCTGCCACACCGACCCAGCCAACTTGGGGTTCGGGGCCCGATGAGGTTAGCAGGTACAAGAGATGCCTCAGCTTCGTGTCTGTTGGATCCATGACGACGCTACTCGCAACTCTGCTTTCGTAAATGATGTTTGCATCATACAATGAGTCATACATGCGTAGATAAGAATACATACATAAGTACGTGCATGCTTGCATTCATATGCAAGCGCACAGCAGACAATATCTGTCGGACGCGCACGTGCGGAGAAACATGTGTGCTGATGCCATGTGTGTATATGCATGCAAAAAAGCCGCGCCTGTGCATGTGTGCATATACTACCGAGATAGTATGTGTGTGTACGTACAGAGATGCACCATGATAAACTGTTTGGTTTGTTTGTATGATGCCAATTTGTATGTATACGTATACACATACATACACATACGTCTCTCTCTGCCTCCTTCTTTTCTCTCTTTTTGACTCTCTCTCTCTCTCTCTGACTGTGGCTCACGTTGTCATGCACGTTACGCTGATGGGCCTGTGACCAATCGACTAGGCAGAGAAAATGCTGCTCAGCACGTGGCCAAGAGACCGTGTCGTGGTTCGTGGAGCCATTGCCTTCATCAAGACACTCCAGGGGCTATAGTAAAGAAGCCATGGGCAACGCAGGTTGCTGTTCCAGCAGTGATGGGCGACCCGCCTACGAAGCCTTGTCCACAGTTGCATCAAGCGTCACAGGACGCAAGAAAGCCCTGCTCGTTGGTCTCAATTACCGCAACACACGTGCGGAGCTGCACGGTTGCATCAACGACGTGAACAACATGCAGCAAGTCCTGGTAAAGCAGTACGGCTTCAAGATTGAGGACATCCTGATGCTGAACGAGGATCAGGACAAGAGCCAATGGCCTTACAAGAAAGTCATCCTAGAGGGCATGCAGTGGCTTTACAAGGATGCAGGCAGCGGAGATTTGTTGTTTTTCCACTACAGCGGTCACGGTTCACAGTATTCGGTGGACAAGAAGGCTATGCCAGCCGACTGCATATGCCCCTTGGATTGCCTTGACAAGGCGTGGCCAGAAGCAGTCATCCTCGACACGGAGATTCACGACAAGCTCTACGATCCGCTTCCAAAGGGTTGCAAGGCTGTCTGTGTCTTTGACTGCTGCCACTCGGCCACGGTGGCAAACCTTTGTGAGACGATGGTCGTCAAGGAAGGGCCCCTCACTGCGGCCAAGAAAGAGAAATTGGTGAAGCAACTAGCCCGACAAAAGGATGATGTGGCTGCCAAGGTGCGCTTCTACCGAGAGGTCAATTCCGGCAAACTGGACATCAAGAAGAAGAGTCGGGAAGAGATGATCCAGTTGCTGGAGAAGCACGAGTACCCCAAAAGAGGGGCTTACTTCGAGGATGAGCAAGCGAACTACAACTACCTCATGGGCTTGTCCATCTCCACGCTCTTCAATGACTCCGTGAAGAAAGCTGAGGATCTCTTAGACGCAAAAACGAAGGCACTTCAGCATGTACAAAGTTTGAAGCCCGGTGAAGGCGCCAAAATCTATGTGGGGAACCTCGAGCAGGATGAGCAGTTCCTCGGCATCGCAGAAGTCACATGTGATGACATGTCTCTCTTGGGGTCTGTTCGCTATCTCCTTCACTTGGTCAGTCGTGCCAGTCAGTCTACCACGCACTTTTACCGAGAGCGTGGCGGTCCAGGTGGTCTGGATAGCATGGCATGATGCTGTCGACGTGATGTTGATGGTGATGATGATGGTGATGATGTGAGGTTGTCTCTCAGGTTGCCGTGAGGTTGCATGACATGATGTGAGGTCTTCGACGAGTTGACCCTTAATGTCTTCATTTGCTTGACTATCTTGTGACGCACAAGGGCTAGCGGGAGTCGCCCACGCATCGTAACACGACGCTGTGCGTGACTTCCACTGGTTCCTTGGTGGAGGCAGCTTAGCCGTGCCCTGAACCCCATTAGTACTTGGGGGGAAACATTTGGGTCATGTGCAAATATGTGCAAATCCCGCCAATACATTCACATTGGGAATCATTTTCATTGGTACTCCTGGGAAGAAGCTACGCATTGTGGTCAGGTCTCTGAATCCGTTTTATTCACTGAAACATGCCAGTTCATAGGCAGATGTTTTGTGGTCATGTCTTTGAATTCGTTTTGGTCTCGTCCGTGAATCCCTCAAGTATACAGTTGGGGGCGAAGGTTTTGGCCGCGCTTATGAATCATGCCAGACATGGAGAAGCATTGTGGCCATATCTTTGAATTCGCCTGTACATGTGAGGAAACCCTTCGCCCCATCCTGCTGAATCCCGGCAGAACATGGGGGGAAGGACGAGAAGGGTTTAGCGAGGTGGATGTACGGATGGGTGGATGGATGAATGGATGAATGAATGCATGGATGATTGGATGGAGGGATGGATGCATGCATGGATGTATGGATGCATGAATGGATGCGTGGATGGGTAGGTGGCTGGATTAATTACTGGGCGGACGAGATGATGTTTGCTATTGCCTCGCTGCTCTTACGCTCGCTCTCTAGTTTCCATCGCTGGCCTCTTTCATCGTGCCTTGCACCGACCGAAAAATTCCAAGGACTGCCTTTTCCAAGAGCCATTCCAACAAAGATATCCGTTTGCGATATCTCCCGCAACCAGAAATGGAGCAGGATGAAGAGGCCGCACCGGCCAAGCCTCTCGGCCAGGGTCTTCGGGGTGCCCTCAGGAAAGCCAAATATCAAGACCATGAGCTTTGGATCTTCTCGGGCTGTCAGGACGATCAGACAAGCGCTGACGCACACGTGGATGGAATCTACCAAGGAGCCTTCACCTGGGCGCTAATCAAGGCCTTGAAGACCGATGCTTTCATGGAATCCTACAGCAACTTGCTTGTCCAGATCAAGGCAAATTTGGAGAGTGGCAACTACAAGCAGGTCCCAGCACTGTCCACGACACACAAGATGTACCTGGACTTCGGTTTCCTTGGCAGACTCAAGGAGGACGGACCTTAAGCCTGACCATCTCCGGCCCTTTTCACGAGACTGCCCGGTAAGATCTTTCAATAAGTGTCTCCCCCAAACGCGGGGGTGCCGTGTCGATCTCAATTTCCCAGCACTTCTACTCCTGCACTAGCTGCAAAATGGCCAGGCCGAGGCAGTTGTGTAGTTCCGAAGCTCGGATTCCACTTCTAGCCCACCGCACTCCTGCCCTTGACTGTGGCTCGCAGTACCAAGACCACATCTATGCGACTGCGAGTCAGCTCAACGCTCTGCTGCAGCAGAGCAGCAGGCACATGATACACATGGGATTGCCCAGGGTTCGAGGGTTCGAGCAGCACAATGAGAAGTCCAGGAAGTTAGACCTCACACTTCTGCTCGGGATGGCTCGAAGATGGTGTTGCCCTGCAGCCGCGACAGCATCGTGGCGGCGTCGGCTGTCAGCGGCTTAGCTCTAAGTGTCGAGCACAGAACTTGCCAGCCAATGCCCGAGGGTGCTCTCCTGGGTCTTGTCTGCATCTCTGCATCCTCCTGGCAATTCGACTCGAGCTTCTGGGCACCTAAGCTGCAAAGCTTCCGTTGTTTGGTGCTATCAACACGCATCTCCACTGGTGAGACCAGCGCGGGAGGATGCTCCTAACGCGGAAGCTCAGCAGGACATCCAAGACATCCGGGCCGCGCAGGTTAGGCCATGCCAATTTATTTCTTCAGCCGCGCGAGTGCAACATGCAGGTTGCTGCGCCGGCTGTGCCATGTGCCAATGGGCCACCAAAGTCTCCAGAGGCCTGCTTCCAAGCTGTGTTGCCCTTCAGTTAAATCACCCTTCTTCGCTCTCATGCTCAAAGGCACCGTGCGCTGCACCGACAAAGACACCAGCTAGCATTCGGGAAGAGGCAGGTGCCGTTTCGTGGACGCTCCTTGACCACATGGCTTTCGCCGAAACAGTCAAGCTCTGCAGGAAAGCCATGTGAGATCAACGTGCTAGTAGTCCGAAGTCGCTAGGTCATGCCAAACTGCAGGGAGATGTGTTGTGATTTCTGAGGGAATCCTAATTATTTGAGGATTTTTTGTTTTTTTAGTGATTTTTTTTGTTTTTTGCTTTTTGCTTTCCTCTGCTTTTCTGCTTTCCTCGGCTTTTGTGCTTCTCTGCTTTTCTGCTTCTCTCCTTTTCCGCTTCTCTTGCTTCTCTGCTTTTCTGCTTCTCTGCTGCTACTTCTTTGATTGTCTGCTTCGCTTTTATCTTTTTTAAGTTTTTGTTTGCATCTCTTCCCTGCTTTCGTATTGTTTTGCTTTTTTGCTTTTTTGATTTTTGTGCTTTTGCTTTCCTCTGCTTTTGCTTTCCTCTGCTTATCTGCTTCTATGCTTTTCTGCTTTTCCGCTTCTCTTGCTGCTCTGCTTTTCTTCTTGTCTGATTGCCTGCTTGGCGTTTCTGTTTTTTTAAGTTTTTGCTTACACCTCTTCCCTGCTTTCGTATTGTTTTGCTGTTTTGTTGTTTTGATTTTTGTGCTTTTGCTTTCCTCTGCTTTTGCTTTCCTCTGCTTTTCTGCTTCTCTGCTTCTCTGCTTTTCCGCTTTTCCGCTTCTCTTGCTTTTCTGCTTCTCTGATTGTCTGCTTCGCTTCTCTCTTTTTAAGTTTTCGCTTGCTGCTCTTCCCTGCTTTGATTGCTTATTGTTTTTCTCTTGTTGATTGCTTTCCTCTGCCTTTGCTTTCCTTTTGTTTTTCAGCTTTTGTGCTTCTCTGCTTCTCCGCTGCTCTGCTTTAACGCTTTGCCTTTGTATTATTACTATTGCTATTACTATTACTATTGCTAGTACTATTACTATTACTATTATTAAAACAATAAAGATATCTTCTCCACCACGCAACTGGAAATCCCTTGCTAAATCGCCTTCGAAGCCCTCTTCGAANCCCCCCCCCCCCCCCCCAAACACCCCCGCTCTCTTAAGCCGTGAAGAAATGAATGAACACGTCTTCTCCAACACACAAGAAGGAGAAAGTCAGACGAAAGCGCTTCAGGAGGTTAAAAGCAAGAAATAAATAATCATGAATGAAACGTCTTCACCGACAGACTAGTAGGCGAAAGCCAGGCGTATTCGCTGGGGGGTAAAAAAGCAAGAAAACAGAGTAAAGCGAAAGAGAGTCTCCAAGGAAAAACGAATAAATGAGAAAAAGCTTCTTCTCCAACACACAAGATGGAGAAGCCACACGGAATCGCTTTAGGGGGTAAAAGCGAAGAAAACAAAGTCATTAAGGGAAGGTTTGCAGATAGGGGGGGGGCTGCGGCCCCGCCCTGCTTTTTTCTGAACTGCACACTTTGCTGCTTTCTCTCTCCCCCTTACCCCCCCGCTTTTCTGAACTTCTGAACTGCAGACCCTGCTGCTTTCTTTAAGCTCTACTACAATTAGGGTAGTAGCAAAAGCAACAACAACAACNTTTGCTGCTTTCTCTCTCCCCCTTACCCCCCCGCTTTTCTGAACTTCTGAACTGCAGACCCTGCTGCTTTCTTTAAGCTCTACTACAATTAGGGTAGTAGCAAAAGCAACAACAACAACGACAAAGCCAGTGACACAACAGAACAACAACAACGACGACAACAACAATAGTAACAATAACAACAACAAGAACGAAAAGAATACCAATAATGATAAGAAGAACACGAACAACAACAACAACAACCACAACCAACAACAACAACAACACCGGCTTAAGAATAACAAGAACAGCAACAACCACAACGATAACAATAGCAGCAACAACAGCAACAATAATATTAGTAAAAATAATAATAACAAAAATAAATATATAGTACACTAATGCAACAACAATAATACATACTGACATACTCATAAAAATAATAATAAGGCTAACAACAACCACAAGAAGAACAATAACAAGAACAATAACAGCAACAACAACAACAGCCACAACCACAACCAAGGTAATGTCGGTTTTTCTCAAGACAACAACAACAACCAAACGTAGGTTTTCGTCAGGAAACGTGGGAAATGGCACGAAATCCGTCNCAACCACAACCAAGGTAATGTCGGTTTTTCTCAAGACAACAACAACAACCAAACGTAGGTTTTCGTCAGGAAACGTGGGAAATGGCACGAAATCCGTCCAAAATGTAAGGAAAACTGTCTTTTCCCTAGGAAAACCAAGGTAACGTCCGTTTTCCTTAAGGTAACGTACGTTATCCTGAGGAAAATCTATATAGGGGGAATGGCACTAAATCAGTCAAAACTCCATCCCTCCCGCCTGTCCCCTCAGACCAAGCAAACGCACAAAACAAAAAAAAACACCAAAGAAAAAACAAAAAATCCTCAAATAATTTCGGACCCTTTCTGAGCATGCCGACAGTTCAGCCTGTTGGTGTTTACGCAACTAGACTCTTCACTAGACTCTCAGGCCGCGTTCTTCTCGTCATACGACCCCAGGTTAAACCCACCTCCGTGAGCTTCTGGAGGTTTGTGTGGCTGACCAATTCGCGCGTCCACCACCAGTCGCAGCTCAGACGCACTGGAAGCGCAAAGAGTAGGTAGTGCCCATGTCGTTCCCCCCTCCTTGCAGTCAAAGCATGTTGGTGTACCAGCTACTTGTATGACGGCAGTCGCGCTCGCCTGTTCGTTTCTTGACGGTGGAGTTAAAGTCCCGGGTCCCTCCGAGCATCACTGCACTCCGCTGCCTTGTAGATTCTTGAGTGGATGGTCTGGGAGTTTCGTTTGGAGAAGTCCGGATCTGCCACAGGTGTACGGAACCAGCGGAACTTGGATGGAGGCCGTTCTCCATCAATAGTGGGCACGCCGCAGAGCCGCCGGAGCTAGCTACTTTTACGGCTGGGGCCACTCAGTGCCTGGAATTATTGTCTCAGAATAGATCAGGATTTGGCAAGAGCGCCAGCTTGTGGCTGTTACCAACATCACGGAATGCAGTGCCAATTCGTTTGCTTGGCTCACTGTCTCTGATGCTACCTCTTGCTGCACAAGCTAAAGTTAAAGGAACACAGCATGTGTCCGTTCCAAAGCCTTCAGGACACGAAACGTAGGCTCCGCAGTCGCCCTGTTGTCAGGTGTCTTTCCTTAATGGCGACCTCACAGGCAGAGGCGCAAACCTCGAGTGAAACATGTATCGTACATGATCTGGAGGAGGGAGAGAGAGTCAGTAGAGACTCTTGGCCTTCCAAACCCTGATGCCCTCATGTCGGTTGCTTGCATGACATATGTTGAAAGCAATTCCCTTGTTGTAACATTCCGGCCAATAAACCATCCAAGCTCTCACACCTTGCTGCAAGCCGGCAGAAAACCACCTATTTATTTCCCTCTAACTTAGTGGAAGAAGCAAAACGGGAAGGGAGGGAGCGGTAGAGACACGACCTCGCCACGTAGTTTAGTTTCCACGTTGACTCCTTTCAGCTCCTTTCTAATCCGCAGCATGGTGAGACGCCTGTTGTTTCCCTTTCAATCAGCACTGTGTTTTCCACCGCGTTTGCTGCCGGTGCCTCGTGGGGGGTTTTCGGCTTCTCTGGCCCTTGGTGCTATTCCTCAAGGCTCCCATCAATTTGCAACATTGCGTGGAGACCTTCTGGAGGTTCCGTCTTCTACCAGGAACAATGGCAGGTTAAATGTCCAAGGAGGTCAACTGGTTCCATTCCAATGTTTATAGTTTGCAACTCATACTACTGTCATGTAGTGCTGCTGCGCTAGCCACAGAAAACTCTGTTTCGTACACAAAACGAAGCCCACAATGCATCAGGATCTCAAGTAGTCGTCTACAATGTAGAGCCGTAATATTCGTGTACTTGTTTGTCAATGTGTAGCGCAGCTTGGCACTCATTCTGTCCGTGACTACAAACCCGGTTCTCAAGCCAGCCTTGTGGCACTCCAGCATAACATGATGGCGGCGCCCTCAATACCCGGGTCGTAGCAACAGCAGATCCCGAAAGATTGAATACCACAGCAGCTCACTGTCGGTGCCGAACGAACTAAAGCATGCGAGCGTTTATGATGCACATGTGAGTTCATGGCGACGTTCCGATGGAAACTACGTGAATACATCGTCGAAGATAGCAAGGTCAGGATAAAGGTGTATTGCGTGACATTTACTGTCAAGGCTAGCACGAACAAAGTGGTTGCAGGGGTCGACATGTTTGCCGAACCGGAGACCTCTCTTGTTTATAAGAAACTCATAGTCTCATATGCCACCGGCGTAGATCATGCGTACTTGTATGTGGCTTAGCAAACAGTTTTGCTGGACTTCCTGAGTGCTTTCATCACAAAGGACTCTCGCAAGTAATGAGTACAGCAGGTATTGTATTGATTCGATTAGCTGTATAGTACCTATGGCTATCGGGCCGTATGACTTGTATTTGCAGAACTAAGCTCGTATCATGTGTTTGTAGGCTTTGCGCACAAAGAAGCTTGCAACTGCGAGTCATGGCCAATACTGGGTAGTAGTACGGGCATGCCCATGAATTATATCTGGGGTTCAGGTGGGACTATTCGTGTGTGTGTGTAAAGGGGTCATAGGCAATATTCAGCAGCAGTATCTTGCTTGAAGGTGGGGTTTTTCGTGTGAGATAAAGGGTCATAGGCAATGCTCAACAGTAGAATATTATTTTCAGGTGGGGTCATTTTTGTGCGAGTAAACGGGTATTATGGGCATACCCACAAGCACTATTGGCGTTCAGTTGGGGCCA
Organism: Symbiodinium sp. clade A Y106; assembly: GCA_003297005.1. Taxonomy (NCBI): domain Eukaryota; class Dinophyceae; order Suessiales; family Symbiodiniaceae; genus Symbiodinium; species Symbiodinium sp. clade A. The sequence continues at coordinate 185,039 of BGNK01000743.1, read as the reverse complement.
TTCGTGCAAGCATAAGGCTAAAAGGCAAACTCAGCCTTACTTCAAGCGGTTCGTGCCTGTAAGTAAACGGGTCATAGGTAATACTCAACAATCGCATTCGCTTTCAGGCGAATCTGTTCATGTGAGTGAAGCGATGGCAAAATCTTGAATTTCCCAACTAGCAAAAGTCCTGCGACCCCCGAACCGGAGAGTGTCAACATTGCTCACGCCAGAGACGAGAAGCCGTGGAAGAACACAGCAAAAAAGTATATATTTTTTCGGAGGGGGAAGCAAATAAACGAATAGATAGATCGATAGATCGATAGGTAGGTGGATAGATGGACAAGTAGCTAAATGACCAGAAAATAGGCAAATAGATAAGTAGATAAATAGATCAGTCAATAGAGATAAAGAGCCATTTACGGATGTATATATACACATGTATGTATGTATGTATGTGCATTTGTGTACAGGTGCATCTATATATATACATATATATATGTATGAATGTAGACATATAAGCCGAAATATATGTACACACATATATATATATATGCACATAACATGTATCAGTGTATATAAATATATACAAGTATATATAAGCTTGTCTAAGTGTATACAAGTACATACAAGCAGATATAGTTATACACGTCTACACAAGTACAAATAAGTATATATAAGTATATGCAAATCCCAATAAATCATATAAGCTTTTACAGGTATATACTTACATATAAGTGCACATAGGTGTCCACATAGGTATATCTATAAGTATATATTAATATCAATATATATATACATATATATATATATATATGTACATGTATATGTATGTCTGTATGTCTGTATGTAAGTATAATATATATATATATATGTATATGTATATACATATGTATATACAAGCGTACGTAAGTATGTGTAAGTATGTGTATGTATGTGTGTATGTGTGTATGTATATATATATATGTATGTATGTATGTATGTATGTAGGTATGTATGTATGTATGTATGTACTTGCATGTATTTGTATATGTATATATATCTATACGTATATACACATGTATGTATGGTCGCGCCCTGGCGGGTGGGCCTTAAGCTTCCGAGTTCAGTTTATGCTGCAGAGTTGAGTTCAGAGCACAACCATAACTACACAAACATACATACACAATGATCCTCCGGCGAGGGGACGGAGTGCGCTGTTGCCCCTTCCTTGAAGCCATGTAGTAGAAGAACAAGAAGAAGAGGGAGGAAGGGAGGGAGGGAGGTGAGAGCATGATGGGCAGGCTACAAGACGAATCCAATGTGCAAAAAGCCTTGGACAAGCGATGTGGTTGGGCGACCAATCATTGCCCGCAGCCTACACATGCAATCGCCCACAGCCATACCGCATGCAACCTGGGCTCCAGGACACCACCTCCACGCTTGTGCAGCGAGCTATCCGCGTAGGCCACCCGAAGAAGCCAGGCTGTGAAGTTTGCTGGAGAAGTGCTCTGACTTGCTCTTCGTCCCTTCCTTCTGACCGTGCTCAGCTTAGGAACGGCATGCTGAATCCCAAGAGCGGCTAGAATGCACAACGGCACTAGGAGACGGAGTCGTTTTCGGTTTCAAGAAGTCCTCGAGGCTGGATCAACCGATCTCTTTCTAAGGCGATGTGGTGATTCCGAGGCCATGTGCGCGCCCAGCCGCTCGGCGCTAGCTGAGATGCTTTCGGTTGGAAGCTGGCTTACCAGTTTTCTACATGCGCTGCATGCTGTTGAGTCTTGAGGTGCCGAAGATATTACACTTCATTTGGTTGTGTTCGCCGCTCTCTGAGACTCGAGCTAGACACGTTCAAGGATTTGCACCTTGACGAGAATCGTTAAACATGGCAGATGCTGCTTCTTTTCGATCTGTTCATGTGGCCCATAAACGCGGAACGGTGCCGTGAGGATAAACAGGCTTAGCACCGTTGTAATCTCGCCTGGTTTCCGTAGAGTCCAGCATGTGGAATGTTCGGTAGATGTTAAGAGCAGCATCTGGTTGGCATCCTTGCTTCTGTTAGGTGCAGCAGGTTCTTTTGATTTGTACGATTTGCTGCCAGCCTCCTCACCAGATCTGCCAGCTAAGCTCATGATGGCGCAGGCAATCAAGAATCCCAACTACCGCATCTTATTCTGGACTGACACGGACGGGGTTTTATGAAATCTGAGTTGTAGACTTCTTAGCTCAGACAGCATCCTCGCTGAAGAGGAGATCCCACTTCTTTCGAAGATGATCCTCGAGAATGGAACATCTGCACGCCCAGCCGGTGCCATCGAAAGAAAGGACACTTCAACTTCCTAAAGTGCGCCTTCCTAGCGTGCTCAGTAAGCATGGTGAGCCTCAGAATGCAGGATGCATACTTGGAGGCCTTCAGCCCTTCAGGGGCTTCCAGCTGAACTTAGAGTCTTGGAGCCATCTTTCAACACGGTAGCTCATGCTTTGAAAGGGAATGCTCCGTGTGGTGGGCAGGTGCTAGGCCGGTGCGCATCTTTCGGTGCAGGCGGAGTCCTTCCAATCGCTCCGCGTGATCCGGCACCTGGACACCTTTCACGAGAACAACCGGAATCCAGGCAAGACAAGGTGATTACTGGGATGTCTCGACTGAATAAGGGCCTGGGCTTGGGTAAGTGTGGTGTCGGAGCCGAAGGCAGCTGCCTCAGCCTTCTCACTTGTTCGCTGCCGCCTCACGTGATGACACTGGCAAGTTTCAACTGATTGTGGGGGCAATGCTGTGAGGCAAAAGCATCGTTTCTCGTTGGAGTCAGGGTGTTTAGCGCCGAAACCCTGGCAGGTGTCTGTGCCCTGAAGTCTCATTTCTGGCGACTTGAGGCAGACAGTTTGCAGCCGGCTTTTCCCTCTTAGGGCTGGCTCGGGACAGGCACCATTGAAGTACGGTGGCATCTACATTGACATGGACCACGTGGCAACTCGTGGCTTGGCTCTGGAAGGCCAAAGGGCAGGGCCAAAACTCGAAGACAAGCTTCAAGTCTCAAAGGCTGAGCCTCCGCGCTCGCAAAGCATTGAAATCAAAATCCAGAACGACTGGTCATCGATGTATCCGTCGCCCAACAGTAAGTCAGCAAGTGCAGTGGTGTGGGCGGTGAGTCAGAGGAGTAGTCGTGGTGGCCAGCAAACCCAGGCGGCTTTGATGAAGTCGGAGGTGAGCTCTGGCGGTGGCCCTTCGTTACGCACAAGGCTGGAAGATGGCACGATTCCTCTCGTACTCCGCTCTGCCGCTTCGTGTGAGCCGTCTTGGAATGGCGAGGAATCTTCCTCTCAAGCGAGGGAGCTTTGAGTCAGGTATGCGGTGCCAATATTGGCAATCACATCTTCAGTGGCGACAAAGGCAGGCACCCGTCCATGACTCCAGGGGCTGGTGGACAACGCTCGAACCAACCTGGGTAAATGCAGGCTCTGGATTCTTGGATTTTGCCATCAAAGTCATCATGGAGCGAAATCCGACTGCAATTTCATTGCCTTGAAGTGTCTTCCCGATTTGAAGCTGCAGACCTGTCCTAGGTTGCGAGAAGCTGAGCTCCTGCAATGTTCTGGAAGGCACAACTCACTACGACATGCACACATGCCGATGAGGTGTTCGGTTGCACCACAGAATGCTCCCCGAATCAGCAGCCCATGCATTGAGACTTTACCGGTGCTGGAGCATCTCAGCTTCTCCTGACGACTGGTGAAGCAAATCCATGCACAAGGCATGAAGCTGTCTTTCCCTGTGCATCCCGAGTGGCCAGCTTTGCTAACCCGAGTGCATGTGCATGAAATTCATTCAGGAAGCTATCGCACAGGCACACGCGCACAGACAGACACAGACACAGACACAGACACAGAAAAAAGACACAGACACAGACACAGACACACACACACAGACACAGACACAGACACAGACACACACACACAGAGACACACAGAGACACTCAGAGACACACAGAGACACACAGAGACACACAGACAGAGACAGAGACACAGACACGGACACAGACACGGACACCGACACGGACACGGACACCGACACGGACACCGACGCGGACACGGACACGGACACGGACACGGACACGGACACAGACGCAGACGCAGACGCAGACACACACACACAGACACACACACACACACAGAGACACACAGAGACCCACAGAGACCCACAGAGACACAGACACGGACACCGACACGGACACCGACGGACACCGACACAGACACGGACACCGACACGGACACCGACACAGACACGGACACGGACACGGACACGGACACAGACACACACACACACACACAGAGACACAAAGAGACACACAGAGACCCACAGAGACCCACAGAGACACACAGAGACACACAGAGACACAGACACGGACACCGACACGGACACCGACACCGACACGGACACGGGCACGGACACGGATACGGACACGGACACCGACACGGACACGGACGCGGATACGGACACGGACACAGACACAGACACACACACACACACACATGTGCTTCAATCGTTTGGGCTTTGATGCATAGTCTTCAGAAGCAAAAGGCTTGAACGTCAAAACCCGGGGGGAGGTTTCAGGTCTCGCGATACAAATGGAATCTGAGGCTTTCTCTGCATGGTCAGCAGTGCCACGCATACACACCCACCCACGCACACAGAAACACGCGCACGCACTCACACATGTCACATGACGCTCACACAATACACACTCACATACACAAACACGGAGACACTCGAGTCAGGAATGAACGCCTTCATGTAGCTTCACATTTGCCAACCTGAGTTTGTGCAGCAAATACGTGAGTAGGTCCTTGTGCTGTTTCGAACGTTTGGAGTTGCATCCCTACTAAAGACAACTCGATGTGCATCCGAGGGCAAGTCAAAAGGATCAACACAGCTTGGCAAAAGTCAACAGAATTGAAGCCCTGTGAGAGGCACAGGGCCGCCACCATTCGCAATGAGTGTCTTTCACCCAGCTTGGGCTGCAACCGACAAGGGTTGCTTTGGCCATCTCTGCAATCTAGAGCCAGGTTTTGCGGTACAATGCCTCTGACATGGCTTTCATTGGAGACGCAGGGTTGCAGCTCAGAGTTACAGTTACAACTGCTGGTGACAAAGCATTTATCAATCGCACGCGGCGTTTGCAGCAGTTTCGCCACAGAAACTGTTGAAGCCGTGGGTGGCCACCAAGGACCAGTTCTTCGGCCGCACTGGCATAGCCTCGCACAAGGCGGAGCACTCGTGGAGGTGAGATGCAGGCTGGCAAGTACCGCTCGGGGCGCCCGACACCAGATCAGTGGGAAGAGTGCCACCACTTCGGTGACGGCTCGTGGCCGACCTGGTGATGCTGACGCTGCACCACACGAAGACGTTTGGTTGAAGATCGCAGGCCCAAATCAGCCAATGGGCATTATCTTAAGCTTTCAGTGGACCTCGTCGTCTTCCCGGCTCCGACAATGCATGCTGCGGGCAGTGATACAGTACTGCAGCGCAATGCGGAGCTGTGTTGACTGGACTTGACCAGTTTGCACGCAGTCGCCAAACGTGCTAGCAAACAGATAGCGTGTCAGAGCAGGTTGCACATGTGCAGGCCGTTTAAGCTTGAAGGTCTCGTTCCAAGCAAGTTCGGGGCAGTGCCGTACTGTCTCGAACAGTGACAGCTGTTTGTGTTGGGCAAGCAGTCAGCACACATCAGGAGGACATGAAATTCGCATTCAATAGTCGAAGCAGTCCCAGAGCGAGTTTGAAAGCAGGAGAAGCGCGCGAGATGCGCCGACCTACCCGCGTTGAATCTTCGTGGCTTTGCCTCGGCCTGCAAGCTTGCGTTGTTCCGGGAAGAAACGCAGACCAGGGGCCAGCATCAAACTTAGACTTAAATCAACGGCACAAGGGTAGATGTTTTCAGGACATAATGCGCATGACAGAGTCAGTTTGCAAGAATCATCAAATTTACGCAGCCCGACAAAGCGGCCATGTCTGCGACGCAGGGTCGCCGCCCTTGTTTCCTCGGACTTGCTGGAAGGACGTCTGCGTGCATCTCACCGGAACTTTGGCAATCTTGACAGGTGCTCAAGCCTTGCTTGCCAACCTCAAAAACAGAAGACAGGCATGGCTGTAACGGTTGTCTCGTGGAGTATGGTACGGGTTGTGCGCGGGGGCTAGGGTGCTGACTCTTGGAGGTTGATGTACCCCAAGAGAGGCGAAACGCTGCCGTGACCCGAAGAGAGTTGCACAGAATGCTGACACTACCGATCTTGCTAAACAGGCATGTCCTGCAACCATTGTCAATATTCGCAGCTTGGTGCTAGCTGCCTCCTTGTCTGCGTGACAGCGATTCAGTTGTACGTCCCGATCTCTCACGTTGTCTGCTTTCTTCCTTCCTGATGTCCTCGTTTCTGTCTCTCCAGTCTTGATTGTTTCTGTTCTTTTTCTCTATCTCTCCCTTCTGCCTTCCCTCACATTCACCTTCGAGACGAGGCGGGGGAGTTGCTCGAGAAGACCGCGCACTTTCTGGAGGCACGCACAAGACGCGAAAGGACGGCCAGGAAGTCGTTTGCAAGACTTGAATGGGATGGAAATAGAGAGCAGAAGTCGGAGAGCGCGAAAGGGTGGATCCTACGCGTACATGTCTAGCACATGTATTACCCCGGGGTTCGGTTTGTGTGCTTTGACAGGCCTAGAGCCGTCTCTAGTGCACAAGGTCACTTCCGTTGTGTAAGGTTGCGATTTGTGTTATAATCGATTGAAGTCTAAAGGCGACAGCCGTGTTTTGGCGACAGCAATTAGGAGAAGAGCCCAGTCCCTGAGTCTTCTGTCCTTGTGACACACCCGGCAGTGATTAAGTCAAGCTGGTAATGTCCTTGCTTTGCTAGATGCGCGAAGAACCTTCCCTTGTTGGAGTGGCTGGCTATGTGCCACCACAATCAGACGAGAGAGGATAGTCGTGTGGCTTCTTTCCTGCACGCGGTGTTTAGCGGGGATTAACGTTTAACGAGTTGAGATGCAGCCAGTCCTTGCCAGGCAAGGGAGACAGGCAATCCTCAAGATGCGACGCACCAGGCATGCTATGAGGCGACACTTCAGAATGCAGGACCAGAGACACACGGTCTGCAGGTGTCAAAGGATTTTGCCGATTGGTGGTGTAGTGGCCGATGCCTCGATGGAGCAGATGCATAGGAAGCTGCTGGCAATTTTGGGGTACCGGTTTGTTTTCCAGGTCAGAAGAACACCAAGAAGCTTGCTATCGCAGAGACTGGCACGCTGGAGGTTCTGTACGAGCGCGGCTCTGAGTGGCTTAGCGCCTCCTCGCCAGCACAGACACAAGCAAATGTAAGACTATTCGAGGGATGCGTGCCCACAGTTCTACTTAACGCAGCCTGGCTGGGGGCAGTCTACAGGAGATCCTGGAAAGGCCCCAAAACTGCTGCGGCTAGAGAGAGAGAGAGACAGAGAGAGACAGAGACTGCCCCTCTTGCCCCAGAGCAAAGCAAAGCAAAGAGACAGAGACACCCCTTCGCCCAACAAGACGTTGGGTGGGCATGGTGCCCGGGGCACTTGACCGTCCCTCAAGCCCAGGAGAGAGAGAGAGAGACAGAGACAGAATTTTGGCTCAAGTCTCGGGAAATGGGGGACCCGCCCCCCCGTGCCCCCCGGGGCTTGAGCCGCACGCCGACGCCGTTTCTCAGACAAGATGCCCCCTCGCCCCCGTTCAAGATCGCATGCCTCAAAACCATGGGGGGCGCACCACCCTATGGGNCCCCCCGTGCCCCCCGGGGCTTGAGCCGCACGCCGACGCCGTTTCTCAGACAAGATGCCCCCTCGCCCCCGTTCAAGATCGCATGCCTCAAAACCATGGGGGGCGCACCACCCTATGGGCTCGTTGATGCGTAAATGGACCATAGCAGAGAAACCTCCCAGACAATCACTCCAATGTTGCTTCAGCAAAGACTCGCTTCAGCTCAGTTGACAAGTTGTGCAAAAAGGAGGGCCTCTGTCTGAGCGAATTAGATGCTGCAGTTTTGTCACGGTGGAAGCCGCCAGGGTGAACACCCCAAATTAGCCTTGACCTGGCCTTGGAGCAGTGTCGTGCACGGGCGCGCTCCCAACCTCACATGCTTGAACCCACAGCCACCGCTGGGGGGGACGGCGGACTGGGGGAGGGGGTTTGCGTAGCCGGCCCACTGCCGGGGCAACCACTCCACACACAAAGGCGGCCCTGGGGGGCTGCCCCAGGCTGTTTTGAAACAGGTGCGGGATTAGTTACAGCACGTTGTTGCAACGGTTGTGACAGGTTTGACTGGAAAGCACGCCGTGGAGTAGGGCCTTGGAAACTCGGGCAACGGGGAGCTCCCTGGGGGGCTCGTGCCGACGGAGCCCAGAGCCAACGGTCCGTGCCGAGAGCCTCAGCCCCTGCTCTCCACCACCTGGAGACATGGACGTGAAGCTACTGGGGGGAAGAAGAGACAATAGAGATTGCCAGCGACGACGACACCCCAAGAGCGACGGCGGCCAGAGCCTCGAGCCCTACTACAACCGCTGACGGGGGCGTCGA
>BGNK01000743.1:131445-167905 GCA_003297005.1 Symbiodinium sp. clade A Y106 | reverse complement strand
TAATATTGGAGGTGCCCCAGCAATGCCGCGCGACAAGGGTTTGAAACAAAGCCGGCGCGACAAGGGTTTGTAACAGAGGGGGGGGGGCCCGCGACAACACGGGGTATTGACCCATGGCCTGCGGCGCAGACACTCCTCAAGATATCATGGTTAACAGCGCGTGATTGATCATCACCGAATCACGATGTCTGAATGGCTCTTGCTGACGGCACGGCATCGTCTGATCGACGCATGAGTAAGAAGACTTGACGCAACGAACACCTCGTCAGCTTCTAACTTCCAAACACATGTTGCCCAAGTAGTCCATGTTTGTTTCAATCCTCGTGCCCAAGGATTCCATGACCACTCAGTGTAGTGCCCCATTCCGCACAAGTTGGAGCCAAGGGGTGAATCGGTGAATCGTCACAGCAACAGTGACAAGGAATACACGTCCGGTAGGCATAGTAGTATTTGTGGCTAGGCCCAGTGCACATCGCCATCGCGCGTTCCGTGCCCCAGGCTGGTGGCCAAAGCAACGTACCCGGGCGATCTGCCACGGGGAGAAGCGCTGACAAGCCGAAGGTGAATTCGGTGAAGTCATGCCATCAGATGCACAGGCAGAGACATTGCCGAGGTCCCTTACACTCGCGTGGTGTCCATTGACTTCCAAGGGGAGACTTCAGGCGAAGACCTGAGATGTGGAAGACATTCGCAGCTTGCGTGCAGCCGGGCAACTGGCAACGCAATAGAAGGTGGCTATGTGGCCACCTCAGAATTTGGGTCATGCAGGTGAGATGGATCTCAAGATTGGCGAAATGATTGAGGTGGTCGAGGTGTTCAGCCTTCGTCCCCTGCCAGCCAGTTCGTCACACAGCATGCGAGCAATGCCTGCAGGATGATGACGGCAATGCCTTTGACAGATGGGCCAGACACTGAAAGCCATGGTTAGGTACAGGGACGACGTGGTCTTTATGTGAAGTTCTGAAGCAGATCTTGCAACTCTTGACGGGCTGCGGGACATGGCTCCGACTCCTCAGTCTTAGCTCCATCGCATAAGGTCATGGGCAAAAACATCAAGACGCAAGAGCTGGGATGGCCCGGGCTGGCATGTTTTCGTCACTGCTCCCAGCTGCTGAGTTTCTTTCGTACTGGGAGGCTTCCCCTGAGCCACACGCGAGCGGTGGATCAGGACAGGGCACGGACATCAGGGTTTAAGTTTCAGTTGGCCGTTGGTTCTCCGCACAGATTGTAGAGAGGAAGCGGAAGTTGAACTCCATCTTGTGTTGAGCGGCTTGATCTTGCTCGCCACCAGGATGCTTGAGATGGAGGTCGAGTCGGAATAGTCCGAAAATAGTCGGACCGGAATGCAGACTTGGAGGAAGCACAGCAGTTTGTCTCTACGTAGCTTCAAAAGCAATGAGCTGGCTCAGCCTCCAAACACGCTGTGTGCGTGGCCCAAACGACAAGGAAACCTTCTTCGACGCGGAAATTTGTGCGTCGCGTCTGTGCTTTCCTGGCTGTGTTGCCTGGATGCGATCTGCATGAAGGGATACGTGTCTGATAGCTTAAAGCCAACAAAAGAGGGAACTTGATATGCGAGCTTGAGTTTGCTTAAGGCTCTAGGAAGCACTGGCTGACGAGCAACGATGACGGTTTTAAATTTTAAATGAATCTTTTGATCGCTTGTTTGCTGGACTTCGTTTAGCCACGTGTTTTCTTTGAGCCACCCCTGCTTACCACCGGGATCACCCGAAGCGATTTTTGCAGAGAGAGCTCTGCGATCGATCCGGTGCCACTGGCCTTCATTACTTGCTGGGGAAAGCTCTGTCTGCCTCGCACCGCTCCTTGCAAAAAGTGTGCTCTGCTGTGCCACCACCCTCAACCTGACAACCACAGTGCGCGCCGGGCCACCATAGACTGAGGCAAAAGAAGTTGAGCTTGAAGCGTCGTGACTATCAACATCGCGAATTGTTTTTGGCTCCATTTGCAGCTCCGCAGCTTGTGCCGAAGAGCATGTGGCGCATCGTCCTCGGCAGTGGTGGCCCTGAAAACCCCGGAAACGCTGCTGGAAGGCCCTTTCTCAAGACATGCATGCGTTTGCAGCTTCCAAGGTCCTTCAAGATGATCCTCTGCTCGCCGGAGCATGCATTCAAGCAAGGCAGGGCCTTCTGCATTCGTTTGCCTTCCATTCGTTTGCCTCAATGAAGATGTCGGGAAGCCGGTTGCTCAAGCGGGGCCCAGCTCCAGCTCGCAGAGTTCCGGCACCATGGCACTGCATGGGCCCCTACACGGGCTGCTTCATCATCTCTGTGCCGGACCTGAGAGCTTCTCGAGCACTCCTGGAGGGAAAGGGAACGAAATTGAAAACATTGCAGGAGTCCGAAGACATTTGCCTTTCAGCACAAAGACATTCGTTGTCAAGGACGCTCGCAATTAGGAAGGCCTGAAGGCCATCATGGTCGCATGCTTCTTGAGCAGATATGTGCCGACCCTATCTTGAGGAATCGATCCGATCGTGTGGGACGTTCTTCATTGGGGTACAAGACCGCTGCATGTACTCGCACACCTTCCACTTCAGCTGCCGATCCGCACGGTTAAAGCTGTTCAGAGAAATTGGATTCTGGGATCCACCAACCTGGCCAGAAGTGAGGTGGCAGCGAGCCATTCACCACAGGCTGTACGGCTGTGGTCCAGGTCAAAGTTTTCGGCAGGCCTTCGTGCGTGTGTGCTCCGAGAGGAGCTATATTATGCAAGTAGGTGCGGGCGTGCGCATGGGAAGGTCCCTGGGCGAAGGCGACGTTTTAATGGACATAAGCGTCGGCCAGCAGTTGCTGCGCGAGATCATGGCGTGCTACGATCATAAGAACCTCGATCAGCTGGATGCCTGGACGCAGAAGACGCGGCGGTGGACTCAGAGCCTGGTGGCGCCTGGCGGTCGCTGAGGAGGAATTTCAAAAGCCTCTGCGACGAAACACGACGGTGGAAGTCATGGCAGAGGCGACGAAGAGTTGTCCCAGTCCTGGCGGTCCTAGCGATCTCAAGCTTGTGGACTGGAAGGCCGTCCACAGGCGCTTTGTCTCCGGGCTGAAGCAACATTTGGCAGGGGAGCCTTTCCGCGAATTTAGCTAGGGAGTTGTGCAGTTGCAGGCCGTGAAATGCCGTGAATCTATGATGGGTCTAAGATGGTCTAAGGAAGTTGCCCGGGGTAAAACCCTCGGTTCCATCTCCAAAGTTGAGGTGCTGGTCAAGGACCGGGCCGCAGTCCTCAGTTTTTTGACCTGCCTCCACTTGCATGGAGGAAAGCGATGTTGCTTTTGCCGGCTTCGGGGAAGAACTGGATGTCACCAGCTTGTTATCGGAATGAGCCTGTCACCGTTCCTGCCCCCGAGAGAAGCGGCAAAAAAGCAACTGCGTTGTTGAAGTTGACTCAGCGGTGTTTCCGTGTTTCCGTCCGGGGGGCAAAGTAGTGCCAGGTGCAAACTGGTCCAGTGAGTAAGAGGAATGGTGCTTCGCGAAGCGCTTCAGTGCCGTGTGCACTCGATACAACTAAGTCCAGACATCAGATTATGGCTCGCGTTCTGCACATCTGCGGTCCTGCTACCATTGTCTTTTTCCATCCTTGCACTATATCGGAAACCTGCAAAGTCCCATGCAGAGCCCGTGTGGGACAGCACCTGCTCATCTGCAGGCTTTCTGTTGCCTGGTCACTGTTGTACCAGCACCGGCCTCAGAAAGCGAAGGATCTCAGCAGAAAACATGTTTGCGCTCTTCCGCTTTCACATCTCTTTCTTTACTGAACTTTTTCTCCTTGCGGATGTCACGAATCTCGTGGGTTCCTTATGATCTGGAGAACTGCGCTTGTGCTGCAAAGCCGTTGACCGGGCCTGCCACGGTTTTGGACGCAGTGTTTCTGGAAGCCGCCAGGCATGACAAGCATGCGGTACCGCTCCGTTTCGAACGTCTCCGAGGCCAGTGATGTCAGACTTCGTCATCGCGGCAGAATCGTCACTACATCTTGCAAGACTCCGAAGTAACTATCCCTTCCCAGGCTGATGTCGATTCAACAGGAGCGCAGGGTACCTGCTGTGTCTTTTTTGCGAGAAGCAGCCGCTTATGTTGTCCCACACAGCTCTCCAGGCGAAGCAGCCGCACAGCTCAGTGTCTGGGGCGAGCGTCTGCTAGCCACAATCCCAGATCACAAGTCGCTGCATTTCGGCTTGCCCTCTACTGGTATTTGCTAGGAGCAGGGATCTGCCAGGGTCGGCGGGGTGGAAAGGAGCCGGAACGACTAAAGCCTCCGCAAAATTCGCAGTTTCCGTGAAAAGGGTTAGGCGTTTGTTTTGCAGTTCGCATGTTGCATTTGGTCCAGCCCTGTGCACCTTCAGATCCTCATCGACACGAGTAGCTGGTCGTGACGGGTCTGCGGCAATAAAGGTTCCGATAAGCAGGGACGCTGTTCAAGCAGAGCGGTTGGAAGCTGGGCGCGCATTACTGCGGAAAACGTTTTTCTTACTCAGGAAGCAGACGCGGATGTGTAGCATGACCCAGTCCTGCTACCCGGTTGCCACACAGTCGCAGCCAGCACTTCGGCACATTGACGGATCAAGCTCGATACATTTTGAAACAATGGGGGACCGCTGCAAAGTCCGCGTCCACAGAAGTTGACACGCAATCAAACCACATTGCCCAGAATGCCAAAACACTCTCTAGGAGCGCACCTACATTTCTACAGGCCGAGGCACGCTCTTCATCCTCGACGGAGCTGGAACGCGAGCGCAGCGAGCGCCGCTGGCTCGGAGATGCTTGTCAGCCCATGCTGGAGAGTTCATTTGTGTGCATTGAAGTGCCGCAAGCTAATTTGCGGTCAGACGCCAGAGCAGGACGGGCTGCTGTTGTTGCAAGATGCTTCAGAGTACGTAGGGATGTAGGGGCTTTGAGCGGAGTGATTGCTGAGTGCTATCAGGTCTCGATGCTCCGGAACTACTTACCAGAGAGCGGGAGGCGGCTTGAAAGTTTGAGCTGGCCGTGCATCCTCCGAAGTTCTGTCTTCCCAGTCACGAGTCTTCGGTGTCAGGCATGCGATCTGGCCGTTGCTGAAGAAGCACCAGAGGCCCTGCGTTGAAAACAATAGCAAACGGCAAGGCTCAGCAAAGTGTATGCTGAAAACGGTCTTCAAACACACGGATTTCCAAAATCGCCGGCGACAACGTCCGACTGTTCAGTGCCAAGGCCCCAGAACGCCAATGCCGAGTCGTCCAACGAAGACGAATCGATTGCATGCCTGGTTCTCAGACGATTGAGTGGGCACTTTCACAGGCCTGAGTTCTGTTCGAGTTTCGGTTCTCAAAGTTCCAATTACTTGCAAGTGTCCAAACTGTCAACACTGGTGCACACTGACAGCATTCACAGAAGACTCCAGAGTCGATTCCGGCAAGCTGGATAGCTTGATTTGAACAGGTGCGCACCCGTCGTTGCCATGAGCTTCAACGTGTTACACGGCAGTCCACATACCTTGCATCATCTCGAGGTGCGGCATACCGGCTCCGTCTTACAGCAGGGGTCCAAAGGACGGACAGAGTGAGTGCTGGAGTGCCTTATGATGAGAGAGAAGCTATGTCTGTTGAGCCATCGCTCATGAGCCACGCTGATCTCAAGACAAATGCACTGACTTCAGACATGTATCGCCATGTTGTGCATCGCTTCATCTCGCTTCGCTTGCAGTTCCCCCGAGCATGTGACGCCGGGCTGCTGGAGGTGCGGCGCTTTCTTTGCGCGTTGCGGGTTTCGCGTGCTCCAGTCTCTGCTGGCTGATGCTGGCTGCTGGCGTGCACGAATGCGAGGCCTTTCCTGCGGGCAGCTCCTGGTCTTTGTCGCTGTTGCTCGGTGCGCGTTGGATGCCCTAACACGCCTACCCAGGAGGCAGGCCAAGGTAGAAAAATTCCGGGGTTGCGTTGACAGAGTGCAAAGAGCTGGCCGAGGTTTGGTACTGCGGGGCGCTCAGCAGATCGCAAACCTCAAAGCAAGCTTTAAATTGGAGAGACCGGCAGCGAGCATGTCGATTTGTTCACACTCTAGCTTGAGTCTGTAAAGACTTGCGTCGCTTCTGGATTTCGTTGCAAGGGCCCGCTGCATTGGTTCTCTTCATCCAGCACCAGCCGCGCTCCCATCGCTGCACAGAGTGTGCCATCGACCTGACGACCTGGACTCCAGAAGCGTACAACGGGCCAGGTTCGAGACGCGAACCGTTGCGCGGGAAGGACTGACATGTCAAGACTGTCGTGCTGCCTAAAACTGGGCAAGCTGCCGTGTCGGCTCGACAGGTTGTATTCTGGGGCAATCTCCGTGAGGCACTTCGTTGAGAATCATGATGTGCCGTGATTGACAAAGTTGGCGTCAGGAGAGGCTGCAGGATCTTCAGGTGGAGCTGCGCTCCAAGCTCAGTGTTTTCAGCTTCAGGGCCATGGCTTGCAAGTGCATCGCAGCAGACAGACCTAACATGTTCTGAAACAAAGCTTGTTCAAGCGGTATCTTGAGGCACTTGGCAGGTTTGCAAAGGCTGTGGGATCCCTGCAAAAATCTTTCTTTTGCGCCCTTCTTGGGAAACAGCCAAGCCGTGATGCGACAACCAGGATCCGAGCAGAGCATATCGAGCAATGAAGAAGGCTTTTGATTCGTCCTGGTCTCTTGAACGGCAGTGCTTGCATTTGGCGCACAACCAGTGGATTTTTGAAACACGGATGAAACACGCTCCTGCAGGCTTATTCTGAAAGACCCCTGTACTGTAATTGCGTACACCCAAAAAGACTTCACAGTCTGACCAAGAACCTGCCTGACATGCACATCATGTTCAAACGCTGTCAAGCGTACGTCCCAGCGTGGACGGACTCACTCTTGCCTTCAGTTTTCAGCTCCAGCTGCAACACTGCACTTGAATGTGCGCCGATTCCCACGTGCAAGAACTCTAACGGTAGCGCCAAGCATACTACGTGTACGAACTAGCGTGGATGTTGTCACGCGTATTTACGTATGTCTGCAGCCGCAACTAGTTCGACACCAATGGGGAGCCGCTTAGTGTCAGTGCCAGTGCCACTTGGACCGAAAGGCACTAACTGCGACTTGTTGCTTTTGGCCGGCCTTACATCTTTCGCATACTGGTCGCACGCCGCAGGTCGTTCGTCATTTAATTCTTCGACCAAGGATGTCGCGAAATTATTCATGCCTGAACTTAGGTCTCCATGCAAACAGTGCAGCAGGTTGTTCCTGTCAGAATGAACAGTGACCTTACTACGCCGTAGGTTTTGCGTCTCACATTCTTGTTGACGCCACGGCCGTACTGTTGGTTAACTAGCGACATGGGGCACAGCGCTAAGATTTTGAGTCCCTGTCCCGACATAGTTACTCATTGTCGAATCTTGTCTACTTTTTTGCATGATCTTCCACCCATCATTTGCTCCTTGCTCCTAATGCATTGGCTTTACTGCTGAAGGTCTGGCGCTTTTCAGGGTGCTGACTTCAGCAGCCGGGCTCGCTCCTGACTGCGACCGCTTGGTGCAAACGTGATCTGCGTAGGTCGCGCTAGGATCGAGCTCAATCGCGCGAGGCCTGATGTCTTCGTAGACGTTGGAGGTGCATGCCGAAGGCAAGAACTTGCTGTGCGGGTTGGGAAGGCCGTTGAGGTCAGTGGTTGACTTGTGGCATTGCCTGTTACGGAATTATTGCCCCACGTGGTTGTGCAGGTTATTGCTTTCGACAGAAAGCTTGCGAGCATATTCATCTAAGTTAAAGCGACCGTAGCTGCTGCGGCTGGTTCTCCCTGCTGCACACGACTGCAGGGATACAGTCCGAGCGGCGTCGAAATTGGATGGATACAGTTGCCTCCACCTATTTCGGGGTGCAATGAGACCCCTGTAGGCTGCACTCGCCCAAAGCAGCTGCGAACGGCGAGGCTGGGTCTTAGCAGTTGCGGGGCCGGAGTGACCTTGCAAGCTTCAAGGACTGCGCTGAATTCGAGTTTGAAGTGCTTCCTTCTGTCCGCTCCCAAGCCTCGGGCGGCTCCGCAGTCCTTCAGATTGTCAAAGACCAAGGATCCGCATGACATGGGACCGGTTCTCGAGGTGCTGCGGCAGCCGGACGCAAAGGGCCGTGCAATGAGTGACGCGGTTCTGTGGTGGCACTGCCAGGTCCTTCACCTGGAGGCAGCGTTCCTACACTGCGCGCGGGAGAGAAGCGAGAGCAGCCATGGAAGGCTGAAGCGGGTGGGGCCTTGCGCTTGCTGCCCTTGCTTGCAGAATGTTCCTCCGCCTGCGGCCGAGTTTTAGCAGCATGACAAGAGATCTCAAGCTGAGGAACACCCCAATGCGGGGAAACCACAGAGCAACAGATAAATTGTCGCGCTGGCAGACAAAAGCACAAATCCTGTCGCAAGGGCTTACAGCATCTTCGGAAGCTCTCCGTCACTGCCCACCAATCTTGCAATCACGACATCGTGCCAATGGCACGGCTAGTGTGTTATTCAAGCATTGGTCGTTGCTCTAAGGCAGCAGGCAGCTTGCGACTGCGGCTTGATTTGGAAGATGAAGGCCACATGTGCCCTTGCTAGACCCACACTCTGCACTGACAACCGAGGGTGTCTGCAGGTCCCGTCTTGAAGTCACACGGAGCAGCTGCAAATGTGCATCTTTGACCACGCAGGACTGTTGCCTCAGAGTGGCATGTCTGATTGATTCGCGAATCAGATGCCTTGCAACGTGACCTCCGGAATCGTTGCATCGACATGAGCTAACCAGCTGGAAAAGCACGGACACTGAACATGGCAAGAGCGAAGCTTCGCACGTCGTGGCCTTTGAATTTCCAGCTGGGGAAGGGTGAGCACCGCAGTCAAAGCAGTGACTTGCCGATGCTCGAACAAAGGTTTGCACTCGTGTTACAGTGTTCATCATTATCAGGCCTGCAGCAGAGAATCTACGCCTACGCTGTTAGCGGCCTGTTTCATGGACTGGTGAAGTGCAAAGCAAAGCACAAGCTCGGAGAAGAAAATGGATTGCAGGCGGGCTTCAACGGAGAAGAATCTAACTATTGCGGAAAATGAACAAGCTATGAGAACTTGAAATCGAGGCAAATAACGAATATCAAATAGTATGTATATCTATATTCTATATTTAAGATTGAGTGAATTTGATTTACTCCTACAAACAAGACAGAAAATTTGGAAGATTCTATTAATCTGTTATATATTCTCTAACGGTGTCGTGCTGGTTGCGTCCGTGATTCTGTGCACACCCCTGCCCCCCTTGTAATATGTCCTTATTCCGCGTTTCTTTGTGAAAGTCCCTTACATGGTTGTCTCGCGTGACTAAAATCCTAGAAATTTTAGTATGGCGAGCACTTCTCTCCCGGGACTAAAATCCCGAAGATTTTGGCAGCTTTAGGAAATTTTGCGGTATTAAGATCTTCTAAATTTTGGTAGCTTTAGGGGGATATGCTCGCAGTAATAAAATTCTACAGGTTTTTGGCGGAGGCTCCGGTGCAGTGCTTGCTGAATGAAGCCAAGTATCCGGGTTCGTGTCCGGTTCGTGTCTGGGTTTGTGCTTGGGTTAGTATCCGGGTTCGCGTCTGGTTAGCGACCGGGTTCGTGTCCGGATTTGTGTCCAGTTCGAGTCCGGTTCGAGTCCGGTTCGTGTCCGGGTTCGTGTCTGGATTCGTGTCTGGTTAGTGGCTGGGTTCGTGTCAGGTTCGTGTCCGTTTCGTGTTGGGTTCGTGTCCGCTTCGTGTCTGGGTTCGTGGCCGGTTAGTGTCTGGGTTCGTGCCCGGTTCGCTTCGTGTCCGGCTCGTGTCTGGTTCGTGTCTGGTTCGTGTCTGTTTCGGGTCCGGTTCGGGTCTGGGTTCGTGTTTAGTTCGTACCTGGTTCGTATTCGGTCGTATCTGGTTCGTGGTTGGTTCATATTTGGATTATTATTGGGATTTCTTCGGTTATGCGGTTATATCGATATGAAAGGTACTTCGAGTATAAGATTTTTTTTAATATAGTAAGAAATATCAGCTATATCGATACGAAAATCACTTCAAATATAGGATATATTATAAAAATCAATATCTATCTTCGCATATTTATATCAATATCGGAATCGACAAAATTAATAATAATAATAGTAATAATAGGATTTTGGAAAAAATTGATACGTATAAATAATAAGTATGATTAAATATAGGAATGTTTAAATTGAAGATTTTGAATTAGAAATTAAGGAAAAATATTCACTTTATCAAAAATTTTCAAATATTCGATTAATCTATATAAATTGGCATCGTTATTGGTGCATCCGTGATTCTGGACGTACCCTAGGCCCACTTTATAAAAATCTCTTGCATGAATATTTTACGTAATTGAAATCCTAGAAAATTTAGTATCTAGAGCACTTTCCTCCCGAAATTAAAATCCCGTAGTTTTAAGAAATTTCATAGCATTAAAATTTGGTAAATTTTCATTATTTTAGGGAGATGCTCCATAATAATTCATTTTTATAGATTATTGGTGGAGGCGCCGGTATAGTGCTTATTAAATGAAAGTAATTATTAGTCGCATATCAGGGTTCGTGTCTGAGTTTATATTTGAGTTAGTATCCGAATTCATGTCTAATTAACGATCGAGTTCGTGCCCGGATTTGTGTCTAAGTTCGTATCTATTTAGTTCGAGTCTAGTTCGTATTTATTTCGAGTCCAATTCGGTAGTTCGTATTTAATTCGTATTCGGTCGTATTTAATTCGTGGCTAGTCTATTTTGAGATTGATTCGTTAATATTTCTTTTTTATTAGTAGAGATAAGATTTATATTGAAATTATATTGGTTCTATTATAAAGAGTTTAGAATTATTCTTTTAATTATCTATTTCAATTTTCGGATTCTATAGAATTAAGAACCAATTAAATATATTAAAAATTTTTCGTTAGTTCATTACGAAAATTATCTTCAATATTAAAATCTTTTGAAATGAGATCAAAAATTCCGAAATCTTCCGAACCTCGAAATCTTAAATGAGCTAATATATTCTATAAATCTTTGCAAAGAGAGATAGAAAATAATTTATAAAGATAATATTTAATTCAAATTGAAGATTTTGAAATTATAAGATCTATAAATTTATAGTATATTTTCTACGCTTCGATGAATCTAATAAATTGGTATCGTGCTAATTAAGCCCATAATTATCTCCCTTTCTTCTTCTCTCCTCCTCTCTCTCTCTCTCTCCTTCTCTCTCGTTCCCTTTCTCTCTTTCTCTCTTTCTCTCTCTCTCTACGAGGTGACGAGGAAGGGCAGCGTCCAGGCCCTCCCCCCGCGCGGAAGTTCGCGCACCTGTAGCCTTGGCAGGCTGGAATTCCCCCAGGGACTTAGTCCGAAGGGGCTGGGCTGCGCACTGGACTGTGCGATATCGCTGGTATCTGTCCAGGCATTACATATCCCCTGGTAAATAAATTGGCACTCGTCTGTGACTCACAGGTATGATTTTTCGGCAGGAAACGAAGGATGTCCCCCCTGCTTTTCAGCCACGTTTTCGCAAGTTACCACTGATTACACAACCCCCGCTTCGTGACAAGGAAACACCCCGACTTGAACGATAAAAGTGCGCCAAAACAAAACTTACGGTTGAGCGGCTCTCATGCCCCTCAAGCCCAGGTGCCGTTGTAAAAACATGAGCCAATTTGCGGCGAAACTATACTCTCTCAATATTCTTATCCCTCCTCAGAAGTGGACTTTTGTGCGTCGCTTGATCGACTGGTTGTCAGGCCTCTACGCCACTTCTGTATGGTCAGCATTATAGGCAACACGGAGGCAAGTAGATACCAGTCCCCTTCCAGTGGTGCTCTACGGTCGAGGCTGTGCATCACCAGAGCGAGGGAAGTGGATCTTTATATCCCGGTCGTAGAAGGACTCTCTCTCCTCCCCCTCTAGTGTGACTGCTCTGGAAGCTCTGTCCTCCCCCTCTGGTATGGATGCTCTTTTCGCACGACATCTCTTGATCTCTGTTCCACGTTCTTCCCCTGCTTTGGCTGCCATGACGTTGCCTGCGGGTAACTTTTGCTCTTCAATAGAGATCTCCGCCTCGTCGGTAGTTAGTAGTCCTTCGTCACGTAGTTCACGGAGTACACGTTCTATGAGATCGTCCCCCAGAATGAAGTTGTCTCCCGGCATCTCAGGCATCAGCGCGGGGTCCTTCCCCGGTTAGGGGGACTGCGGTACTTTCTCGTCTTCTGTAGGGGCCGTCTCCGGTGCCTGGCTGGTTATGGCCCCCCATTCCTTTCGTAGAGACTTCGGTATTATTGAATAGAAAATCAAATTCCACGGCTTGCGTAGGTCATAGCTACTGCAATCCCACGTCTATAGTCTTATCTTCTTCCGACAAGAAAGGTGTCTCAGGAACTATTTCTCCCGCGTCTATAATCTTGAAGAGAGAAGGTAGCATAACAAGCGCCCCATCCCCCTCTAGGCCTATCCAATCAGGTATTTCTTCCTTGACCTCGGTATCTATTGAGCCCTTCCCCCTAAAGTTGTTATCTTTCTCGTACGTGCCCTCATTCCTCGTAGAGTTGATAGCTTCCGTGGGTGTCCGAGCGTCCCCCTCGATTGTGTCGAGGACCTTCATCTCTTCAAGTGTAACTATAATCTCGTAGATCTCAGGTAAAAGAATCAACCTCCCTCTTTCCTCTCTGTTCGCTCTCCCCTCTATTTCTACTCTACTAATTTCTTCTATTTTTAACAACAATTACTAATTACCTTCATTACCACCTAACCGACTAACCTCAAGAGTGTACAATACGCGTATTGTGTGTTTGTATTATATGTGTTGCGTACAGTGTATTATGTATTAGGTGTTGCGTAGTTTCTGTGTGTGTACGTGTGTCTGTGTCTAGGTGTGTCTGTGTACGTCTATGTGTGTGTGTATATCAATCTATCTATCTATCTCTATCTGTCTGCGTATATGTGGGTGTAGAGTGTGTGTTATGTGAGTTGTGTGTGTCTTATGTGTATTGTGTGTTGTGTTCTGTATTATATTATGAGTATTAAGGGTGATATATATATATATATATATATATTAAACCTCCTAGAGATAGAATATCTAATCGTATTTATAATCTTCCAATCGAGGAGGGGAGAGAGACCAAAATACGCGTCGCATCCCTCAGAACCCTCGAGAGTCAACATTTCGTGGCGTTTATAATCTTTCGGGGGGGGGGGGGTCCAAAGCGCTCGCCGCATCCCGCAGAGTCTTCTAGAGTCCTCGCCCAGTCGAGTTTTGAGTCTTCCAAGTCTGTTGTGCGTGTTGTGTGTTGTATTTTGTGAGTTGTGTATTGTGTGTGTGTGTGTTGTCACGTGCTGTGCTGGTTCTACTATGTGCGTCGTGTGTTGCATGTGTTGGGTGTGTTTCTTGTTGTGTGCTACGTCGTGCAGTTGTGCGTGTTATATGTGTATTGGGTGTGTAGAAGCCCTCTAGAGTCAACGGTTAGTTAGTAGCGTTTAGCGTTTACAGTTGGGGGGGGGGGGGAAGGGGGGNGTGTTGTTTGGGGGGGTAGAAGCCCTTTAAGGTTAAAGGTTTGGTAAGTGGCGTTGAGGTTTTGAGGTGGGGGGGGGGGGAAAGGCGGAGAACGACAGAAAAACAACATCCCCGGCGAAGAAATAAGTCAGAAATTAAAGAATACTCAAGAATTCAGAAACTTAGAAAATAAAGCATCCAACATCATGGGCGCAAGTATCTTCATTATCAAGTCTTCGGCCGACCCTAACCCCTCCAAGCGACCGTAACAGGAAAACATACTATTTTTCCTTGGCATCGAAGGAAATGTGTATCTAGCTTATGCAAATCATATGATGCGAAAATCGGAAGTACACTTCCAGGAGAAGATAACATAAGTTCATACTCTTCTCACGTCAAGCAAGTCCCCGACCTGAACGGATAAAGTGTTCAGTGGTTGAGCCCGTGAGTTGTTCGTGAGTTCGGAAAATGACGTGGATTGCATCGATACGAAACCGGACCGGACGGGCCTTGCTATGCGCGAGCGAGCCCGCATCGGCCAAGAACCCAAAAGATGGAACCAGAACTGCCCTCGATCGGGGCCCCAAACATCGAAAGTTAAGCAACTAGCAAGCTGCGTGTTGTGTGGTTTAATTCATGCATCTGTCTGGCACTTGCTTGTTAAGCACTCGTCGCGTGCGAGGCACCGACAGCGCCACTAAGCAGCTGCAATGCAAAGCGCCGACACCTCAGTCTCAGCTGTGCAATCAGCTTGCAAGGCGACTTGCAAACTGCGAGGCTTCTCGCCACTGGCTTAGAAACGTCCGACGATAGTGCATGCATATGAAGGTGAAGCTGAAGCTTACAGGCCTTTTGGGCTCAAGGGGTCTAGGCAAGCGACACTGCTCAGATGCGAAATCCACTGGAGCCTTGAAGGCCGTTGCCCGGGCTGCCTGCAAGGCAAGAAAAACTAGGCAATTGGCAGAAGATCTGGGAATTCTCCATCGACAAGCCAGTGTCGTTTGCGCTGTGCGAAGCAGGTGCTACCTCCCCAAGACAAGGGGCTGCCACGACCACCTCAGAGTCCGTCAATACTTGGACCAGCGGCAGTTCGTGGCCGACATGATCTTGGGCCATGCACGTTGGGCTGTGACGGGATAGGCTCGAACGCGTTCGGGGGGACCTGTCTCAATGAGCCCGTGTCAACGGACGTCAACCAGAAGGACGCTGAAAGGAGCCTCCGCTACCACTCGCGCTCGCGCTCCAAAAGCCGCCTGCAACACCTTGGACTTGGGCCGCTTGGGATGTGGAGAATCTCTTGAAGTACAGTGAAGCACCAGAACCTCGCACGGCTGGTGTCTGTGGCGCCTCTGAGCCCGGGCGGGAGCCAGGGCTCAGACCTGGGAATGAACAGACGATGCTCTGCGAGGCTGCTGGGATTTCACGCGCCAGGAAGGCCGTACAGCTGCTGCGCAGCCACGGGTGAGGAAAGACCGCCAGTCACCAGAACTGTCAAGCGAAGCCGTGATGTCATCGAAACTAAGCTGCAAAACATCTGACAATCTCGCGGCGGCAAATGCCCACTGCTCGGCCTGGTGGAGCTGCGCTCATGATCCTGTGCGTGGTGCAGCAACATGCAGCAAGATCATACTACGTCTTGCTCGGCAGCTGTTGTGACGTGTCGCCTTTGAGCACCCGCACCGGCTGATGCTTCACCTTCGTTGAGAAATGCAGCCGGCAGTGAAAAAAAAGAAAAGCACTTCCCACCCTCATCTAGGGAACCTTCGAATCCAAGAACCGATGCAACCTTGCTAGGCTCCAGGCCCGTGGAATCCTCGCTGATGCCGCGGATGTGCTGCCATGCAAAGTTGAGTAAAACTAGATTAGACAGCGGCAGTGCGCCTAATTTGGTCTCATGTTCTGAAATCAGAGAAGGGGAAACAATGTGATTGTGTAACGCCTTTTTCCCAGCCATTGATTGCACATTCCTCACAAGACTGCGGCTGCCGCCGCGTCAAACCCTTTCCAACATTCGCACGACATTGAACGACCATGCGCGAAGGGCATCGTAAGAAACTCAGACCGCCCTTGGACTCATGTTAGCCAGCCACGCATGATGAAAACATCTTCGGAACTCGGAGCTTCGCATACCCGAGGTCCTGGCAAGCTTCTCAATGTGCTTTTTGATGGTGTGGTAGTCCTGAGTCAGGTCATCTCACAGCATAGCCAGAGAGCGTCATGCTCACACTGACAATGAATTCCTGCCTTGGAGTCTCGATTCAGGTCCATGGCCTGTGAACAGGGACGGTTGCAGGAGAAGCTTGCCAGCTGAAAACACACGTCAAGCAGTGAACTGTGCTTCCAGCGATGTTGAAATGGTACAGAGCTTTCCTGTCCTTCTGCAGCTTCATGTAGACCTATACCACACTGTCGCTGTCAAGCGCGGGTACGTAATGGGTCGCACAAAGCCCCGGCCTTACCTAGCTGGAAGTGCACGCATGCCTCCTTGGGAGCCAAGCAGCGCACCTGCACCGACTCCAATGAAGCTGAAGGACGACGGAGACTCAAAGCAAAGTTCCCTGCACGTTGATGTAAATAAAGGTACAAGGATCCCGTCTTCCCCGTCCTTCTTCAGGTCAGCAAGGGCTTCTTCGTGTCTATCCAAGCTTATGAGGACGCATGCTTTCTGGAAGTACCTCCGCAGCACACCACATCTCGCAGCCGTAAGTATCACTTGAACCTATGCAGCGCACGCCATGCCATTTTGTGGCTCTGCCTGAGCTGCCTCCGCATGACCACAGCTGAATGCACCATGCCGATACCGAATGCTCCACACAGTGACTACCTGGTCAAAGCTGTCAAGGGCCAGCAGCGGCTGTTTTAACGCGCTTAGCACCTCGGGGCTGGCTCAGTTCAGCGCTACGAACTGCAAGGCGTAGCCTCTCAGCCCCAAACCATGCCCAGGTAGCATCTAAGGACAGAGTTGCTCGCATTCACTTGAAGGGCCTGCACAGTCTTGACGCAATCCTCAGACACCTATAGAGCTTTTGCATGCAGGGTTTGCCTTGTAGAAGTGGTACTTGGCATTCCTCAGGCTTGATTGGCTCAGGGATACTCAGCAACAACAAACGGCTATCACTGAATTGGCCGCGCGACTCATGCTCCTCTTGGCGATGGTAGATGTTGCCGAGACCCCACCTTGGACGATCTTGTTGGCCACAACCAGCTTGACTCTCGAGTTGCGGCTCGTGCCAGGCATTGTAGTGCCGGGGGTCGAGGTTCAAGGCGTTCTCGTACATCGCCACGGCCTGTCAGGCAGACTGTCCAGGTGACAGAACTTTCTATTGCAAGCAGCTCCACCGCATGTGGAACGCAAGTCTCGAGACTGACACGAACTGCCTTGAGCTAAGCACAGGAAGGCACCTTGTCTATTTTCTCGCTGGCCACGAATTCATGGCCGCACAACGTGTATGCATATGTGAAGTTGGCGTCGACCTGCCGACACACTGCTTGAAGTCAGTAGACGACCATTGTATGGTGCCTAGAGCAGAAAGATGCCTGGATGGCACGCTTAAACAGCTTGATGGCGGCATCGTGCTCTTTCTGCAAACTGGCGACGACCAGGCTCACTCAGGTCGCTTGCACTGCGATTTATGGTGGTGGTCGCGTGCATGTGGATTTGCCTGAAGCAGTTTCCGACCACGCACCACACTTGAGGTCTCAGGCGGTCCTTAGCTCAGTGTGCATAAATCTTGACGCGGAGGCTGGAGAAGCACCAGCAACACAGTTGCAGCACTCCAGCCGAGATAAGGTGCAGGCCCACTGTAAGCATTGTTGCGCCAGTCTACCTGTCAAGCCAAGGATCTATCTGCTCACGTGTCCCAGCAGTCCCAGTGCCCGACACAACTCCACATCTCTGCGAAGGTGCCACAAGGCAGAGGAGTAGTACTCAAGTCCTGGCAGCTTGGTCGGCACTCTCCGCACAAATCAAACCGCTCTGCACCTCACTTGGCAGAAAGCTTCGAACCACTGTCAGCTGCCTTCCCCCCCCAACCACCCTCCTTCAACTCGATGCGGCTCTACTCTCCAAGCCTCCCAACAAATGCCAGGAACTTTGTACTCGTCATTCATCTGTTCAGACCTGTACTGAGCTACTGCCTGGTTGTATGCCAGCTCGGACTTCTTGTAGTCTGCGGACTCAAAATGACTTAACCTGAACCCGAGTGGAGGACAGAAGCAGGAAGGCCTACGAATCCTCCGAGGCGCCAGCCCCACCAAAT
The DNA here is from genome assembly GCA_003297005.1 of Symbiodinium sp. clade A Y106. Taxonomy (NCBI): domain Eukaryota; class Dinophyceae; order Suessiales; family Symbiodiniaceae; genus Symbiodinium; species Symbiodinium sp. clade A. The sequence goes on along the minus strand of BGNK01000743.1, from coordinate 150,141 downwards.
CCAACACGTATCCAGTCTCATAGTGCCTGCACAACATGCCCCTCTGTCGGATGAATGTGCGTGTTGCTGGAAACTGTCAGCTCCAGCGTGTTATGACACATTGAAAGCCTACGCCACGAGAAATTCGACACGAACCACAGAATGATGAGTTCCAGTCATTTCGGAGTTCTTACAGTACGAAGCCAGCTCCGGCTGTCCCTACAGGCTGAGCTTCATGGATTCTTATTTTGTTGGGTGCTCAGTCTCAAGCAGCTCACTGGCGAGTACCTCTTTGGCAACGATGAGAGCTCGTCCACAGCTTGTTGGCAATTGAAACTGTGCCTCGAAACCAGCATAGAGAACAGAGCAAACCAAGAACAGAGCAACGCAGACCAGCTGATAACTGGTAACTCAGACGACTCCGACCTTTCGGCAGCCGAGAAATAGCTGAGGCGAAGACACCGCATGAAGGGCAACTCCCAGCTTGCACAGCAGCGATGCCAAGGACAACGACTGGTCAAGGCAGAACAAGTGCAGGAGTCCACATGACACACTCACCTCCCATACAGTCGATTGAAATGTCATCTCGCGAGCAGCAGCGATTGGAGTACATACCTAAGCGCATGTGTACATACGTACATACATACTTACATACATTTAAGTAAGTGTGTGTGTGTGCGTGTGTGTGCGTGTGGGTGTCGATGCAAAGGACCTCGTCCTAGCTCTCGGCCTTGCAACGACCTTCCTATGACTGGCGGCTAGCTGCCTGTTCTTGTCCGGCCGGCAAGGCCAGAAAACAGTACGCTCCAAAGGTGAAGAACTTCAGCCGCAACGCCCAAGGATACAATAATGTTGCAAAAAATTAGCTCTTTCCCTGACAGATTCAGCAAAAACACCTTGGATTCCTGGCGATCTACCTTCGGCGCTTCATGATCAGAAGAACTAGTAGCTGGCACAAACTGTCCTCGCTCATGCTTCGGTTGACTGGTATGAGTGCAACTTTTCTTTGCGCTGTGCCTCATTGGAGGCATTGCCACCGATGACAGCTGCAGAAGGGGCATCCTTCACACGTCATTGATGCCACAAGATAGCAGAACACATATCAACTGTCAGCATTTGCCCGCAGTCATCGAAGCTATTTCCTCGGCAAGGGCCGCAGAAATTAAACTAGGGAACCTCCTGTCACGCTTTAATTTTATACCAATGATACTTGCAGGCATGAGGTTTGCCATATGAGTAGTGGCATTGCAGCCCTTGATCAGGTCACAGGACTGCACCTGCCCAGCTGGTCCAGCCGACCGCCGTGGCTCCTCACAGGCGTATCTGAAGCAAAAGACCGCAGGATGGAACAGTGACGTCCATCCGCTCCTTCTGCGCATGGCCATCCAGAGACCTGCTGTGCCAACTCTCGCGCCGCTCCTGCACACAGGCTCCACGAAGGCAGGGGCATCGAGACTGACAAGGCCACGTGACCATAGTTCGTTTTTGGAACAAGTTGCAGAGCACACTGCCCTTCGGAACACCCAACAATCGATAGTCGAATCCGTGCAGCCTGTTTCAAAGGTCTGTGGCTTTTCGTCCGCATGCATGCGAATTGTGCCACCTCGAAGGCTGCCCGCTCAGTAACGGGCAAATAAGGTCCCGACGCGGCGATTCATCATCCCTTTTGACCCCAGCTCGTTTCTGGGGGGAGCCTGAGGCGTACGAACGTGCAGCTGCTGCGACGGGACACGACGGCTAGAGCCGCGCTCCTGCTGCAGCTCCGACCTTCCCTGCGGTCTGCGCAGAGTCTGAGCCCCGTGCATTTTGTGACTTGATGGCTGTGGCAGAGGCTCGCCCCCTGAGCATATCCGATAAAAATCCAGTAGATAAACCTGGTGCTAAGTCAATGATTTGCGCTATTTGCAGGGCTTGCTTCCTGCACCACAAGATCTGTTTCAGCGCCTCTTTTGCCTCCGCAAACCGACCTGCTACGGCCGCCAAAGCTCCAGAGAAGCACCGGAGGCCGAAGGCTAAATCCTGCTTCGCTCGCCCACGATGTCGTCGTAGCGCTACCGTGCTGCTCGTCATTTCTCGTAGTGGCAAGGGCCCTCGGCAGTAGATTGCGGATTCCCTGGAGCAAGGCCTTCGCTCAGGGCACGCCATCAAAGACTGACGTGGCATTGTTCGACTGCTCGGACAGCCACACGGCAGTTGAGTCGTCGTCTGATCCCTGCCCCACCGACGTCATTCCAAACAGAGCTTTCCGCTGTCAGCTGCTGATGTTGCCATCCAATGCAGCACTCGCTCGCCAACTGTCAATCAGCTCAGACATCATCACATACAAGCTTGGAGTAAACATAAAGCATCATCCTCAAGTTCATCAGAAAAGACGTGCTTCCAGCAATGAGGGCGTTCTGCAGCGAGTTAAGCAGAGCCGCACCGCAGGCAGATTGTGGCTGATCCTGACATGCCCAAGGCTGTCATGCATGAGAAGCAACAAGTTGCTCACGAGTAGGCTACGTCCTGCACGACTTCGGATTCATGGCAGTCAAATGTGGACAATAATTACCATGCGAGCCCTCTTGACAACTCCTCCTGACAATCAGTCCAAACGCGGAAGGCATCGAAGCAGAAGGACATGAAAGCGCCGTAACTGTAAGACAGCCACCACCAGCGATAATCTTCCTGACGAGCTTGACATTCGACAGCGCCCTAGACTTCCTGCGAATAAGCCTGCTACTAGTCGCGATGAGTGTCAACTAGGCACAACTTGAACTCTTCATTTGTCGCTCAAGTCCTGGGTGAGCCTGCGATGTATCATCAGCAATGATAGTTGAGAGCACACCACCGCCAGTGTTGCACTCACCGACCTTGGGTCGGATGCGGGACAAAACAGGCGATTCGTAGGCATGATCCCGAGAGTCTCGACAGACAGTGCCAAGCCCCTTTGCCTGCCCTTGCTGAATCGAGGCTGCATCTACATGGGGGAAACTTATCGATGCCCTGTCCTCTTGCTGCGGGCATGTCTGTTCAATGGTCTATTCCCTGTAGCGTGCGGTCTTGCTCGAAGTCTCTGCTGTCAGGTTGTTTGTAGTACTGGATGGAAAACCAGAATAACCATAGACGGTCAGCCGTGAAACGCTGGCACTTGAAAAAGCTGGGACGGCCAGTACGAGTAGCTGGCCATGCCAATCCACACCATCAGGGCTGCTTCTCCAAAAAGAGGCGCCAGCCTAATTCGTCTTCGGCACAGGTGGATTTGTCCAAGAATGGCCAGTGTCACTAGGGGTCGGGGAAAATCATCTAAATTCAGCAAGTCGCTGGGAAATTGGAAAGTGTGGAATGTCTCGAGGAATCTTCTTGAATCCGGTGAAGAATCCGCGTTGCCGCAGAGCACTGAACTGGCAGCCTGCGTGAACACCCGCAAAGGCGAACCCGTGCAGCGCGACGAAGCATGTCCTCAGAAACTCAAGTGACTCAAGTGGCACATCGAGCTGCACCCCATCTGGGCTGTGCCAATCCTGGTAAACTAATCGCGGACTCAGGGGCACTCGCAGCTGCGTCTGCAAAGCCCGAAGCTCGTCAAGATACACTGCAATCTGCAAAAGGACCACAAGAATGCTCGCCACGTAGGCAGCATGACGGCTTGTCCCAAGCGCTCCATGTAGCCTCAGACTTGCAGTTGTTAAGGATGACCAGGGGACGTGCATGAACTCCACAAGATGAGTGGCCTTCCCAGGCAGAAAGTAGCACAGGCCACTGCCAAACAATCTGAAAAGAAGCTATGACCGTAGACTCCTGTCAGGGCGAACATGGGCCATGAAAGATCGTGAATGCAGGTCTCAGTAGTGCCGGGCTAGGCCAAGATGGTCACAAACAAGGCACCAGACTGTTTCACACTCCTTCGGCCTTCGGCCAGTTCTGTTACCATCGTGCTGACCCCTGCACCAACCATAAGGCCAAGCGCACTGCCAAACAGAGGTGGCCTGAAAACATCGCCTGATAGTCGCTCAACCGGACCAAGCAACTAATCCACTTAGCTACTGTGCCGCGGCCAGTTTCGTCTATACTGCGCAAGTATCAATCACATGAGATGACGAGGCACCGTATAAAGCCATCCATGCCTGTTCTTCTTCAGATTCACCGTCATCATGAAACCGCTTCGTGCCTTCCAGACATTATGACTTACTGCCTGCTGACTATCTGAAACCTCTGGGACGAGGCAGCTGTTCATGCAAGGGCCTTGTTTGCAACCGCATATGTGATCTGAGAACATTGAACCAGTTGCCAATGCTACAGCTCCTGTCAGCAGGGATGGACTCAAGCACGGCAAGATCCAAACTCCTGTGTAGAGCATTCTGCAGTGGCAAGACAGCAGGTCAAGTCGAATGCTGGTAATCCTGGCAGAACGAGAACCGCAAACGGCAGCGGAAGCTCCACCATCAGCGTAAGAACTCCACGAGCAGCATCATGCGCTGCAGGGGGCCATGCTCTGAGCTGGGCAGAAACAAAATGGCATGTTTCCCGCCTTGGTTGCCTGGAACAGCACAGCGGCGGCTCTCAACAAACGTCACCTGCTCTTAATCGGACTTCCTAAACAAGGGACAAGATCCTGCATTTGTGTGCAAGCAGCTTCGAACCTCGAACCCCAAACCAAAGTATCACAGTTTACTTTGTAAAGCTTGATGGTTACTGTTAGTTTCTGTGTGACCAACGCCTTGGCTAGGCAACCGCTCAGCGCGAATGCAAGCAACGCGAGACCGAACACCATGCGGCCAGCAATGTCCGAACGATTTATGCGCCGATATATGCTTCGCACAAGATCTTTGTTGCTAGTCGTGAAGGAGAGCCAGGATGAGAGCATCAAGAATGACCATCTCTAGTTCTTCAAGCCTTGCAAAGGATCCGCTGGCCAAGAAATCGTCGCTTCCCGGCAAAGAGACCGTCAAATGCATGCAATGTGTACTAACCTCGAGTCGTGGCAGGCTCTGGCAGCTCGATTGCACCGGACACATTTTTCGAGATGTGCTATCTGGTACAACCTGCTGCAGCTGCTGCACCTTGGCGCATGGCAACTCAAACAATCTCTTGGCTATGGATCCTATCATATTCATCATCTGCATGCTTCCTTCTCAGCTATGAGAACAAAAATGCATTTGACACATCGTTCCCGTTATTGGCAGACTAGCTGTATTTCACGATCGTCTGCAGGCTCCCTTGAATAAGCCAAGAGGCGCTTTCCTGAATCTCCTCCACAACCTTTGAGGTCTGCAGGAATTCCTCGCAAGTCGTGCTGCAGAGACCCTGGGTGCTGCGCTCTACAGCATCTGAAAATCGATCTCCTTCCGGAAGAGCGCCATGTCAATGTTTCTGGCAGCGCCTTTGAGACGCGCCACGCCCATCACCAGATCCTTGGCACAAAGGTCCTGCAAGCAGGCAGAGTAACCGAATTCCATGGTGCCGCGACCGACCTGTACTGCACGGACTGAACTCTGAGCTCCTCCAGTCCACTTGCAGCACATATCAGCTCATGAACTAATGCCTGGGATTGCCGCTGGTGGCACCCAGAGACTCATGAGGCAAACAAACCCGGATGCTCGCCTTCATTGAACATTGGACTTGGTGACTTGATGTTGGAAACAAAGTCTAGGCGAGGGTTCATAACGCAAACCGCAAGTTAGCCAAACGCCATGGCAATTATCGGAAGTGACATCTTTTGCGTCTGAGTCGCCGCATTGCTGACGTCCAGACCCATGGCGGCCAACCACAGCTGTACAGAGTAGTCATCACAGACCTGCATGCTGCAAGCGCTGAGTGCTAAGACTGCGGGTAGTCAGTCAAACGCTGTTTCGGGTTCTTCCAAGCACATAAGCTTGACACGAAGCCATGATGTAAAGCAGATGAAGCTGATCTGCTGCCACCTGCAGCCACTCCCCTCGATCCAGCCGTCCGCTCGCATCGAAATCGGCAGCTTTGAATAGGGCGGTCCTTTATGCAGCGGGTATACTGGAACTACCGGCTACTGAACAACTCTAGCTGGTCACTTCAGCTGAACTTGGCAAGGTTAGCACGCTGATGCTTGCTCTTGCATAATCCTTTCGTCGGATAATGCCAAGATTCATTTTCGCCATGTGCAAGTTGAGAGCACGCTCTTTCTGAGTGAGCATAATCGTGTTGTCTGTTTGGGCCACGGTCACTGTCTCTTGAATAAAGACACCCGTGATGACCTAAGCCAGCTGGCCGTAAAGGACTGCCGCAAGACATGTTGAGACACTCCGACCGTGCAAGGATCCAGGAACCCTGGACATGAGTGCATGACCATGACCACTGCAAAGCCGATCACGAGCTTGTGAATCAGTGCAAAGATAACCTTCAGAACAGTCAATGGAACCAACACCGCAACTATAAGCATTCAGTTCGCAGTCGGTGGCATAAGGCGGCGTTCTACGTGGCTGCGGCAACAGCACTAACTAAGGACACCTTGGATGACGACATGTCACGAGTACTCTCACATGCTTTCCCACATGCGGGTAAGTCACGTAGATCTCAGATACATCACTCATCATGAGGCGGGTTACGGGGACAAAATTGCCAAGTGTGATTTCCTGGCAGCCCAATCTGCGGTGAGCTCGTGCAGTGTAGCAAGAATTCAGGGCATCATCAGCAATCGCAGCCAAGTCTCAAACAACGTAAGCATGGCACGTGTGAAGGTCCCATAATATTTGTACACATCGTGCTTGTCTCCGGTGCTGTTCGGGTCAGTCAGGTACGGCTCCACCAATGTCACCATCGCTAGAGCAAGCATCATCTGGATCCTTGGCACAAAGTGAAGCACAGAAAACACTGACACTAAACTTCACTAAACTCGCCCAGAACGATTACCCAAGCTCTCTACTGGGTAGCTGTCTTCTAAAGTCTCGACGTGTTACATTAAGTCGTTGTGTCAATCGGAGTTTAGCCTTACGGGCCATCTGGCCCAAGACTCCAAGAGTTGCATCTTCATCGTGTGTGCTCTTGCGTCCTCACGGCATCCCCGCAAGCAAAACCAACTGCAGTGAAAACCCAAAGTAAACGACCTCGTCAAGTTGAGTCAGGCGTCAATACCAGCAGGGCACTTGACCAGGCCAGCGCAGCAAATGAGGCACGAATGGAAGTCAGCATTAAGTACAAGGCCTAAGGAACGGCACCGCTGGCTTGGCTGGTGAATTGAAGCAGGCTTAACTGGTGTTACACCATTCTTATATCATACAAAGCCCTTGCCCCCGTCGTGGAAGTGCCGAGCAGGGAATCTACGAAAACGCCATGAAGCATGTGGCGCTCAGATTTGCCGATGAAGCCAAGAGACGTCACACTGTTCGAAGATCTTGACCAGCCTGTCAAGCTTGCTACTACAGGCCCCTTTGAACGGCTGGCTGAGCCCGCTGCCTCACCATGCGCATGAGGCGCGAAAGGCGGAAGAGGCGCAAGATCATCGGATCCAGTGGGAACGCTGTCGAGGTCACCCGCTCCAAATACCAAATCCCCAAGACGATCCCATCCAGAAGGTTCCATGGATCCTGGAACCAGGTCAAGTCTGAGCCTTTGAGTCTGGCTTGGACTATCCGGTCCTTGAAGAAGCCGCATGGGCTCCCAAACAGTTTCAGGACCAGCTCGATGGTGAATGCAACCCCAAAAAATATCTGAGCGGGTTTTGGGCAATGGACAACGGGAGACGGATTCTTCAAGTCAAACCTAAAGCAAAATCCAAGATGCATCAAAGATCTCGAATGCGGTTTCTGCGTGGGGCCAAACTTCTTTTGCAGGGCTTTCCAGGCCTGAGGCAGTATGTCGTAAGGACGCACGCGCGCGCGGACGTCCACAGTGCCAGTAGGCTGGCTGATCAAGGCAAACTTCCGCGAGCAGCAAGGCTGGCCTCTAAAGCCCAGTCGATGCCCGGCTTCAAGTCCCCTGTATTGAACCTCGGACCCACTTCGGCTGGGTACGTGTGGTATGCGGCACGGGAATCAAGATCTTTACATCCCCCTCACCAAGCTGCTTGGAAAGCCATGACCGCCGTTAGTGCGCAGATCAGGCAGGCAAAAATTAGCTGGAACTGGAAGCTCTCCTTGGCTATTTCTTTCTGAATTGCCTGCATGGGCATCTTGCACTGCTTGCGCATAGTTGCGGGATGTCCACGCACATTCCATTCCATGCAACAAACACACCAGATTCACAACTCAGAGACCGTGAGCTGAAGACGACAAGAAGGAAAGTTGCAAAGTTCGTAACCCACAAATTCAACATGTGGCACCTGCCCTTCACAGAACGCATTCAGGGCTTTTATGACATTTTGAGGTTGAGTTGCTTCGCAAACCTCGAATGCCCGCCGGGCTCGAGCACTTTCTTCGCTGATGGAGTTCGATGATCATGCAGATGCTCGAGTTCGCCGATGTTGACAGCTCCGGGCCCAGAACAAGCTTCAGGTTGCAGGCAGGGCGCTGACAGTGCGAGCTGAGCAGACTGCGACGTGCGAAATAAAGCTTGAATCTTTCGTTGAGATGTGACGGTGGGTCACTTGTGCTTTCGAGGGTCGAACGAGCAACTTTTGCAGTACTACCTACATGCTAATCGACGACTCCAGGACGGCATCCCAAGTAATGCTAGAATCTACCGGCCCGCTGCCCATCACAAGTCAAGAGTCCGTGAGGTGCTGCAGTGAGTGTTGAGCAACTTCCCAGAACTTTTGCCTTCGTATTGCAGAACAACTCGCGCAGGCAGCCATGCACGTGCACAGAATCCGAACCCTTGACCAGTTTTGAAAACATCCAAGGGCACTGCGCTTCGTCTTGAAACGAGGCCTTGGAGCAAGCATGTCTTACAAGCGGCATATGCATGGTGGCATGCAGTCTTGCACCCATTTGCACCCAAGATCAAGCATCTTACATGCATGTTGTGATGCGACGGATCTAACTTAAGTCAGAAGCAAGCTTTCGTTGTGCGAAGATCTTCTGCGACACGGTTTTCGTTGTCCTGACCGGAGACCGGAGACAACCAGCAGCATTTTCAGCCCAGGCTCACGCAAGTCCCTTTTTTCAAGCAGGCCCCTCGAATCCACCGGACCCAAACATGCTTAGCCCTACTCCACAGTCCGCCCTCCACACTCCTCGATGTGGTAACGCTGGTCGCTCTGCTCTGAGAGCGATCGGAGCTGACTCGTGAAATCCGTCTCATTGAGACACGACTCGGGGTCACCTGGCCGGAGGGACGGGCTTCGGGCTTCGTCCGTTAGGAATGTGCTTGGAGTTGCCGCGAACACAGCGGGCGCCGCCTCCTTCAAGCCCAGAGTCACCAGTTGCCGGTTGACGCTGTCGGCCATGAGCTCCACGCGCCGGCGCAGTGACTGGAGAGAGCTCGGCTCAGATCTGCGCCAAAACCAAACCCAAACCCAGCCTCCCCCTCGTAGAGGAGCCGCGCCATGTTCAGGCTGGAAGCCGGGCCGCTCAGCTTTTCGACGCCGTGGATCATCTCCTGCCCCCCCACGCCGATCACCACATGCTGAAAGTTCCCCCACATGGCGCCTCTGCACTAAGATCGCCAGCATCGTTGGCACAAAGGAGATCGAATATGTCCTTCAGGTACATCGGATGTAGCATGATATAGCCAACTCACACTGCTTCTTTCACCGTGCAGTCAAAAATCATCGCTTGCCATGACAGAGGTGTCGAAGCCCATTGCGCTTAACCACCTGGCAACCTGGGATCAGTTTTGGCTTGTGCAAAACTGCACCTCGTGGGTCGGCCGGGAGAGTGTTGCACACGACCGTCAGAGTCTCAAACAGTGCTTGACACACCGTGACGGATCACCCAGGCCTTGGGCTTAGTATGTTGCTAACCCGAAACTCCGCACACCATAGCCTGACAAGGAAGGGTTCGTGCTGAGCTCGAGGAAAATTGTTGCTTTCTGAACATCAAATTATTTTTTGCAGTGTGTCAGTGTGTTCTGCAGCTCCTCCGAGCCTCGCGACGCCCCACTCACTTCGGCGTGTTTTTTTCTGCTCTTTGGATCTGGGGGGTCTTTGCTGCCTTTCTTGATATTGTTGCTGTGAACTTCGAGCATCATTCCTGCTTTCCCTGTTTCCTTGCTTCCTTTCATTCTGCCTCGTTCGAAACAAGTGCTACTCTCCCCAAGTAACACTGAAGAATCATCATATCCCAAAATGAGTCCGCCGGCAGCGATACAGATCCTTCACAACTGTTGTCGTGGTGCCCGAGAAAAGCATACTTCAGGCCAGGGAACAATCGGATCTTCCAGGATGTCTTGAAACTCTTGACGGTCTAAGCGACCGTCACCATTGTCGTCTGCTGCTTCGAAAAGCACAGCCCTGACACTGGGACATTTTTGCCGGACAGGTGTCGGCCAGCTTACACCAATATTGAATCATGATAGCCAAGCTTCATCTTTTGTTTGTGAGTCTGAAGGGCTCTGTCTTTGGCGTTCATCATGATCCTTGCCAGTACCATCTCTCCAGTGAAGTGTCCGAGTGGAAAGGAATTCGTAGTGAACGCAGCATGCTGAATGCTGCTAGAGCACACATCATCGTTGGCAGCTACGGCAAATGTGTTCTGCAGGAAAACGCCCATAATGACCTTGATCGAGAAGGAGAATTTCAGAAACATCGAGGGAAGTAAGAGGCACGGGCAACAACAAGTGACGAGACAAGAGCCGAGGTGCCTTCACCACTGAAAAACCCATCGATGCTTGAAACGCCAGCACAAAGATGGTGTAGTACTCACTGACGTATTCCTCGACTGCCGAAGCGTGTGCCGAAGCAAGTGCGCAGTCCGAGACTTGTTTTGCATTATCGCTCTCCCGCCAGCCGCGAAAAGCTAGCCCCCGCTTCAATTAGCATGGCTCTTAGCTCCCATCTGCCCCTGATTAGACTTCCTGTTCAGCAAGCGGCCGTCAGGATGCGAGACGCCGGGACCCAGTTAGCCAAGGTCAACTCAAGTAGCGTCCTTGGCCACAAGGAAGGCTTTTGCTACGTTACTTGCGATGCGCTGAGCTCACCAACGGCTGCACGTTGAAAGTTGAGCATTCCCTTGCTCTCTGCCTCCTTCCTATGCTCTAAACCTGCCGTCTGGATCGCACAATGTGGAAAGCCTATTTGATCTCCAGGGCCATGAAGGCCAAGGCCAAGGTTAGTCAAAATGAAGTCTCCCATCTTTCGAGTCTTTCGAGGCTTCAACTCAGATCCACGCAACATGAATGCAGGTGCTCCCAGTGCCGACGGGCAGCAGAGAACAGCGGGTGAAGGTGCCATAATATGCAAAGACCTCCATCCTTCTTTCGATGGGATTGCTCTCGTCGTTTATGTACACTTCCACGAGGGTTGTCAGAACCAGGGCAATTGTCCTCAGATCTAAACTTGTAGATGCACTTCAATCAACGAGCCAGAGCTATTCCACAAAACAACATAGACTCTCAGAAAGGGCTCGTCAGCACTGCAAACAGAAGAACAGTAGACCAAAGGAGTGCGGAGAAGCTCGCTTTGATAGAAGTGACCTGAGGCAACGGCTTGGTGGACCGCCTCACTGTCTCAAGGCACCCCGGGCCCCGGACCATGATGTAGAGCGAATCGAAGCCTTTGACCTTCCTGTGCAGCAGTGCAGCAAGCTCAAGTACCAAAGGAAACCCTCGATTCTCTACAGAACCGGCCTGATAAGACGCACCAAGCGGAATAGTTTCACCAGCCGTGCCAATCGCAGAAGCATAGGGTCGACCGGCAACGTCGCAGACGTGGCCGTGTCTACCTGCAAAGTTCAGGCAGCTGGCCGTTGGCTCCCGGAGTTTGAGCGAAAGTGGAAGGCCCGCGAGCGCCGTTTGCTACTGCGCATGTAGCTCACGGAGGTTCCATGCAGCCCAGTCGCGGCCCAGGCTATCACAACACACCTTGGAACAACGGTGAGGACTACTTCTCGCACAGTCAATGACGGGTAGAGGCTGGACACTACATCCATCGATTTCTGAGCTTCGCGCAGATCAACTATGTTCCACAAGTCACAGAAGAATCGGTAGTGAGCAGCCAGCATTCTCGCTACGATTTCCTTGGGCTGGGAGCTTAACTCTGAGCTCCTCGTGCTCTCGGAGCCAGTGCAGTTCAGGATCGAAAGCGAAGATGACTCCAAGAATCAGCTCTACAACGTCGAAGACCACCACGGCATCCGGCCAAAGCTCGTCGGCAGGCACCGTCATGCCAAAGTAAGCCATCCCGTAGCCTCCAAAAACGCTTCCGGTCTCACAGAGTCTCACATCCCACTCCAAGCATCTCCTGGCTCTCTGTAAAGCTCCACACGCGTCTCTATCAAGCCACGCCACCAACATCCAAGCCATGAAACTGCACCTGTAGAGACATAACCTGAGAATCCCATTCTCTGGCTTCTCATGTTTGAAAACAATCATCAACCACCCCCATTGGCGAAATCATACAATTCTTGAGGCGCGATCAATGCTGCTGAGCACGATGAGAACTGCCTTTCCAACAATTCGACAGTTGCCATGGTTGCCCACCGAAAAGCCGACACAGGAATGCGTTGCTCGTTGCTCAGCCGCAAGCGAAGATCAAGTCAAACGTGGGCGACTGGACAATCCGCGTGAAGAAAACCGACCATTGAAAAGGACCTGCCATGGCGAAGCGCAGTAGGGCCAAAGCACATCTACATAGATTGAGCTTTCCTTTGCCTAGATTTGTTTGTGCTACTTGCTTTCTCTTGGCTTAGAGACTTAGAAGTTTAAAAGGCCTTTGGCGGTGGCACGTCCCAGGTCCGAGATTCTGGAGCCCGCCCGGATCCTCAGCCCCCGGCACTCCGAAACGGACCCTCAAGGAATCAAGGCCCGCCCGTTCCGCTTCTATTTGTCTGTTCGTGAAGCTGAGGCCCAGTCAGATGCTTTATCCGGTGATAGCCTGAGCATACCCACATGGTTATAAGAGTTAGAGGTCAGCCGATGCAGCTTCGTCCGTGCAAAGCAAAGCTGCTTTGTGCAACCATGCAGCTTGCAGGAGCGAACGAGCTGCTGTGCCGTCTTGTTTCCAGCTCGGTCGGGAGATCTCCACTGCCTGCAATCAAGGCAGGGGAGCAGTGGGGATTCATCAACCCACCACCATGCCTGTAAGGGCCGGCCGCTCGCTCAGCACCTGGCACACAAGCAACGATCGCTGCACGCGGAGACGGCTACTTCTTCTGGCCTGGGCGTTGATGCCGCTTCTGCCAGTTACCTGTGAAGTGGGCTTCGTTTGAGCTGATTGCTGCTTGTTGCCTAGGACGAAGCTATTTCGAAGGCAACGGCTGGACCCGAACCTCATCATCATGGTCTGCAGGTAATGGGAAAGTCACGCTTTTCTGTGCTGGCAGCAGCACCTACCAAGGAAGTGCGCACTTCTGTGCTCGAGGCAGTCATGTGCTGGAGTCATCACGAACGAACTTTGCTGATGACGTCAGTAACTTAGTGACCCAACCCAATCCGGCTACGGCCTGGTGGCTGCTCGCCGCAGCACCTGCAAAAGAAGCGTGCCAAACAAGGCACGCAAGGAGTACTCTAAAGTGAGCAGAACGTGCAGCTGGGGCATGAGGGCTAGCAGTGCCGCCTTCTGCTTCAGTCTCATCGGGGAGCTCATCCCAGCTCTCTCGGACGACGCTAGGGCGAATGTGCTCAGCACTTCGAACGTTGACGCAGAGAGTTGCAAGCTGGGATCGGTAGTCTTCAATGTCGGACCTCGGAAGAGAGGGAACTCAGCCCCGCCTGGCCCCTGGCTGCGTGTTTGCGCTTTGCTGGGCATCTCTGAGTCGGTCACATTGCCTCTTCGATTCCGCTGCACAGCTCGGACACCACGTCTGCTCCTCCTTTGGAGGCACGCAGGACATGGCCCGCAAACTCCTCTTCATCACCTGGCCCAGGCTGTTGCAACATTACAGCGGCAAGAAGTTCTGCTCCAGGCTCCCCCCCGCCTGTGAGGTTTGCTATGTGCTCACGGTGGAAACTCATGGACTTGCGCGACTGCCTGGCAAGGCCGGAGAAGGAGCACTTCACTGCCTTTGCGGCCGCAACACTGGGAAGTTCAAGAAATCGCACAGGAACAGGCGCAGCATTGAAATTACAACTCAGTTCTTGCCGAGAAGGGCTCAGAACCGCCTGATAGCAAGGGCTCGGCATCAGCACTATCTCATGTGCAAGGCCTGACACTTTCGCCGACAGCCGACACAAGATTCCGGGATTCGATGAAGTCTTGGGATGCCCACGCATCCTGTTCCTCTCAGGCAGGACCGAAAGAAAAGAGCTACTTTCAAGAAGCTTCCATGTCTCAGAAATGAAGTGCAGTCTGCTGCAATCTTCAGGATTTCTACTCCCATCTGCTTGCTAAAAACGAAACGTGCATGGCTTCCTGGTCTGAGCTGGTCGGCATCACTGAGCCCAGGTCAGTACTGAGAGTTTGCGTGAAATCCTCGGCACTGCCAGGGGCCACAGAATCGAGGGTGATAGTCGAGGAAGCAGCTCACTGAGAACGTATCAGATCCAGCACATCTACATGCCACGTGCGCTAGCTGTCTTGCCGGGGCGCATGATAGCCATCGCCCCTACACAAGCTGCTGCATGCGCAGCTCCCGCAGTTCGTGTAAGACAAAGGATCCCTCCCCAAATCCACCATACCAACTGGACGGCTCAGCGGAACAAACCTCACACCACTTCAGCACATCCAAACAAGCAACGCAGACTGCATTGAGCTTTTCGCCACTTGGTGCAGACATCCTTGCAAACATCTAGGACGCCCAGGAACTTGTGGCTCTTGGTTATCCTCCGGCTTGGAAGAGGAAGTGCAGATGCGTCGCCGCAGCCTCGGACACATGGCCTGCTGCCCAAATCCAAATGCCATCTCATGCACAGGAGCCTTCAAGGCCTCTGCTAAAGAGCCAAGACTCCTGGACCCATCGAGCCGCTTGTCTCTGTGCAGGCTTCGCAGTCTGCATCTTGCTCGTCAGGCGGCAGAGGAGGCAACTCCGGATCGGCTGAAGGTGAAACGGAGGTCATTCCGTCACGTCATGGTTGTGAAACACCGAGGCTGCTGGCTGGCAGCCCTCTAGGACAGAACCGAAAGAAAGGGTTGCGGAGCCGCCAGTCATGTCAGGGAAGTCAAGTGCACATGCTGCCCTCAGCCACCGCTCAAGTCCACTGGACAGCTACAGCCCGAAAAAGACCTTCGTACCACTGAGGATGCCACGTGCGCTCAATGCCATGTCCTTGCACACGACTGAGGATTCCCCAGGACATGATAGGTTTTGGAAGGTGATTGGGGCATCAAGTGCACTACTGCAAGTCCCTTTCGCCACACACCGAAAACAAACACACACACACATATATATATATATATACACACACAAAAACACAAACACAAACACATCATTCTGCTTGGATCTCTTGTGAATGTTTCGCGAATCTTCAACCGGCCCTCATCACATTCATGAGCGCATGCCTGCAGTTCGCAAAGGGGCCGGGGACACACTCACGCCGGCCTGGCACAGCATGTTTGTACGCACTGCGACGCAAAGACCTGGTTCGGGTGCCTCCCTGGAGCCCACTGCAGCAGCTGTCTGCGCAAGCTTCTCGTCACTGACGGACAGAACTCTTCGCCACCCGACGCACACGACTCAGCTGCGCGGTCGTGTTGCGAGTCTACATGTTATCCTTCCGGCCTGAATGTCGATGATGCCACTCCAGCTGTTGACGAGCGCCTTAACCATGGTTCTGTCCCACTGCCGTGGAACGGAGGAACTGAACGATGGTGAGGTGGAAGAGCACTGGAACAACACATCAGGTACCACAGAGCTTCCAACGATGGTGAGGGCGATCCCAACCTTACTTCAATCTGGAAACTCAAGCATGCAGCAAACAGGCCCGCCATGACACCAATCCCAAGCTTGCTAAAACGCACAATGTCTTGATGACACCACGGCTGCGCGTGGACTCTGTGATTCAGCATCTCGCACGAGCCAAGACCAACGTTCGTAGGCCTCCCACCTGGCATGTAGCAAGGTATGGGACATGGATTGACATGGATGTCCAATGCCCAACACCTCGAGCAACGGTCCTTTCGCGTGCAACAGGCCGAGCAGGCATGAAGGGGCACTCTTGCAAACATCTGAAGTAGCACTCGACTGCTTGTTCTCGTCGGCCTTGTCTCTCCTGGACCTCCACAATCAGATGCGCAGCTTCAACTCGGCATTGTTGCAATGATTGGCGTCCACGGGGATCTCCGGGGAGCTGCGGCTCGGTGCGCCTGACCAAGAAGGAAGAGGCCTGCAGCACCGTTGACCACCTCGCTCAGATTGCCTCCGCCTAGGCCGGGCCCCAAAAAAAGAGGCAGAAGAAAGAAGCTAAGAAGATCTAAGAAGCTCTCAGAGGCGAAGCGAGAAGAAGGCTGGTTCGCTCCTCCCGCCTGTGGAAGGCAGCAACGCCTCCTCGGCCAGGTCCCAACCTCGGAGGTGCAGAGGTGTTGGGCCATGGGCTCTTTAAGACGCGCCAACTCAGACTCTGGCGCTTCAATTGCGAGCAGCATTTTGCAAGCAGGTACCTGAAGCTAAGCCATCATGACCATAAGATCGTGTGACCTGCAAGGAAAGCATCGAGAGGCCTCGCTTCGGGAAGCTTGTTTCCCTGACAGGTACGTGCAGCGACGCACATCGCAGAAAACTTCCACCACCTGCAGATGCCACTGCGCCCTGGCTAGCTCCTGACAGGCCCGGACATGCATCAAGTGCTACAGGTATCAACTTGCATCACGGAATAGAATGTAGGGTCGCCAGATTGGTTCTGTTTTGTTTCTCGGAGCGTTTCTGACTTTCTTATCCGCTGTGCTTGCGCATGCTCCTTCCCCAAACTCATGTACTTTTTACAGAGTGACATGGAGGAAACGTCGTGTAGTGCATTAACTAACACCGTCCACGGATCTAAGCTGGCCTCATGATTTAAGCCGCAGAAGTTCCGTCTGGGTTCCGGCAGTTGTGGGCTTTGGTGGAGTTCCGGCAACTTAGGGATCCAATGAAACATGTTGCTACTGCCATAATCACCATGATCCACACCTGGAAACCCACCACCTCACTCCTTCATCCTTTCAACATCTGTGGCTCTGATGCCGATCCTTCCTCACTTCAGCCATTCGCAGATTCGCCGACAAGCCGTTCTTCGGAGACGGGCTTGGCATACTGCCAAGCATAGAAGTATGACGACATACGGTGCACACGCTGTCATGCGACTGCGACCTGGTTCGTGGGTATTTCACTGCTTCCTTTTTGGTTACGAGGTCTTCGTTGGTTCTTTCGGCCAGTGCCGCTTTCTGCAGAACTTTAAATGCACTGGACTTCACGCACATACTGTGCTGACATGTGGTGTGTGCATGCCACTGGAAGAACGGCTTTCATGCTTGCATGCCTGCGTGTTTGCTTACTTGTCTGCCTGCCTGCTTGCTTAGCTTGCTTGCTCAGCTTGCTTAGCTTGCTTACTTAGGCTGCTTGCTCAGACAAGCCCCGAAACGAATAAACAAGGCAAAACCGCCCCGATACAAGAAACGAAAATATTACTACCATATCTACCACCCTGCAGCCTTTCTGGCCTGGCTGTGAAATGACTGCGGTGCTTGTGCACTCAGCTAGGCAGGATGCCGTCTATCAGCTGACCGTCTGGGACAGTCGGAAAAGATCTTGACTTGAACGACCCCGACAATTTCTTTCCATACTGCCGCCATACAAGTTGATCTTGCAGTGTTGCCAGGCCTGTCAGGTGTTCGAACAATCCCACACCTACGTTCCAACGATAATGGCTCATGCTCAAGAGGGCCATTGCTATATTGAATGAGTACAGTAGAGAAGGGCGTGGCCAGGCTAAGGAAGGATTCCTGGGATTATTTATTTTCCAATATATCTCCACTTTTACATTCAGTTTTGTTTCCAACCTTGGATTTATTTCCAAAAAGCTTGCCAATAATGATTCAATTTACAAAGACCGAAGTGGAGATTAATATTTTTAATTTTTGTTTTATTTCTGCGGTTCGGGCTCTGATTTTGCAGACAAGGCCAGGGGAGGAACGGGGGCCGGGGTTGGAAAATCGGAATTTGGAGAGGCCTCGAGAAATATTCAATATTTTGTCAATTTGTTTTTCAATTTTTTTCCAATTTCTGTGGTTCGGGCACTGATTTTGTAGACAAGGCCAGGGGAGGAACACGGGCTGGGGTTGGAAAATCGGAAATTTGGAGAGGCCTCGAGAAATATTCAATATTTTTTCAATTTATTTTTCATTTTTTTTCCAATTTCTGTGGTTCGGGCACTGATTTTGTAGGCAAGGCGAGGGGAGGAACGGGGGCCGGGGTTGGAAAATCGGAAATTTGGAGAGGCCTCGAGAAATATTCAATATTTGTCTAATTTTCTTTCCAATTTGTTTTTCATTTTTTTTCAATTTCTGTGGTTCGGGCTCTGATTTTGCAGACAAGGCCAGGGGAGGAACGGGGGCAGGGGTTGGAAAATCGGAAATTTGGAGAGGCCTCGAGAAATATTCAATGTTTTGTCAATTTGTTTTTCAATTTTTTTTCCAATTTGTGGTTCGGGCACTGATTTTGTAGACAAGGCCAGGGGAGGAACAGGGGCCGGGGTTGGAAAATCGGAAATTTGGAGAGGCCTCGAGAAATATTCAATATTTTTCCAATTTGTTTTTCA
>BGNK01000743.1:92093-131396 GCA_003297005.1 Symbiodinium sp. clade A Y106 | reverse complement strand
GGTTCGGGCTCTGATTTTGCAGACAAGGCCAGGGGAGGAACGGGGGCAGGGGTTGGAAAATCGGAATTTTGGAGAGGCCTCGAGAAATATTCAATATTTTGTCAATTTGTTTTTCAATTTTTTTTCCAATTTCTGTGGTTCGGGCACTGATTTTGTAGACAAGGCCAGGGGAGGAACAGGGGCCGGGGTTGGAAAATCGGAAATTTGGAGAGGCCTCGAGAAATATTCAATATTTTTCCAATTTGTTTTTCANTGTTTTTCATTTTTTCCAATTTCTGTGGTTCGGGCACTGATTTTGTAGGCAAGGCGAGGGGAGGAACGGGGGCCGGGGTTGGAAAATCGGAAATTTGGAGAGGCCTCGAGAAATATTCAATGTTTTTCTAATTTTCTTTCCAAATTGCTTTCCAATTGCTGCGGTTCGGGCGGGGATTTGGAAGGAACCGCCAGGGTGACCCTGCAAGCCTATCTTGAACTCGTCTTGGAACTACCTTTGGNTAATTTTCTTTCCAAATTGCTTTCCAATTGCTGCGGTTCGGGCGGGGATTTGGAAGGAACCGCCAGGGTGACCCTGCAAGCCTATCTTGAACTCGTCTTGGAACTACCTTTGGAAATATGTTGGAAACTGAAATGAATCCTGCATCACAGCTGAATATATTTCTGAGGTTCCAACTACAAAATAATTACGACCAACAAGCTGGCCCTTAGCCTGGGGCGCCCAGGGCTCTTGCTGGGGCTGCTCCCCCAGACCAACACGAGCAAACTTCATGCCACGTGATGCTGACGTCTGTACCCTGTCGAAAGTAGCTGACTTTGGCCATGCAGCAAGCGAGTCTCAGTCAATTAACGAAGATTCAAGCAAAGGAAGCTCCTGATTGTGGAAGTAGGCCAATCCCAGCAAGTATGTCCTTGGAGAATGCAGCAGCCAGCTTGGCCGAGGGAGTCGCAATTGCAGCACCCCACAGCGGGTTGCGAGCGCTCAGACGAAGGCGTTTCGTCACAAGGGCGCTCGGCAACGAGCCTCTCAGCATAGAATGCCTGGAAGTCAGAAGGCCAAGAAAGCGACCTCCTCAATTTGTCCACATAATGTTGTGCGTATACCGATAATTAGCGTATATGTGCATCTGCGCATCTATGTTCTTTTTCATATAGTTGTCTGCGCCAGGTCTCGCACTGCTTGCTTCCAGAGCAGATTCTTCAACGAGTACTCGAATGCCAACTTCGCCTGGCGAGGTGGTCAGACTGGGCCTCATCTGCTGTGCTTTCATTCTGGATTCTGCCGACCGCTCTCAGTTGCACAGCTTTCTAAGGCCTGGCTCACGAAGGATATCGCGCTGGAAGACACTGCTTCGACCTGATGCATCCGGTGGCTCTCACGGGTCCGCAGTCCGGAGGACCGCGATCGAAAGCCGCCCGTTTACGCTAGCTCGAATGGCAATGCGCTTCACCTCCGGCCGCTCCATGCGCTGCCGAGTTCATGCCTTTGGCAAACTTCACAGCTCCAGGGATCATGGCCTCAAACAGTCTGAAGACCCCCCATGCTCAGCTTCGAGCATCACTGCCCTGACTCTGGGCAGCACAATGGAACGAATTTAGTTCCAACTTGAGCATGTCACAGCACCATGCACGGACGTGACTCACAGTGCAGCTAACCTATGCTATTCAAAGAACAACCCAGAAGCCAGTCCCAAGTGCTCCAGCAAAGACCAGATTCAGGACGCGTGCAACGTTCGCGACTGGAAGACGCACTTTTAGATGCATTGCAAATCACGCGGCACCGTGAGGCGGGCACATCCCTGTGGTACTAAACCGGGATGATGGCCTGGCGGTCTCCTTTCGCGCAGAGGCTTGTGCACACATGCCAACTGAAATCGCATGCTCTTGGCAGGGGTCCATGAGAGTTGAAACTTGAAAAGGCCTTCTCCGGCAACTCGCCCTTCCAGCACCAGACGTCCATCCTCGAAGTATGAGACTCTCAAACGGCGAAGCCTAGTATACCGGCTTAATCAAGATCTGTATTTGTGTGGCCTCACCAAGCGAGAGCTCAGGACCCGACTGACAGAAATTCGAGGCGTGAGAATCTCAGCTTGTCTGTCAAGCCGAGGCCGGCGAAGCTTCCTATTGGTGCCCAGAACTGCGGCAGCGGCCAGCCGGGCGTCACCTTCACAATTTGCAGAGCAGTAGGCAAGATGTTCGAACAACCTGGCAACCTGCATCATCTACAAGTGCTCGTCTCTGTCGCTTCTTGCTTACGAGTGAGCATGCGTGTGCCTGGAGGTGTGGAGCTGCGGAGGTGTTTGTCTGTGTGTTCTGCGCGAGTTTGCGCATTTTGCGCTAGTGTAAGGAGAAGCCGACAAGGGTGCGTGCGCAGCCGGCATTGTACAGGTCTGATCGCGGCGAGATGCTCTGGGTACTCCGTAAGGTCGAGTGCAAGTGCTGGGACCATTCGTGGAGACTAAACAGTTGGCGTTGAGCATTTGTTTCTGTACGTCGTGGTTCTTTGTTTCGTTTTGTTTTCTATGCTGCCCTGGGTGCACGGTGCAAAGCAGGGGGAAGGACGAAAAAGGTTCGTGAGTGTGACGCGCACACACACACACTGGCATTGTAACATTCAGATCAGAGACGTGGCTAGCATGTCGGAGCAGCGCCGCGAACAAAGTTTACCGGGACGTGGCTCCTGCTGTGGCACGTGCATAGTTTGCGCTCGCATCCTCTTATTTACATAGGATCCGTGTGGGCGCGAACCAGATTCATTGCAAATTCCAATGCATGGGCCAACTTTTGGCCGCGAAGATCTGGAATCGCAGCAGTATACTGGGGAGAAGGCATTCATTTTGTCAGTGCTCGCACCAGGTTTAATTATGGATTGAAGCTTGATCGCCGTGCTACTTGGGGGAAAGCGTCCTGGCCGTGCCCCCGAAACCTCCTGCATCCCGCCACTACCTGGGGAAAGCATTTTGGTCGTGGGCGTGAATCGAGTACTCGCGCGAAGCCTTGTGACCGTGCACCAGAACCGAGGCAGTACTCTCTGGGGTCTCCTGGTAGTCCTGGTGGTCGCAGTCGTCATGGTCGTCGTGACTTTTCCTTGTTTGGGGATCTACGCTAACATAATTGTTCTTCTTTCTTCCCTCACCCCTCCCGATGATGATGATGATGATGCGGATGAGAATGAGGATGAAGCTGATGATAATGATGATGATAATGGGGATGATCATGATGATGATGAAGAAGAAGATTATTATGACGACGTTGATGACAAAGATGATATAGATAAAACTGAAAATGATAATGTAACAATGATGATGGTGATGATGATGACAATAATGATGACCATCATCATTATCACCATCATCAACATCATCATCAATAGTAAGTATTTTGTGGCAGCCCCTTTCCCTGTTGAGCGGCAACCTTTGCTCAAAACTATTTCGCAACTTTCCACAACTGTTTACCTGGGAGTACCTGGGGTCTGCGCCAGCGCATTGTGCAGGCATGCCAAGATGCTGGACGTGGGTCGGGGCAGGAGCTGGGCTCGGGCGGCGGCGGTGCTAATGCAACCCTCAACTGACAAGCACCTGAAACCTGGATGCGGCGTCAACCGCACGGCGACAGCGCATTTTGGGGTTTGCATCGTGTTTGTGGAAATGCGTGTATGTTTCGGTGTTTTTGGTGTGCGGAGCCACTAGTCACAGTCAAAAGTGTCGTTATTACCCGGACTTTGAAGTCCAATGTGTACAAAACACTGGCAGGTGTGGCATTTTCGCAACACACTGTTGAGGCATCTCCAGATGAAAACTTGTTCATGCAATTTGTTCTTCTTAGTTTTATTGTTCTTGTTGTTGTGGTTTCAGCTTGAGGGCTTCACACAAGTCTGTGGTTGTTGTTACAAGCTTCAGGGCTTTACACAAGTCTTCGACACTCTTTTGTGCGCTTTGCTTGCTTTCTGTGCCAAAGCTCCCAAGGCAGACCACAGGTCGGGACCGTTGCTGCGGCGGAATTCGAAACTAAGGACGTAGTCAAAGATCTTGGGTTTGAGCTCCCGGTCCACATTCTTCGAATGCAGACTTTTTGGAATATACTGTTCAGGATTCTCCAGCACACGTCTATGCATTGCATTCCAGTGGGCACAGTTCGCATCTGTAAGAGCAATGAGCGACCAAGCGTCACTAAGGCCCCCCCCCTCCCCCCCTTCCCAACCCTGAAAACTTGCAAAAACCCTGCCGTCACCCCGAACACCGCAAGCTGAAACCTGGCTTCAACCCTCGACCCTAAGCCCTAAACCCTGTTGTGGCAGCAGCCCGGACCCAGATGACACAGCACACTGGCACTTCAGGGCGTGAAGGGCCGAAAGGGCCTAGAGGGTCAGAGAACGCCCATGCCAAAATTGATTTTTCAGAAAACCGGTTTATGATTGTAAGGGAATAGCAACCACGACAGCCTTGAGCCGGTCCGCAAGTCTCACACGCAGACTCGGCAGTTTGGTTGCAAACGCTGTTTGCAACCACTCTTCGGCTACTTTCTATCACTAGACCTAATCCAAAATGTTCCAACGTGACGAACGAAGAGTTGTTTCAATCATGAAAAGCTTCTCCCAAGAACCGGTTTCACTACACGCAAGAAAAGGTTGGGGTAACAGAGGGAGTCGGTGCTGTGAGTAAGGTGTTGGTGCCAGGGGTGGGGCTGTGGGCTGTCTTTTAAGATTTTGTTCAGGGGGCTGGTGGTGGTGGCGGTGGTGGTGGTGGGGTGCAAAGTGGATGCAACCACATGTAGCCAATGGCTCGGGGAATAATCTTGGAATAATTTCGGACATAGTTTCAAGCTGAATCAACTTCCAATAGAAAACCCTGAATGAACAAATACGCGCCGTGACTAACTTGCGACAAATAGTTGGGGGAAATAGTTTGGAACAGTTTGAAGCCCAATCCACCTCTGAACAGACACCCCCCCCCCACACACACACAAAGTGACCCACGCCATGAGTGAAATAGTAATAACTACTAGTATTCATGGTAAGAAAAGAACCCTCATCATAATGGTAAGTCTGATGCAAATAACTGTAACGAATACACAGAAATATCAGAAGCATGTTGCGCTCTTTTGTCGTCCGGGCCAGGTACTGTCTGTTCAAAGCTAGCACTCCGTAGACGGAAGCGAGCGACCAAAGGAGAATCAGGGCCGCTAGCCACCCCAGAGTCAGGGCGGGTCACCGAAGAGGGCGGGAAGACTTGAGCATAAGCCCGCGGCCCTCAACTTTCAAAGGCGCTACACAAATCTCTGTCAACAGCGCCAATGTTGCGCTCTTTTGTCGTCCGGGCCAGGTTTCAAAGCTACCACTCCGAAGACGGAAGCGAACGACCAAAGGAAAATCAGGGCCGCTAGCCACCCAAATTTTTTCGTGCCGAAATGGTACCTGGCCGCAGGCCTAAGAAGATGTCCCACAGTGTACGTCCATCGTCAGAAAACACAGCGTTAGCAAAACCAGAGGCGATGCGCTCGCAGGTGGCAGGCGACAGCCACTGAGCTGCAGCGCACTGGTCAGGATGGTGCCAGCAAGGATGGAGAGCCGACCTCAGCGACAGGAAAGCCCACATCACACGAGTCCGCTTCTTTGAAGTGGCAACGTAGCCTGACTCGACCCCTGCATGTTGCAACAAATGTTGTACTGTTGGAGTGAGCCAGATGCGGGAAGAGTCAGCTGCAGCAGGGGCGACTGGGAGCTGCAGACGCATGCAAATGCGAAAGACTTTTGCACAGAAACGCAGCAAGTTATTGCCCTCATCGACTGTGCGCTGGTCCTTGCCATTGAGACCACAGTTACCAAATAAAAGCTGAGCAATGTCACGAAGCCTACACCCTGCTGCCCACGAACTCTGCAGAACATTGATCCACACATATCGCACTCTGTGGGTGAGTAGAAGCTTGACAATTTCCCGCTGCGTGTGCTTAACCCGCAGATCAAACTGCGGACCATGCCGGACATCGATCTCACAGCAATACAAGTTGCGACACCTACGGCGAAAGGCCTGAGTGAGCAGGCCCTGGCCCGAGAAAAGCTCAAGCCCTGCCTCAGCTGTCACTGGCAAGCGCCGGAAGCACCGAAAGTCTTTTGAATCCCACGTTCCACGATCTCGGCTTGAGAGCGCTGAGCTGCGGAGTGCTGTCCGTACACTTGGCTTAGGCGCCCGCCGTTGCTGTACCTGCGCACGCTCTTGAAGCTTTGCCACCGCCCTCGCTTTTGGACCTGCTCCAAGGTGCGGAACCCCTGCAGCACGTCGGTGGATGCGCTGCCGTGCCTCACTTGGTACACGCAGTTGATGCCGACCTTGTTGTATCCGAGCTCGTTCACTACTGAGACGAACAGCCGACTCGCATCGCTCATGTCGAAGGAGAAGACGTTTTCCTCTGGCCGTTTGCTGGCATTCCCGGCGCAGATGCGTGGCAGCAATCCCTGCAGATACGGGTGGTCGATGATGACGGCCTCGTCCGTCTCGCCAACCTTTGAGGGACCAGGCTTGCCCCCCCGCTTGAACTCTGGCAGACGCTCGCGAGGCTCGCTGAGTAGAGATGGGTCCTGATCCGTGCCAGGGCTCGGACTGTTCAAAACCACCACCCAACTCTTGCAAAGCCGACTGGGCCTGACCAAGTGCTTCATGAGCAGGCGATGGCATTCGCCCGGGCGACTGCAGGTGGCCCAAATCAGCAGTAGCCACCATGCCACTTCGGTATGTCCCGCGCCAAACACGATCACGCAAAGCATCGGATCCAACTTCCGGAATCCAGCGAGCGCATCACTGGCCCTGGTCAGCTTCTGCTCCTTGGCATCCTGTCTGAAAAACTTCACAGCGGCTAAGACAGTCGTTCCGTCGGCCAAGTCGTGCCCGTCGAAAAACATCTCGCTGAGCCTCACGGTCACTGCCACGTCCAAGGCCTCGACAGAAGCCATGTCCCTGCGATTGCTCTGCGCCCACGACACAAGGCTGTCCCAGGCCTGCGCATACGATCGCTCTCTGGCAGTTGTCACGCTCCGACGTTCCAAAAAAGTCGTTCCAAAAAAGTCTTTGTCGAGCTGGCATCCTCACCAGCCCCTCGTGCATCCGCCTTCTCACACTGGCCCGGTGTACTTTGCGTTTTGCACCGAGCTGAGGCTGTTCTGCTTTTTTGGCTTCTTCACGGCTGGAGTCTCCGCGTCCTTGGTGGAGCCGGTAACCTTGCGCAGCTGAAGCTCTCCAGGAACATGTGAGCTGCCCAAACTTGGTCTGCGCCGCATCCTCTTCAAGGATCTTGCAGTCCCCGGCGGCCAGGTCAAAGCCCTCTACACTTCGAGCCCTCGACGGGGGATCGGCAGGATTCACTTCTGAAGGCACCCAACGGGGCACCAATTGTGCCCCTGTTGCAAACTCCAGAGCTGCCACCTGTCTGCATATGCGTTTCATGCCCTTAGCACTCGACCTCTCGACCTACCTTTGGCCAATGCCAGGGTGGCGTCATCGAATCCGTCAGCACAAGATGTTTGCGATCATGGTTTTTTGTGGACCTTGCAAGGTGCTGGCCCAACCAGACTAGCACTCTGCCCTCCAGAACAGCAGTGGGTTCATCACGACTCCAAGGCGCAGAATCAACCTTCTGCCAACCTGTCCCGATGAAATCCAAAGGCACCTCCCCAGAAAAACCAAGCGTCTCCTGCTCAGCTCGGGGCGTGGCCAGACTGAAGCTCCCATCGGTCTCGCCTTCACCCTCCTGCACAGGGTCGGGCATGCCAGCGATCAGCGATTCACTTTCGCGTGAAAAGCGCCACCGGTCACACACCCCTCCAATGACACGAATATCCGCAACTTCACGATCGCCAGAGACGACGCCCCTGCCCCAGTGAGAAGCATCGGTGGCATGCACTTTTGTGCTCCAGGGTATAGACATGCCCTTGCGAATGAGACACAACAGTGACGACGCCCAAAAAAGCTCGCGACGCACTTCTGGCCAGATCCAACACTGTGTTGTATACTGCTTCCTAATAAGTGCATAGGTCGCTTGGAAAACCGAGAGAAGTCCGCGACGCAACAGCCCAACAAATGTGTAGTGACCCACCAAACGTTCAATGAGCCTCCCATCCGCGCGGCCTTCCCGAAGAAGCTCTTGTGTGGCGAGTCGTAGTCGCCAGAGCCGCTTTGCAGTCACCTTCACGACAGGCTCCGTTTTACTGAACTTCCACCCCAAAGCTTCTATCCCCGGCCGGCTTCAACTTCATGTGTCGGCAGTCCGCGCTCACGAAGTCGCTGCCCTACTTCGTTTGCCAGCTCAAACGCAAGACCCGGCCTCTGCTACAGAGCCACGAAGTTGTCGACGTACTCTGTGTGTACAAAGGGATCCATTCCTGGCGCAGGCTGTCTATCGACGAGTCTAGGGTTGAAAGCAAACCGGGGAATCTCGTCAACGATAATCTCGTGACATGACTGGCAAACCCAGAGCGCATGTGTCCATCCCATTGGCACAACTTTAAGAACGGGAACAATGAGGTCATTCGGCTTGCACTTGCCCTCAATGGTGTGAGTCACGTCCACGTGTGAGGCTCTAACGGACGGCAGGCCGAAATACCCACGCAACTCTGGAAGCAACTGGATGTTGTAGAATGCGTCTGCAATGTCAACACCCCCCACTTCGACAGGCCCCCCACTGTCCACCGCGAGCCTCGCAAAGGCGCCCGTCGCCAGGTGGACTCTCTCGGGCTGCTCGAAGTGAAGATTTGCAGCACGGCAGTCGATGACAAGTCGCTGGCGACCGCTGTTCTTCCAGACTGCGAAGGCCCCAACTCGTTCGGTGCCCTCACGTCGGTACTCAACCAGTCCCGGCTCGGCAAGCTTCCTACAAAAATTTGCGTACACTCTGGGACATCGCTTCAACAATGGATCACTGTATGGACATCCCACACCTACCAGCCAAAAGGGCCACAACCTCACTCTCGGAAACTACTTTAGACATCAGCCGCTCAGATATCTTCTCCGCCTTCCCTTCGAGATTCTTCTCCAGTGAAGCTGGTTCGGACCCCTTCGGAGGCAGCGGCAGAAGTTCAAGCTGAAGCGGTGCCAAGTGCCAAGCTAGCTGGTTCGCCAGAGTAGCCTGGGAGGTTCCGGAGCTCACTTAAGGCTCCCTGACCAGTGATGCTTTCCGGCGGCTTGCCGGCATCCCAAAATGCCGTCCGCAACCTATCAAGGCACAGACGTTGACTCAACGTGGCAGGTGTTTGGTCAGCAGCAAAATTGCCCGCGCACTCGACTCCGGCATAAAGGCTGTTCAAGGTCACCACCAGGTCGCGCACCCACTGGTTAACATGTGCTTTTTCGCCGAGCCTCCTGCCCACACTCCTTGAAGAGTATGGGCAATGGTCCTGCTTCGCTTCACCTGTCGGCAAAGGAAGAGGGAAAATTCCACGTTGCCTTCCATTTGCCGGCGCCCCACAAGCCAGGACTCCAGTAGACCTGGCGGGTCCTCAATGTCCGCACTTGGTGGCTGTAGCGCGCTCCTCCCGCGCCTTACGCACTTGCTTCGTCACTGCCGCCTCGGACTCCACCTCCTTGGCGACATACTCGAGCAAAGCCGGAGCCACCATGACATCACCAAACTCCTTGTGGGCACCGGAAAAGATCGTGGCTTCGAATTGCGGCAGGGTTCCATCGTGATTCTTCTTTGCTCCTTTTCCTGATCCCTTACCAATGTACTCAATCAACTGCAATCGCCTAAAGGCCACTTCGACCCCGGCGAGATTCGCCAAATCCAAGCCATCGTACCTCCCGAGCCTGTCCAAGATCTTCATCAGGTTGTCGTGCTCAGCTACTCCCCAAGCATCGTGCTTCAGCGCATGGTTCTGGACCCACCACCGATGATGATCTGACGGACCTCCATTTCGTCTGTTCAGGAATCGCACGCACCATGCACTTGTCAGGGGTCCCGGCACAGCCCAATCTTCGAGGCGCTCTTCTCGAATCTCGTTGCTGACATCACGCCATTGACGCTCTTCTCGTTGCACTCCCTGAAAGCTCAAGCCAAGATGCCTCGCGTCGGAAGAGGCCTCTTTGCCCTTGTACTTTTCCACTTCCGTGCGCAGCATTCTTCGGATGGCAATGTGACCGCGTCCTTCAGCCTTCAGCCCCACGTCGCCCTGCAAGACCTCGGAGCCATCGAGCTCGATGATTTCGCCTCGAGGATGTTCCTCCGTGCTCTCTATCCACACCCAGACCTGTCCTTCACTGACCGATGCGCCTTGGGCAGGGGCGACAGCAGCTGCCATCGCCGGCATCACCGCAGCGCGGTCCAGCCGCTCTTCATCCGCAACGCGCGTGGCCTCAGCTCGTAGTGCCGCCATGCGGCCTGCGTTGAAAGCTGGTAGCTCGTAAGCTTGAGCGCGCCGGATGCCGACTGGGAGTCCACCGCCCGCTCCACGCATCCGGATCCCCAACAGATCTTCATTGGTTACAGACAGATCCTCAACATACACGTCTTGATCAGGTGTGACTACTGCATAGCTCTCCGCCGCAGCGTGATCCAACACCCAGCGCTCATGCCAAAGTGCAGGTCCCGGAACATCGTAACGGACAAACACCTTTCGATCAAATACTGCCATGTTGTCTTAATCGTATCGAGGCCAGCTGTTGACGCGCAAGGGTTTGCTTGTCCTCGATGGATGGCTCGATTTCCCGATCCTCCTCCGAACGGCCGTGGTGTCGACAACAACACCTCCAGCAGAGACCACTCACACCCAGCACCAACCAGTTAAACACGACGCTGAAGATAATCCAACCTCCCCAAGGGGATCCGTCAGAACACTCCTTTGACTTCTTGTGCTTCTTGCTGGCTTTTTTGCTGGGCTCGGTCTCTGCACAATCAATGCACTGATCCAGAAGGCTCAGGTGACACTCACGAGCCTCCTTCAGCGCGACTTCCTCTAAGACCTGATGGTTTCTGCTCTGCACGTTGCGCTCAAAGAGTCCACCGCGCAAAAAGCCTCGCCCGCGCCGTCGCCGCGTCCGCGTCGTCGTCGTCGCATCGTCGTCGCGCCGTTGTCACCTTGTCGCCGCATCGTCGTCGTCGCTGCCGTGTCGCGTCGTCGCTGCGTCATCGTCGCTTCGTCGTCGCAGTCGTCG
Source organism: Symbiodinium sp. clade A Y106 (assembly GCA_003297005.1). Lineage (NCBI taxonomy): Eukaryota > Dinophyceae > Suessiales > Symbiodiniaceae > Symbiodinium > Symbiodinium sp. clade A. The sequence continues at coordinate 120,267 of BGNK01000743.1, read as the reverse complement.
TTGTTGCGTCGTCGTTGCGTCGTCGTCGTCACATCGCGCGCACTCGCGTCCTCGTTACGTCGTCGTCGCGTCGTCGTTGTCGTCGAATCGTCTCCAAGCGGGCCGTGTGTCCCGGTGAACCGGGTTCACTTGCGCCCGTTTGTCACTCCGTCGTTGTCGTCCCGTCTCGTCGGCTCGAGTGAACGCCGCGTAGTTGATGTAACATCTGGGAAGATTGGGTAACGCGGCTCTAAATTTGGGGTAAATCAAAGCAGAGCAGTGCCAGATCAAAGTCAGAGAGGCCGTCACCGCTCGTCCTATGGCATTCGCCCCTGAAGACTTGAGCATAAGCCCGCGGCCCTCAACTTTCAAAGGTGCTACACAAATCTCTGTCAACAGCGCCAATGCTAATGATAATAATCGTGTATGGGATAAGTATGTTCAGTACCGATGCATTTCGACTCTTCGCAGTCAATCTGCTCAAACTACAAGACCTTGCTTCTCGACATTTTGCTTTTCTGTCGGCAGTATCACCAAGAGTCTGCGCAGAGTCGCCGCCAGTGACAGGGGAGGGCGGGGTGGGGTGAACTGCGTGCACGGCATCGCAGGGCCTCGATGCATGGGTCGTCCCAGAGGATGCACTGACACCCGTCGACCTCTCCGAGGGATACACCTGTCCTCGGCGACAGAACGAAAGTTTTGAGTTCAAGCCTTGACGGGGCTCCAGCCCTTGGCTCGAGTTTGGTTCAGGAGCACGGCTGCTGGTCGTCGCCGCCCGAGGACATCGTTGATGTTGTGCAGTTGTCGGGTAGAGGGCTACGTGCTACCGATGTTCTGCGACCAAGACCGGCAACTGAGTAAGTCTTGTGGCAAGCATCTTCAAGCGATACTGGAACACTGTCTCGCCGGGAAGGTTAGCGACTGCATCCATGATGAGGCAGGAATTTGAGACCTGCGTTCGGGTGAACACAGAAACACTCGGGCGTACCGTGAATACCTGAAGATGGCCTCGAGGCTTTTCACCTCAAAAGACGTGGCTGCCGACAGCTCTCCCGAAACTTCTCGAGGCAGCGCCACCATTCCTCGGAGTACACACTCTGACACTGTAGGCAGAAGCACAAAACAAATTCTGGGAGGGCCTGCAACGCTGTAGTTCATGATGTCTCGTAGCCCGGCCGTGACCACAGCTCTCCACAAACGGCCTGTGAGGCAAAGCTTCAGTCAGGCCGTTTGCGAGAAAATGCAAGCAGCTCAGCACTCGAGGAGCCATGAACAGCCAAGAAACAGCTCCACAGATCTTCTGCAGACATGCTGGCAGTGAAGCGGGTTGCAGATCTGTCCCGCTGTGCTCCACGTGGAAGTATGTACAGCAAAATGAGACCAATCAGCACCAGCTTTGGTCGAAGAGCCAGTGTCAATGGCATCAGTAGCCAAAATATGGGGTTCAAGCCCAGGTTCACCTGAAGAAAACCCTCGTGCATTTGGTGCCTCTCGGTCCTGCCCGGCTCCGGCCCGCAAAGGTCAGTGCAGCCAAGCGACCAGCTTCCACTCTACCTCGGCCTGTTGGACGTGCAGCCATCTGCCAGCACGTTTCAGGCTCACTCGCAGTGTGGCGAAACGGCCCAGCAGTATGTTGGAGATTGATTTGCCTGAGCATGGAGAGAGCTTGGCAGCAACACATGAACCATAGACGAACAGAGGTGCTGCCACCAATTTGCTACATGCCTGTACCGGGAGTAATGTGATGACCAGGGTACTGTGAAGCTCTATCGCGATGTCTTCTGGAGCAAGACATAATCTGACTAGCAGGCGCAGTGCCAGCGCAGTGCCGGCAAGCAACCAGGTCCTGCGAGCAGCCGAGCAGCCACTGCCCTGACCTGTACTAAGCTCAGGAGCCTGGCAGGTGCCTTGCTTGCACAAACGACCTTCCTTAAACCACCCGTCCTTGCACCCTGCCCCCAGCCTGTTCCCCGCCGACTCGCCCTTGCAGCTGGGAGCTGTCGGACGTTGAGGCCGCGGACTGGCGAGGACTTGTTTGAAGCTTGGCTCATGTCTGTCTCTCCTTGCTCGCTTCGCGCTTGAGCGCAATAATCATTTTCTTCACTGCCGGGCAGAGCGACACAGAGCGGTCTGTCTCCCGCAACTAGGCTATTGTCTTAGGGTTCTTGAGTCCAGTTGTTCTGAACGCCAAGGAGCACCTTTGTTTCACGAGGTAAAGAGGGCACGCCCCCTGCCAAAGAGTCCCTCTCTGTTTCCCTTCGGGTTTTCAGGAGGGCTCCCCGTCCTCGTGCGCAAGTGCGGACCTCGGGTTTAGGGGCGGAAGTGGTTGAGCAGCGTCAGTGCCAACAGTGCGCATCTGATCTCTCTGTGGCTTTCCTCTCTGTCCACTTCTCATTCGACCCATCTGTTTGTCACTGGATAAGAGCTAGGACAGCTAGGACCTAGGAGCGCGCCAGCCGCCAGCCTGTCCTGGGCGCTCCTGCGCACCCGTCTGGCACGTTCTGAAGCCCCTCCAACACCCCGACACCTACAGTGGATGCGCTCTCTCTTACTTCCCTCTCTGCATTTCCATCTTGGAACTTTGGGAATCCGTTGGCCTGGTCTGGGATTCCAGCAAGGCAGCAGCCGGGGGGCCGCCACAGCGAGTGGCGCAGGCACGGTCCCGGGCTCCATGCCGAGTGAACGAGCTGGCAATAACATTCTCGAGAAATCGAACACGAATGACGCGTGTGGTGTGCGGTCATCGTATTACCTAAGTGAAGTAATGCAACACATCTGCTGGGTGTGCATTTAATTACTGCTGAGTAACTTAGAGAAGCCCGCAATCACACAACCAGGTTTCGTATCCTTAGGCATGTTCGTGCAGTATGCACAGTGGCATCTTCGCACGTTTTGGAAACGACACCCAAAAATCCTTCGGGTGCATGATTGCGAAAGCTCACCGAAGCACTTTTTCTGGGCTGCATTGGCTGCGATTTTCTATCGTAACACAATTCTACGCCTGGCCCATGAAGCCAAGAGGCGCGACTACAATGTAAAGAACAGATAGATCTCCAAAACCACCCAAACATGGTGCTGCGTCTGTTCAACGATTCAACACGCTTTTGTCACAAGAGCCAGGCGATGAGCCAACATCGGCCTCTTCTGTCCTGGAGCTGTCCATGAACCAATTTGTAGGTCCGGTGACGTTATGCGTCTGGGAATCTTGCGCCTCCGCCTGCCGATGTTCTTCTCCAGACCGCCGTGACGTTGAGATCAGAGGATGTGGTTTTTCAGATCATGGCCTGCGGCTGCAGCTTCGCTCGTGACTGTCACTGTCGCAGACCAAGCTTCTGCTGGGAATGCCACGCACTTAGATTACGCTACCTAGATGATGAGGATGAGCTGCAGCAACTGCCGTCGCCAGCAGCGGCAGCCTGCATTGATCAGAACCTCTCCGCTATGAAAGTGAATCAGAAGTTAATGAATTGTGAATTACATGCGCTTGTCCGCAAGCTCAGAGCAGTGCTTTGCAACGGTCACCGTACTAGCCATATAGACCACAGCACGGAAACCACAGGCCCTAAAGGAGCTAAGAAGAATCGGCAGCAAAAAGCAAGAACTCAAACAAGTCGCTGAAGCTCATCAGCATGAAGCTTCCCAGTCTCAGCTTGCTTGGTTTCTTGCATTTGCTCGTTGAAAAGCTCCAACTCTTCCATGACCCCACCGCGCTCCTCCTCCGGGAAGCTCAGAGCAAAAGAAGCAAAATGTCGCAAGGCTCTCAAACCGAAAGCCCTTTGGGATTCGCTTCATGCTTAACAAGAGACATGCACATACTCCTCTGCAACATGCTCGGGCTTTCGCAAGAAATCATCAGCATGTGCGCCAGCAGCAGCTGGGGATGCAAGGAAAATCTGGCGTGCTTCGTCTATTTCATCTGATACAACCAGCTGCGGCACCGCAGAGGGATCTGCCACCACCGCGAGGCTGCCGGCAGCACTACAGTCCGTCATCGGTGAATCCTCGGTGCTCCAGCGATGGATGGGCCTTGGTTTGTGGATATACTTGCATCGGAACAGGCACGTGGCTTCCTCACATCGTGCAAAGAGAGTCTCGAAGACTTTGTCGATGTCGGCAAACGCACTGTCAGGATCTCCCCCAATCCATGCTTGCGAGAGGTGGTGCACGTAATAGCCTCGGGGGCAAGTGCCTGTGCTCCAGTCAAGCTGCAATACCTGGACAACGTTCTTCAGGGGCGGTGCAAATGAGCTCGGAGGCACTACGCACAGGTTTACGCCGTCTTCTCCCAGGAGTGGACGATTCAGCAACACGGTGGAACGTCTGCAAGCTGTCGAGTCCGACCCTTGCTCCAGGATGCCGTCTTGTGTGATGTGGTCACAGGAACCAATTACCGTAGAAGCACGTATTACTTCCCCGCGATGGGTGACCACTCCTGTCATTTGCCAGCCGTGTTGTTCATCTTTCTTGGCCACGAGGTGCGTAGGCCGCGTGCGCAAAGCATATGTTCCCCGATGAAGTGCACTCATTCTGGTGAAGCCTTGGGCAATCTCCGCGACGCCATACATGGGATACAGCAATGGCATACTGGTGCCACGGCCATACATACCGAGGGAAGAAACGAAGCTGCCGAGCCGTCGAAGTGCTTCACCGCAAGAGAGCTCGGGCCATGGATATGATGAGGACGGTGGTGACCAGTCCCAGAGGCAAATGGAATAGGTGATGAACTCCTGCAGTCTCTGAGAGAGTTGTTGCTTCTCTAGGAAGCGATGCCAAGGCTCTTGCAGGTCAACTCCCAGAACGCTGGAGACGCTGGAGCCGGAGTCCAGTTCAGTTGGGCCCTTTACCTTGCGGACCTGATCCACGCCCAGCTGAGCTGCAGATTGAAAGGAAAGGCTACCCACGAAGGGCTGGATGGAAGTGATGAACCGCATCAGTGTTCTCTTTTCGGGCTTGCTCAAGTGAGCATCCTGGAATATTTCGCTCTTGGTTAACGGCACTGCAAAAAGACCTTCGGGTGTCAGGACTCTGGCAGACTTCAAGCCCTGGAACTCCAAGTACCTTCCACGCACATGGCATGAACCACATTGCCACATTACCACACAGGAAAGGACACTTGCCTTGCGACACCAGACTCGACGAGAACATCCACGTAGTCACTTCGCCCAAAAAGCAAGCGTGGCACAATGTCCAGGCCTGCAGAGGCAGATGACCCTCGAAAGGCAGGAAGGTCGTGTAACAAAAACTTTCACCTGGACCTCATGGAACTAACCGTCTTCAGTTGAGCAGAACTGCTGAAGGACGTTGGGCTCTTCAGCAAGGCCCGCTTCTCTTTGCAAAGCTCTACGCCAGAGAGCTTGTCAAACGGATCCCACTCCTCAGCTGTGTCCGAATCGACATCACTAGGCAGTGATGTTCTCCTCTCCGTCCCTGCTTTTGTGCATATCGGTTGGGTGCGACAAGGCCAGCTGCAGCTGTTTTACATATCACAAGGCAGGTTTCGAAACTGCGATCCACGAAGCAGCCGTACTGCGCATGAGGAGCTAGCCTGAGGGCAATCTCTCCGCTCGCAAGGGCTTCATCTTGAAGAGGAAAGGGAACTTCCGGCTCTCTCTCTTCCTCGAAGTCATGCCTGCCCAGAGTTGCAGAGTTGCAGGGACGACTCGGACTTGCAGTGAGGCTTGCAAGCACTGCAAGCAGGTCGTGCCTCTGTCTAAAAATCTCTGCGCCAAGCGGCGCCTTGGTACATCGCCGATGGATGGTCTTCCAAGCCTCGGCGAAGTCTCACTTCCAATCGCACTTCCGCTTAGCCGAGCGCACCTGCGGCGGAAGAGAACGGAAGTCGCCTCCAGAAACCTGTGCAGATTCGGCAACGCGCGCGATACTTAGGGCTCCTAGCATCTGGTTGAGTCTGGTTGAAGCTGTAGAAGAAGTTACGGTGCAGCTACCGCAAGGATGAAACCTAAAGACGCTGCGCATCCTGCATCTTCGCGACAAGCAGTATGCGCACATCACCGCAGCATGCGCATGTGACAGGATTGCCTGGGAGACTGAGGTCTCGAAGTTCGTGCTTCCTCCAGCCCAATGGACGAACCTCGAAGATGCTCAAGAAGACCACAGAAGCAGCCATGTACAGCGACATGAATCAATCTGACACTATAAGAACCCGAGGTTCGCACAGGCACCCAGTACTGACAGGGCACTCGGCTAGGGACAGTGAGCGCCAGCAGCCACCGTAGGCGCTCGAGGCGTCCAAGTGGAGCAGCCGGCGCCCAAGGCGCGCGAATGCTGCTGCCACTAAGCTCTCGGTAAGGCCGGTGCCCAAAACACAAACATCGACCTCAACAGAACCATCCGCAAAACAGCGAAAGCCGATCCTACAGGGTCAGAACGTGTCCGGCCTCACATTCTTCAGGAGTCAAGAGTGCCATAAGCGTTGGCTGGCCAGGCTGCCTTTTTAAAGGTCTTTGACAGGTTGATTATTCAATTGAAAGCTTCAGCACCTTCACCAAAGTCTGTTCATGCTAACCCACTCAGATCAGGTACTGAATACATAAACCCGTTGACTATATTCTGTGATTGGAAATGGCTGTGCCAGCATGCTGAACAAGTTTGCTGGTGTTGCCAATGCCTTTAAGTACCTCCACACCAGGGCTCTGCACCATGTCGACCATGTCGACCCGTTGCTTCTGAGTTTCCCATTCGGCAATTGAACTGGGCCGTGAGTTGTGGCTCGGTTCTGATGCTGTTTATGCTAAATCTCGGAGGTGGCTCGCTGCACGGACAAAGCTTCTGAGGACTAGCTAAAGTTAAGCAAGTTTGCTCCTCGCTCAGGTTGTCTTTCTTTTCTGGCAAACGACTTCTTAGCTCGGCTCCAACGTCGAGCACCAGAGTCATTTTTGGCCCGCAACTTCCATGTCTGCAAGGGGCGCCGGTGCTTTTAACCAGCAGCTCCAGTCATTAAACCTATAGCCAGCCTCGCAGCCACATTCTGTCTGACGTCTGCATCTGCGTGTGATTCTTTCTCTCGCCATGCAGGACCGAGGAAGAAGGCTGGAAACTCAGTGAGACTCTCGAAGCGAGCCGCCGTGCTAAAATCACTTTGGCAAGTGGCAGACCTCGGAAGGTGTCACCGTGAGCAAATCACACAAGCTCTGGGAGCCAGTGCTGTCGCTCTTCCACGCAAGATGCGAAGTGTCAGATTTTGTTCAGCCGGCAGGGTTTGCCTCGAAAGTCCTTCGTGTTTGTGCTTGGATCAACTAGTCTGGATGGAAGTCATGCACTGGAAGATGCCTCCAAACCGCCCTGGCAACGGCGGCAAGGCTAAACAACATCGCATCGATCAATGCAGAACGAGAGAACTGCGTGCATGCTGCATCGCAAACACCCTCATGCCATCTCATGCCTGAGTCTCTGATCCCGACGATGGCGGACGTTCCGAAGAACGTTGTCTTTGATGTTCACGGCGGTCCGGAGCTTCTGGCTGAAACTCTTCCTGTGCAATGTAGGGCAAAGCAACACATGCAGCGCACACCACCTGCCCTTCTCACACCTTAGTGGCGCTGCCGCTGACGGTTGTCTTGCTCAAGATAGCTGATCAAGGAGCGGCATCCCGTGACAGGCACGGGTGTGGGAATGCAAGGCATCAGCGCACAAAGTTCCAACAAAGAGTCGGATGAATCGGACGAGTCATCTACGGGAGCGAACTGCTGCTCGACTTCCAAGTTGTCAGCGCAGCGGTTCGCAATAAAATAGTACATGATCACCTATGTCCATGCAGGGAAACATCGAAGCAGTGAAGCTTTCTTAGCACCAGTGATTCTCTGGAATGCAGCACGAGAACCATCATGGGAACCGTAAAGATCAAATCGAGAATCAGGAAAGTTTCCAAAACCTCACGAAGACATGCATCGAGCAGACCAGAATCATGCACATGGCCGGCAACGAGCCAGGTCGTCACTATAGGCCAGGGCACCATCTGGTACCAAGTGCACCGAATCTTCACGTGGTACAAGCCTCCTACCGTCCCGTCAGGCAGCTTCGTGTCAGTCAACATGTTGGATGTGCATGCGGTCCTCAGCTCCACTCGGGTGCAACAGGTACATGTCATGCTGCTGATAAAGGCCCGCGAGGTTAGCTGTCAACATCCCCGATCTGCATGCCAAGAGACCAGGACAAGAACATGTACGGCCTTGCTGCCGCGTTCTATCTAGACTGCACCCCATGCCGTCTGTGGTGGGCTTAGTGGCTTAGCCGTGGATTCTGCAAGACATTTTCGCAACGGGGCTTCGGGACCTTCAGGATTCTGCACCGAGACATGGCAGGCATGCGGCAGTTGTTCTCGCAATGGCTTTGGCAAAATCGGTCCGCAAGGAACGACTCGTTGCTTCGATGTGGACGGAGACACATGGAGCTTCTTACGGCTTTGTCAGGTTTAACTTCGAACAAAATCTGCTGAGCTCTTGGCAGGCCCTCCGGCCAGTCGTTCTTGGGGACGACCCTCCGCCTTGCAATTCCCAGAAGCACAAACATAAGTTGGCTTCATTCAACAGCCATACTCTTTAGGCCGAATGGAGAAGGGCCAATGCTACACGTATCATATAACCACGACCGACGTATCATATGAACTCAATTTCACATACTGGTACATGTAATTACAAACTGCTAAGTATATAAAACTCAGCAGCATAAACCTAATATCCGTGAACATTCTATGGACGATGGGCCCATGGTTGGATGCACCTGATTAGTGGGACCACGCACATGCGCCTCTTACGAGTTCGAGGGCGCCACCTGAGCGCCCTACTCAAAAAGCCCGCCGGCCGCCGGTAACGGGCCCCAGACTTCCCCCTGAGTCGCAAAACCAGAAGTAGGTTCCTGCGTTAAATGTGTGCGCACAGTCCTGTATGTCTTATAAACGTTTGTATCATCACGATTGTATGCTAACCCGCAAGTAAATGTCCACAGAAGACTGTCACAAGTGACAAACGATGACACATGCTTCGTCAAGCAGCGTTCGCTCGATGCAGGTGGTGTCAAACCCGACGTATGCCTTGCGTACCGACCCGAGTCTCTCTTTGTATAGCCCTCTCAACTTCAGGCGTCTGATTGCGCTGCCGGAGCTGCCCATTCCATCGGGTCTGTGTGCTTCCAGATATCACAGTCTGACCCATACCTCATGATCGTGTTATCGTCATCCAGGTCTTGATGTCTTTTCACATCAAGGTCCTGCCACAAGCGCACACTGCTCTATTGCAATCAAAGCTTGCGGGGCGAAGTCATTCGTGTCCTTCTTGCTCCGTGGCTTCATGCCAAGGCCCGCAGGCTCACACGATCGCTTGTCGCAGAGGTCTTTACTCCAAGTCCTGCGGCGAACTGCATTGGCATTGTCAAAGGCTGCCTCTGTCTCTAAAGCCTCGAACCTGAAAGCTGCAGAATGTGCGGCTGCAGTCTCCTGTTGCTCGGATCCTTCCGAAGCTTAATGCCCTCTGCCTTGCACCCGTGAAGCGTGCTCTCATCCACGTAACACCAGAAAGCATCCTGAGCTTCGAAGGTGCCAACACTCCCACTCCCGGATACTGGGGGGAGGGGAGCAGAACGTGACAATACATTGCTCTTCCAGGACTGCGGCTAAGTGTCTGGTTCGCTTAGCCGGCAGCTGTCTAAGTCAGCACAACGGCATATCTCCTGCAACATTGAAAACAGGTCCGGCCCAGTTGCCTTTCGGAAATCAGCGTCCTTGTACATTTCGCTCAGCCTTTGCATACCTTCATCAAGCATCAATGTAAGCCAATTTGCACCCGTTCCAGGCATGTCACCGTGCTGCTTTGGCCTTCCCTAGCCGGCATGCCCTCGAGTTCTGACTGGAGCAAGCGATAGGTACCCTGCTGGACAGTCCTGCAGTTCTCAAGCCACACCGTCACAAGTCTGCCTCAATTCTCGCTTGGAGACTACTATGAGTGCAAAACACGAAACCTGTGGATCAAGTAAGCTTCCGGAACCGACAGCTTCCTTCACATCACCCAGGATCTGCACGTCTAAGCTTAGGTCATGCCAGAACCTTTTGCAACCGTCGAGACAGTCGAATGGCCAACACGATTCTTCGTAAGGCTAACTCCACCGTCCTTGCAGTCGCCGGCACATGCCCTGCCGACATGGACGACGTTTCTAAGGATCAACCGCGACCCAACTCTACATAGGCACGCAAGGACTCAGTCGATTTGAACGGCCACAGCTGTTTCGGCAGGGCCTTCCTCCAATGTTTCATCCGTTGCCAAAGCTCCTTGCTTCAGCATGGCACCCGTAAGTTTCCTGGCGCAGCTGACGAAACTCACAACGGGAGGGACGTGGGATGAAGCGCCACAGCCTCTTGAGAAGAAAAACGGTAGTGGTTGGTCCTCATCTTGCGGCGTTTGCCGATCTTGTCCTAAGAAACATGCATGTGCGTGGAATGCCATGCAATGACCCAACAACTCGCAAACACTGGGCTTCATTGTACCGAGACATGTGGACTCTTGGACCGGGCTACAGAGCAAATCACCTTCGGACGTGGGAAAACGGCCTTGTGGCCTTTGACGAAGTGGAATCTACGGCATCTCAGATTTCCAGACGTTTAAGGGGAATGTGAGAATGATGACTATCACGCTAACCGACACATTATTCGACATGCAGCCCGCCGGCACGCTACTGTCTACTCCCAACCAGTAAAATCAGCAGCAGCCAAGGGGCCGAATCAATTTGGTTGAAATCATGGTGTTTGGCATATTCGCAGATGATGGCTTCGAACTCTGGCTGGTTGAGAAGATTTTGCACCACCTGCCGCATTGTAACGTGGACCTTGTCGATAAGCTGATTCGTAAGGCTCTTCCGCAGCAGCATGTTGGCGAATTGCGTGGAGTTCCTAATCGAAGAAGAACTCTTCTGGAGCGTCGCCTCTTCCATCAAGGAGCTGCCTGAAGGAGCGGCTAGCAGATTGGCTCGTCCTGTGCTCTGCCCTACAAGGTCTTGGAACCCTTCCCTTTGACGGAGATGTGGCGTTAAGGGATCGGGAAGAGCCCGTTTCGACACTTCCCTGTTTTCCCAGCCCCGCCCGGCCTTGCTTTCCTTTGAAAATCTGCTGATCGCATCGAACAGCACTCGAATTCTGGGCGGAGCTTGCATTCTGCGCATCGGGATCCTCATCCTCAGATGGGCTGGAAAGAACCGCACAAAGCCGCCGACAGTTGGCTCGCTCTAGACGTCCGTTGCTTTCAAAAATCCTACGAGTACATGGCTGCCAGGGGTCCAGTATCCTGAAGTTGTTCCAGGTGCGTTCATGCAGATCGCTATCGTCGCTTGTGTGACTTTGAAGCAAGGCCATTGGGTGCTGTCGGATAGCCCAGAAGGACGTGGACTGGCCTGTCGCACAAGCTACATTAGTTCGCCCTGAGATCCCAAGCTGCGACGTGGCCGCGCCTAAATGGTCCGCCGATTTGTAGCCCTGCAGTCGTTTCGGCAGGCGGGAGACCTGATCTCAACGAAACCTTGGGAGCGCTCCCTGGGCCCCCAGGGCCCCCAAAACCCCCAGGGCCCAGCCAGCCTCATTCCGTTCTCTGCGTTCGAGAAGGCTGCGGCCGTCCTCGGGTCACAGCTCTGAACGATGCCCTCTTCATAAGGACAGGCGGGAGATGAGAGAAAGCCGGCGGGTCATCTGTGATGCTGCAAACTTAGATTCCCTTAGATTGGGCCGCTCCTCCGGTGTGGCAAACAGAAGCTTTGTGAATGCGTCTGTCTTCTCCTGATCCGTCTTCGGCATGGGCTCCACCTCTACGCAAGGTTATGAGCAGCATCACGCGCAACGGCAAAGAAACACGTTCGAATTCGGCTTCGTGGCTTTCATGTACTTGTTGAGGTGGCCGTCTTGCTTTATTTGCCTCGAATCCACTTGTCAAGCAAAGCGCTGGAGACAGCTACATGCGCCATATCAGACAACGAGATGGAGCTACATGTGATGTACAAGGTAACGGCCTTACTTCGACTCCCTGACACCTGAAAACTTGAGACACTTCTGTCAATGCAGCTGAGCTGCCACTTCTCCGGCGCAGGTTTGAAATTAATGTGGAGGCCTTTCAAGAATACAACGACACGCTTCGCGACGACCCGCGTGGTTTGAGGAGGATGCCTGGCGGCTGTTGGCCTTCAGATTCGAGTTGGCCGATTTCCAGTCAATTTCTTACCATCAGTTGGTGAGTCGTCTGTCCGTTAAGAATCAGCAGAAGATAACTCTTGCACAAGTTGGTTCGCCGAACTTCTTCGTATTACAGTCTTGCACGAGGTATCACGATGTCTGATTAGAAAAACAACCCTGGGGTGAAGAAAAGTACGTCCAGTCGAAGTTCTACTTTCGAACCACTTGGCATATCTTTATAATCTTTTCAGTACGATAACGAAGTTCGCCCGTCTGTAGTCTCAACCTGGAGAGCAATACTGCTCTGCAGCCCACGCCTGTTTCCCAGAAGTCTTGCATGGCATTGCACTGCTCCCAGGTGCCATCAACGCAGGAGCACTGTAGTCGAACCACTGGAACCAAGAAAATCCTTGGCATCCCGTAGCAGCGGCTGCTCAGCCAGCACGGATGCATCAGGCAGCTACGACTTTGTCAGGCGGCACACCCAGAACGATCCTCAGCTCTTCGCGCGCACCTGCTGTCCCTTCAAACTGCTGACCCATTCCAAAGGAACTCTAGCGTCGATCTACTCGGCCAACACAAATCCTTTGCCTTGACTGCTTGTCTGCCAGAGTCTCCAGTTGAGGATGAACGAGGTGAAAAACAGTCGAACCAGGCGGTGCTTTCGCCGCAGGACCACAGCAAGCCCCGCGACAACTGCCAGCCTGTGGAATCACGATGGTGAACTTTCTCGGGCTCCACGAAACTTGTCTGGGTCATATTTGTAGCTGCGTGGCAACCGAAAAATGCCGATCAAGCGCACAATGTGTTCACTCACCAGCCCCAGATTTGCGATATTGTCGTGCATGAAGTAGAAGGTTGTCATTCCAGTCGAAACCGCCATATCCCAGAGTAAAAAGCCGAGGACCAGCGAACGGTTCACCCCTTGGCTAAGCAGGCAGTGGCACGGAGCCTCGTCACGGAAAGTGAGACGAAGGAGGTCTGGATGCATTCAGGATTCGCTTCATCAAGCCGTGTGTGATCTGTCGCACACAGCGAACGCCATCCAAATTTTTGAACCAAGCCTGTGGGAAGGAATGGCCAGGCTGAGTTAGTGTCGTCCGAGCACAGCCCGGAAGTGCATCCTTCACTTGCCGCAGATGCCACCAAGATTCCCAAGATCTCTGCGTCCGCTCTTTCGCTGTCTGAATATGCCGCTGCCTCGTAGACTGCGGCTCATGCTGGCCTCTCACGGTGCTGGGGCGTATGCTGGAAGGTACGATTTTAACTGTCTGCTTCAGAACTCCGGGCTGCATGGCCTGGCATCCGGCCACTTTCTTTGTGGAGTGGTGTTTGCTGACAACAGCTACACTTTCCTCTTAGCCATGCGGCCGACCAGCACCCGCAGGCTTCATGAAGGTCATTTGGGAATGTCAGCGCACAAAATCGATCGCCCGAGGACCAATGGAACTTCAGGAATGTCCACACTGCGAGGCACTGCAAGGTCTGGGCCCAAGGCGCTGACCGCCTAAACAAAGCGTCCACCTAGCACAACACTCTGGGACGCCTCTCGCATCGCTTGCACTGAGTGGCAGGCCTGCTTGCAGGCGGTATCTGTGAGATTGCCTCGGAAAGGCTCGTGACTACATCGTTCTGCCATGTCTGTGGGCTGTGGGAGCAGAGCGGTGGTCCCGCTGGTGCAGGAAGGCTGTGCCCTGCCGGGCAGGCGGGCACCAAGGAACGAAGAGGGTCCAGTGTCCTTCCCTAGGTGTTAGCCAGTTAGCCATCCTGTCTCTTCGCCTGGCATTACGAACCGTCAGCAACGTAGACTCGGCAAGTGCAAGACACTGCAATTGTCGGTGTGCAAGAACACTGTGCGTGTTCGTCGTTGTGCGTTCCTCGCGGAGCCATGACAGCAGCATATTCTGGCGCGCTCCTGCGGTGCGATTCAACGAATTTGAGGATGTAGCGTCCCTCCCGCGTCCCAGGATTTTCATGACAGTGGGTCTACTGTGGTTTATGCACCGGTGACATCTCAGGTATGCTCTTACTACTCTTACACCAGTGTCCATCTATGACAGTGGCCTGGGTGGTGACTGAGCAATGACCTGCGCCTCAGGAGCAGAACAACTCCTTGACAGCTCTTATGGCGCATGCTCACCTCTACTAAGTCCCCTACATAGGCACTCGGTCGACTCGGAAAGGTTGCGCGCTGCGAGGTCGGTCCTCAAACCCGCCCCGCAGCTATCGCGACTCGACAGCATCAGCAGGAATGAGCTCGCGGCTGGACCCCTCATTGAGCCGCCTGCTAAGTACTCAAAAAGCTTAAAAAAATAGTGGCGAACAGTTGCTCTCGGCGCACTTGGGCAGCATGAGAACTTGCCGGTGCGTAGTGACGCTCGAAGATCGCCGCTCCTGGCACAGGGACACGCACTGTGGACTGGCAGGAAAAGTAAACAAACTCTTCCGAGAAAGGTCCTCCGCGGGCACGGCGACCGTCAGGATTGTTGCAACTTTAGGCCTCGGTCCAGCAATCACTGTACAACGCATTCCAAGTTTCGAAGCTGTTGCACGGCGCACGCAGCGCTCATTGCGCACGCTGGGCTTCTTTGAACCGACAGTGAAACCCCGTAGCCGCTCGGCAGCTTCTGCCTGCAGGGTGATGAGCCAAATCTCTCCCACGTCCTTCTGGTTCTAGACCAGGGTCCACACTGAGCCTGGACTTGCCTCAGTCAGGCATCCGCTTTTTTCCACCATGGCTCGCCGCAAACCACTTCGGCGGCCTGGTCTGTGCACGAAAAGAGCAGAAACCCGAGTGAGAATTTCAATTACATCCCAGCCTCGACCCAGTCGGCATTCTCGCGGCGAAGCGCTAAACCGCCTGCCTCCACCGTACGATAGTAGCTGATAGTGCTGACAGGCCGGAGGCAGGATGTGAATCCCAAGCCAAGGCACAGGATGGAAGAGCCCGCCAAGTCTCCCAGCAGCTGCAGGCGACTTGATCATCGCCGCAGCAAGCTTTCCCATGTGAGGGAGATGGCCCACCAGCACCTGTCCAATAACGACGAAACGCCGCACTCTGCTTAAGCCCTGTTTCCTGTTAGTTTGAGTGAGCCTCAGAGACTCACAACGGCACAGTACCAAGGCAGGAGCACCTTCGACGGACCGCACTCTAGGAGCTCCAAAGATGCCGTGGGCTCGTCATTCGGACTCAGCCCAACCCGTTCTTCACATGATGCCTCCAAGCCAGGCATTCCGGGCACTCACTAGAGTAATGACTGCAACCCACACAGCCAGAGTTGGACACGCCTCAAAACCGATCGCCAGCAAGGCCTTCATGACGGCTTCGGCCGTCTGTCGCGCACGCAGCTTGCCACTGTGTGCGACAAGGACCTCGTGAGTCCAGTAAGTATGGCAGGCAGGGAACTTAGTTGAGTTGTCGCCTCTTCTCCTAGTTGCTCGGCTTGGCACAGCCTCCTTTTTGTTCGCTTGAGTGCAGCTTGGCCTTCGGCCCTGTTCGCTTTGGCTTGGCTTGGTCTTGTCTTCCGCGGCGCCGGATTCTTTATCTTTGCACATGACCCCACAGCGCGACGCATGTTTCAACAATCATGAATCCTGCAGCCGAAGGCGCCTCTCTGTCCGCTGTCACGGACTGCAAATACTCAGTCCGCTGTCACGGACTGCAAATACTCAGCAACAGCGCCCGCTGTGCTTTCCTTGCTTGCCAAGGCTGTTAAACGTGAGGATAAACCACGGAGAACTTGCGAAACAGAGAACAACAAGCTGACCGTGTATCCAAGCGTCGGCATCTTTGTGCCCTTGGTCCGAAAGTGGTCTCTCCGGATCCTGCTCCTCTGGAACAGGAGTTCCATGCCGTAGCAATATGCAGTGAGATGCCATGTGATCCTTGGTCGCCCACTTGGTTGCACAGCGGTACGGTACAACCACTGGAGATAGGGATGTGTAAAACCCACGAGGATTGAGGCAGGGGCAGGCTCAGCACAAGTCTTCTTGACCGTGATGGTGAAGAGCAGAGTTTTGGGGGCTTTGAGCCGTGACGTTTGCAAATCTGAGCGACTCAGCGCTTCGAGGCTGAGGCTCAGGCGTGAGCGGCTGAGGCGTTTGCCCCAGAGCCTGGGTCGCCTGGGTCGCCTGGGTCGCCTGGGCCTTAGTCTCAGGCAAGCACTTGCCGTCCCCGTCTGCTCTGGACCGTGGCCTGTGCGCATGCTGCGATTGGCGCCATGCCTTGTGATGCAAGACACATCGCAGCAACAGCATGCAACATGTGCACATCCTTGTCGCTGGTTGCCAATGTCTCGTTGGTCAAAGCATGATCCGTTGGCTACCACTTGACTTCACAAACTCGATGGCCGCTAGCCTGCGCCCAGTGCTCGGAGCATAGCGAGATGAAAAAGAGAGTCAGTGATTTGCATTTCGAACATGTCAGCAGGCCGCATGGAACTCACAAATGTACCCATCGCTTGCGCTTAATCGCTGAAATCTTTTGAATCCTCTACATGTCCCACAGATAATCGTGTCCTAGTAGTCTTACATTGGCCTTGGCTAGTCGTATGTTTGGGGGGACTGCTCATGTAAGTTGTTTTCGTAGCCTTTCTGGAAACAACCGAAGCCGCCCAGCTTGGCCGGAGGGAGAGGGGGCTGAGTGTCAGAGGCTCTGGCTTCTCAACGTTGCCTGAGCTTTGCACCAGCTCTTGGAGTCGCCCAAGTTGTCTTGGAATGGGGCACCTCTGCCATGCTGTGCAGGACCACAAGCTATGGCTCCATCACCCGATTTGCACAGCAGCCTCTTCCGAGACAGATGAGCATGGAAGTGGGACGGGGGCAGTCGAAGCCTGCCAACACCGTCACAGGAAGGTCAACTAGAACAGTATGCTGTGAAGGAGCCTGCACAGGGCCCAGAACAGGCGCTGAGCAAACCCTCCTGGCACAGCAGGCACGACGCATGACATGCACATCTGCAGTAGAGGGCAGCGGCGAGCCTTCTTTATAAGGTATCACAGGAGATGGCAAGCATGGGAGGCGTTCACCGACATGATCGAGCGGCGCGACTTTTCAGCTCTGCAAGCCGTTTTGTCCACCGGGTGCGTCCATCACTCCACAGCGGCTTCTCCGCTTCCCGGACTTCTTCTCTCTGTGACTACGTGAGACGCTGCATTTCCTGATTCGTTCGGCGGCTCAAGCATGTCGAATGCTGATGCCAGGAAGTCAGGACAAGATGAGCTGCAAAATAGCTTCGATGCGCTTTGGGGCTACTGTCTCAGGCAAGGACAGCATCTCACCCGCATCCTCGAAGCCGATGGCCTTCATGAGCTCCTCTGAACAGCTACCAGTACACGCACGCCCTCGTCGGAAATCTTGATACACCCTGGCAAGGGCCCGCGGGCTGCGCTCTTGGCAACCCTATCCCGCATCCCTTCAGTCAACACATGTCTGCGGGTCGTGGCTCGCACACTTTTGTGTGGAGGAAAGACTTCAAAGCAACCATTCCACTGAAAAGGCAAGGGCAACTGAATGATGAGAGCTACAGCCTGTTCAGGTGGGAGTGTTTTACCACAGAGGCATGTGTCCTCCCCGCCAGGCACCTGAAGGATTTTCTGCTGGATAGCCTGGCACACAAAACCGTAGCACACCGTAACCTACCTTAGCGCCGTAGCTTGAGGGGCCCGGCCTTGTTCTCTCTCTTCACGCTGCGGAATTTGGGATTCTGAGGATCGGCCGCAACGTTGGACAGCAACTTTCCTGACTTTATCCCGGCTAGATTGACTGAAACGGCAAAAGGAAAAGCAGTCTACTTCCACGGCAGGCGGCGCAAGGTCGACAGGCAAAGCCCGGCCTTCCAGGGGTCAGAAGAGCTTTGCTGGGGTGGCACTGACCTACACTTCCTCTCTGCCTCCTCCGAATTGCCGAGGGCCCTCCGCAGTTCTAGGAGTTTTGAAGCAGCTGCCTGCTACGCTTTGCTTTCAAAAGCTCGCGTGACGTCGTGTGCCCAAACATGCATCGGGCCTCGGGAACCAATCTCCTCGCTTCCACAACCTGCTTTCGGTCCAAGGTTGCCACAGGCGGCAAAGAACGCCCAAACGCTCCCGCATCGCTTGAGTTCCAGCCCCTTTGCTCTGTGAGGACATGAGAACAACATTCGACGGATTCGATAGATTTCCACAGAGGGCCTCCGAGCCCGTTGAGGCTTCTCGCACACAAGGTGTCCTTAGCTTCAGCTCAATTTGATGCACACTTTCGGAGAGGCTTTGGTTGTAGCTGAGCTTCGCCTCGCTAGCATGCTGCGGTGCCGCAATCCTCGTGCCCGTCACACCGGAGCCCCAGTTTTGAGCAGCCCTGTGTGGCAAAGCTGTCCTGGGATGGCTGCACCGAAACTTCCATGTGGGTCTTCGATTTTTGAAGACTGTGCATCCCAGAAGCTCTGGGCGATCCGATGACAGTCTCGACAGCCACTCCCTCTTGCTCTCACGACAAGGATGCTGGTCCTACGGCACGAACAGTCGGAGGTGAAACGTAGCTCCTTCGAAGCAGCGTTGGCGTGGTCCTCGAAGCGGTGCTTCAAGCAGACCTGGAGACAGCACCCAAAACTCACCAAGACGAGAACAGAATCAAATTCAAGTTTTGGCTTGTTAATGCATGCCGCACCTTGGCCTTACACTCCGGACACACCACCGAATTCATCGTGTTCAGCTTGGTCTTGCAGCCTTCAGCAGGACATGTCCTGAGTTCTTGAAGGCAATCGTAGTGATCCGAATCTTCATGACCTTGATGTTAGTCTCGCAGAGTAAACAAGGTCCAATTCCAGCAGGCTAGAGAAGTCGAAGCTTCTCTTTGGCTGTCTGTGGCAAGGGCTTGCACACCTCCGGGCAGACAGTAAACCAAGGCCAACGGCAAGGGACTGGAACAGCAACAAACTGTTGAGGTATGCTCGGGTTGGGCAGCTTGTGTGCGTGGCAAGTGCTATTTTGACAAGGGGTCAAAGCAGAGAAGTCAACGCAGAAGCGGCAGTCGCAGAGAAGCGGCCACAGGCCTTCAGGTGTTCTTTCATCGCCTCCTGCTCGCTTGAAGCCGCATCTTCCCACTTCACCGTGGTCCCACAGCGAAAGCATAGTGCAGCGACCATACCTCTGCTGATCTGCTGACACCATCGACTTTGTACCCTCAAACGCTTGCGGCATGCGAGCTGCCTTGTGACTGCGTTGCTTGGCCACAGTCGTGCTTGGCCGGGGCCACGTGGTCTTGACAAAAGCTGCGGCTGCAATGAGGGCATGTGAAGGGAAGGAAGTCCCGAAGCCCGCAAGACTCCTTGGTTCCGGACCGGACCGGAGGAGAAGGAGAGCGTCGTTTCTGTTTGGTCCAGGGCCCAGGCCAAGGAGCAGCAGGCGCCCACAAAGTCGTAGCCATCCGCGTCTCGGAAGTCAGTGCTGGCAGCCGGCTCTGCCTTGAACATCTCGCGCGAGCCGCGCGAGCATCAGCTCAAGCCATCGGCCCGGCAGAGCAAGGAATAGTCTGAGTCTCAAGTTGTCAAAAAGCTTGCTGCCTTCCTATCGCTCCACTCCGCAAGCCGTGAAATGCAAGGCACTGTCCAGTGATACCTCGCTTGAAAGTGGCTTGGTCAGGCCGGGTTTGCCGCAGCAAGTCGTCGGCTGAGGCTGAAGTTCCTCCGTGCGAGTCAGTGGGATGTAGGAGGCTGCATCCCAGCTCCACAGGACAAGAACTCGCAGCGCTGCAAGGCACCTGTGTACTGCATCTGCGGCCTCGACCAATGCCAGGAACCACGAATTGTCACATAAGGCCCTACGCTATGTACATGCAGAAGTTGGCACTGCTTTTGTCGTGGCTGTGGGCTCTGTACGACCTCTGCTCGTGGCTTTCTGCTGCTGGAAGTCATGGTTTCGGGCTTCGATTCCCAAAAACATGCCAGGCAAAGCCATCGGCGCCCGAAGAGCAAATCCACCAAAGACTGCGGTCCTGGTAGGCTAGCCGGCTTGGGTGCGTTTGGCTGCCCAAGCCAGAAGCTGTGTACAGGTACGGCTCCGAGTGCTTGTAGCACAGTAACGTTGAGCCTCGCGGCCGTTCAATTCTAGTCCTAGCAGGCAAGCCGCTGCACGCCGCTCAAAGTCGCAAAGGACCATAAATCGCTGGTGTAGGCTCTGCTTCCGGAGCTGGCTGCGACAACCAACCTGAGTAAGAACATAAGGCTGCATGGCTGCACTGAATGCCACACTCTCACAGGCGGAGGCTAGGCCTGTGCCAACATCAACTCCCCAGTCATCTGGATAAAGGCTGTCCTGGGCCCATCGGCAGGCGGTGTCCGTCTTCACATGTCTTCACACAGACCGCAGCTGGAGAAGCTCTGCAACCGAGCTTCTGCAGGGGGCTCCGCTGAGGGAACGATTCCTGCAGATTGCGCTGAGATGCGCTGACCGAAAGAGCCGAGACGATTCGAGGCGCACGAGGCACGGGCCGAGAGCAGCCCCGGTCGGGCTCGGCACGGCCGTCGCCTTGGCCCCGGCAACCGAACACCACGGACTCCTGGACGGCTCACGGCTATCGATGAGCCTACCTTCTGCTCCTTCTGCTTCTGGCCCTTCAAGTGCACCACCCATGCCTCCGTCCACGATGCCAGGAGCTATCGGCAAAGCATGATACTGCTTGCCTGCATCCTACCTCCTCGCAGGCACGTGCAAACCGCGAAGTCTTGTTCGTGATCTTCTTGATGGCAATTCCTGTGCTGGACTCGTTCATCTGCATCTGGTCTGTGACCCTAAGACAAGACACGCTCTTGACAATTGAACATGGCGATCCTGACGATCGAACCAGTTCACATATGGATTGGAGCTCGTCGCGAACGAACTGCTTGAGGAAGCGTTCGAGATCGGCTTCGACTTGCCACAGATCGAGCACCCTGTTGCAGGGGCCGATTTGGACCATGGCAGTAACAACAATATGCGGAGTGGCACATGTGAAAAATTGCACCTCTACGTTGCTTCACAGGCATCCATGTATTCGTGCATTGCCCTTCCTGTAACCACTCATCCCTGTAGGTATCGGAGATACTCTTCTCAGTCTAGACAAGTCTCGCCCAGTCTAGACAGTGGCTAGCAGCCGGTCGGTCGGTTGGTCTCTCTACATCTGACAGATGACAGAGGCACTGATTAACGATCTGCGCCCTGAGCACTTGCAGCATTACATGACAGGGGTAGAAGTGCAAACTACGATCACAACAAAGACATAATCCAGATGGATGTGGTGACGAAGCAAAGGTCGCTGGCAAGGCCTGCGCAGACTCGTGGGGTGGCAGGGACAACCAAATCGGGCAGCACCCTGCGCTGTGGTGCTCCGCCGTAGGCGGCATAGCTTACAAGCCTTGTTCCAGCAATATTCTAGGAGCAGCGAAGGCTACGCACCCGCCCTCCGCCGATCCTTCCCTTGCCTTCTCAGCCCTCGTCGGCCCTCCATGTAGCACGCACCCCCCCTCCGCCGAACCACGCTGATGCTGATGATGCGCGCCCCTTGGGGGCTTCCACAACCCACTCAAAAAATTCGCAAAACATCGCCTCGCGCCGCAGGGCCGGTTGCGTGCGCCATGATGCTCGCCGGCTGGCCTCCTGGCATTGTCCACGGCGGCCCCGAAACCCGCCATAGTCTGGGGAATGAATCGCTGCGAAACGCGGGCGAGGTCCCGCGCGGCCCAACGGAAAAACGAGGGTCCGATGCAGCAGGGTCGGCGGCACTGTTGTGGTTTTTTGCTAACGCATAGCTACTCGGCTAAGCCGAGAACTCACAGGACGCAAGCGCTCGGGGACCGAGCGCTGCCCGACTGGTAGCGGTGGACGGCAGTGACGCCGACCCTGCTTCATCGGACCCTCGTTCTCCATTGGGCCGCTCGGGACCTCGTTTCGAGGCTTACCCGGCAATGCACGCTTTTCTCAGCCATTCCCCACGGTATGGCGTGTTTTGGGAGGCATCCGGCGAGCATCATGAGTACCCGACGCGCCCGCAGCGGCCTATAAGGCGCAGGGCGATGTTGTGCGTGTTTTGGAATTGGCGTCGGTATCGCAAAAGGGGGCGCGCATCATTATCATCAGCACGGCCCTGGGGACATGGGGGAAGGAGGCCCTCCCGTCCTTGTTAAATGTTGTTCTAGATGTTTGGCGGCTCGGGGCTCAAGTATATCGGTTTGTACGGGCCGCTACCTGGGCGCAGCCCCTACAATCTCTGCCAAGTCAAGTGGTAATTAAGGTGATGTCACGCGCACATATTGGCATAGAGTGTCTTAAGAGCACCGGAAGCACGACACGTTGATGTTGAAATGGATGGTTGAGACCAGCAAGCAAGTCTTACACCACTAGTCTACCGCGGCGAAATTGAAGTCGACGCTGCAAGTCATCGCCACATCGGTGGCAGAACAGTTGTATCAGATGCCCAGCCCAGTTTTTGAGTTCGGTGGCCTCAGGACTCGTGGCTTCTTCGCAAGCTGCGGAATACTCAGCTTCTTCTCCTCGGTGTGGTTTGCCAGTGTGCCAGTGCTCTGCAGTGTCCGATTTTTCTGACATGTTGTGAAATGCTACCGGGCGACACGGGTGGATCGAAGCTCCCGGACCAGGGCCTTCCCAAGTCCACACAGCTCCTCGTCTTCGTCAACGCCTGAAGCTTCAAGAATCTTTAAGGCGTGTATTGCGAGGGACGTGCAAAGATGCGCCCACACTTGTGGCACCTGAGTCCTGCACTCTCGGCATCCTCCCCCTCCTCTGTATCAAACTCTGCTTGGCCTTGGCGCTGATTGTCTAGCTTGGCCCATCGCTCCATCCTGCACTCACACCAGCGATCAGAGCACTTTCAAGCGTACGAATCAAAGCTCCTGCGCTTGACTCCTCGCTTCATCGTAGCGTCCACGACCATGGCCTGAAAGCTCCGCAGTACGATTGGAAGACTTCTTGCGGCCAATTCAGATGCTGTCCACATGCTGCGCAAAGCCAAATATGAAAACCTGCACCCCATCTCTGGCAAAGCCACGACTGCTTCGCCGGTGTCGTGCCTCATCTTCTTGCAGCCCGGCCCGAGTCAAGCGCTTCACTCCACAGAGAGGTGTTGGACCTCCCCCCGAGTAGCCCATGTTGACCTGAGAATTTGATGGTGTTGCTGCAGCATGGAAACGTGCCACTAAGCACCCGGCAAGCATCGCATAGCCGATGCCGTAGTTGGCCTGTTGCTGATGGCATCATGCAGCTGCGCTTCCTTGAACAACGGCGACCTGCAGTTGCTTCGCAGCCAATGGGGGCTGCTCTTCAAGGCGCAGAGCACGTCGATCACTCTGGTTCTCAAGGGGTGCCTACGATGTCCAGGCGCGAGAATAACCCTGTGGGTGGTCGTGCGCTTGAGCCAACCTGCCTCCATGGATGGCACAAAGTCGATGCCTGCAAGGGCCTCAAGTTTTCGTAGCACTGTTCAACATCTTTTAAGCACCAAACATGGATGGCTAATGCTACTGGATAACTATTGGACATCAGAGGTGCCGCCTCATCTGTTTCAGTCGTCGCTGTTGCCATGCTTGGGAGATGGGCACAGTCGGCATAAGCCTACATGTGTCTCGTACCCTGTAGTCTGGACTTGATGTTGCGTGCCAGTCCCGGATCGCCCTGTGCACGAAACAGCAGTCTGACGTGACCATTACTAAGGTGGGTGACTTTTCGGGCTTGCTGTACCCTGTTGCAGAATCGGGACACAGCTTTGAGCAGCTACGGTCAACATCTCAGTCAAACATGCTGAGTTCTTGAACAGGAGCTGTCGACTGCTAACGCGAAAGCTGTTGCGTGTCACGTGGCTACAGCATGCCACTACAGGCTCCGAAGTAGCACGAGGCAGACCTGCCTGGTCTCGCTCCGCAGTGCAGACAGGGAGCTGGACTGGACAACGTTCCCTGCTCCGAAGCTGTGTCGGTGGTACCCTCGCGGTGTCTCGAACTTCGGAGCTCGGGGCTCTCATTCACAACAAAGGACTCGAGATCTTACATCACTGCAGTGAAGCCCTTGCGTTTGGTAGAACATCGCGGACTGCGCTTCGGAGGAAGACCCGCCACGCTAGTACTTCCGACTGTTGGTGTAAGTCTCGACCTCAACATCCCCACCACCCTCACCTGGATTGCACTCACACAGCCACAAACCCCAACTTTGTTAAGATTCAGGAAATGTGTTGACACGGAAAGACATTGTGACAACCTGTGCCATGCCAAAGACCCGCATGCCGGGAAAGGTGCCCGTGTTTTGAAACAAGCACAGCCAGCACCGCGTAGTGTGCCCGAAACCTACTGGAGCCCCCACCCTACGTCAACAACCCCTTACTTTTCAATCCGAAAAACCTAAGCCTATGTCTCTACACCTAAAGCCCTGAATCTCCTGACCCAAGTTGTAAAGAATCACAAGAACTCCCTACAGCAAAAAAACACAACACAAACCAAGCATAGACTCTGGCATAGACTGCACCCACTAATGACTGACCAACCCATCATTATCATGAACGAACATGCTGGCGGCCGCGGCCTGAGTCGATGTCTCCCTGTCATCGAAGCTGTGAGCTGTGCAAAGCTGCAGAACAGACTGGAAGGTGATGGCGGGCGGTTTGAAGTGCGGCTGAAGGGCGAGCATCCACGGAGTTGAGCCCTGAAGGGACTCGCTTGACCGCGCGGGCATCTCAGTGACCTCGTGGACCCAAGACGAGGTTTCAATCCCTGCAGCGTTGTTCAGAAACCGCTGGCAAGCCAACGTCTGCAGCCGAAGCACACTCAAGTCCTCCGGCAAAGGGTCTGCTCCGGTCAGTTCTCTAAGCTCCTGAAACGACAGGACCACTTCGATCTCAGGATGTCGACACCCATCCACCTGACCTCGAACCTCTGCTGCCAGAAGGTCGCATCTCGCAAGGACCTTAACAACTTACCAACCAAAGACATGCCCTGTCATTGCCTGAATGCATCTGGAGGTGGAAAGAAAGCCAGCGGCGACATGGAAAAGCTTCGCTTCTGTCTCTCCACTGCACTCTGCGAGTGCCACAGGCCTGTCGTGCTGAAGCCTCAGATCGGTGTTGTCTGCTGCAACAGCAGCTCAGCTCAAATGCCGAAAGCAGAAGAACGAAAGCCGAAGGGGAGAGTTCTCCAGATCTAGAAAGCCTTGAAAAAACCGGTCTGAAACATCGGTCCGCAAGTTGCTATGTCTGCTACGATATAACTCAAGACAAGGTCATGGTCATCTGATGGGCCATCGACCTGGGCGTGGACGCATGGCGCTCTTGCCACCGCTAAGCCTCAGAAACGAGATGAAAGCTTCTCTTGGGGCTCCTTTCCTCTTGCTCTGGCGGACAGCTCTCATCAGAACCGCTGGCCTTTCTGCTAGATCGAGGCAGGTGAGGTTTAGACCTCGGACCCAGTTATCATTAATCCGAAAACGAGCTCCATGCAAGCGCATCGATGCAAAGGCAGCTTGGTGGGTGACTGTTCGGTTGGCGCCAGTCTGAACTTGGACTACTGACAACTGACAACTGAGACATCGGGCGACTGCACTGCAGCTCAAAGAACTGACACTCTTCAAGCCGGCTCTCGTACTCCTGGCAACCATACCCATCACTGCTACAACGTATTAGCATACAAGCTTGGTGAGAGCCTCTCTCAAGCGCTGGAACTCATCAAAAGCATCGCCGTAGGCAGCACTGACCAAGTCTACCTGGGCAGTCCCGAGCACCAAAAGCAAAAAAAATCAGCGGCTCAGGTCTCGAAGGTCCCGAGACTCCCGGCGGTGCCCTGCAGTTGCTCTATGCGCTGCACGGCCTGCACTCAGGCAGCGAGCTCTTTTTTCTCTGAGACTCTGCAGCCTTCGGTGAGGCCCTGGCGGCCGAGCAGCTGCAGTGGGAGGTGAGGAAGGCGCGGAACCAAAACGCAGTAACCAGGGCCCCCCCCAAGCGACACCAGCTAAGCAGCTAAGCTAAGCAGAACCGACCCTGAGCACTGAGCAGGGCAGACCAGAGCGAACCATCGGACCCCCACTGAATCACCGAACCACGCGCGGTAGGATGTTGGTGCCGGCACATCACTCCTCCTTACTCTACGCGGCTCTACATCGTCCAAAGACAAATCCGTCAGCACTGGCTGGAGAATGCAGCTCCTGATTTTGCTACGGTGGCCTCACATGAGCAAATTCTTATCCGTCGACAAGTGCTGACCGTGAAAAATGTCAAACAACACACTAGTTACGAAAGTATGCCGAGCAGGATGTCGAGAAGCAAGCGTGCGAAGCTACAGCTACAAAGGCTTTCAGGTGCCAACACGGGCCTGCTTAAAGCGCTCTTCGTCGTCACATGGCACCGCCCCAACCTGCTGCAGCAGTGCTCCGTTCCGAGCTACATTGACTACAACACCTGCAACTCAGCGGACGCACCTGCTCCGGAGGTGCGAATCCTCGCAGAGGCAAGCACTTCTGCCCACATGAGCAGCACCTGATCTGCCGCCCTTTCCTCGCTCTGGAGAGCGACCGTCATCTACCTGCAGTTCTCCGCGGGACTTGAAACAATGGCAGAGCTTCGCATTCACGACTACCAGGAAACTGGCGCTTCAAGATGCATCTGTTGAGCTATTTGGAGCTGTGACCGGTCCGTCTGCGAATGCGAGACGTCAAATGCACATGAATCTGTTCCTGGGCATACCGGAACATTGGCCAAGAGCGGCTTAGCCTAAGCGCTCCTAATCGTCTAAGCTTCAAAGCCTCTACTGCAGAACATGCTCTAGACCGCTTTCTGAGCCTCTACGCGTCTAAGGCTTCCAAAGTTTGCTCACGATTAATTCCAGCCGAAGATTGCAACATTGCAACCGAAAGAGCCTTGAGGCTTGTGGAGTTTGGGAGGGTTTGACAGCTGGCAGGGCTGTTACTGCTGACGCTTGGGCTCTTTAAGTGCTGGCACGGTTCACGGTTCTTTTAGGGGCTTAGGCGCTTTAATGACACTCACCCGCATGACTGTGTCACTCACTGACAAACTCTTAGAGCTCGATCAAGGCTTCAAGGCTTTGCTTCCGATCCTCCTTCGCACCGCGCCGCCCTGCAGCGCCGGCCGCGGTGACCGCAGGTAGCCGGGCGCAGCCGGGCCCTTGAAGGAGTCCTTGAGCCTCCAACGAAACGAAAATCCCTTGAAATCACATCGTCTCTTGCATTCTTGCCATATCAGAATCAACACTTTCTGTGGAGGAGGCGAGACGGTTGCGTCTGGATGTAGGGGGCTTCTTTGGTAGGTTTCTGCGTGGGGTTCTTGCAAACATCGACACGCGGGAAACAAAACTCTGCGCAGGTTAGCATGCATTGCACGAATTTCAAGGCACATTACACTTGCCATGAGAAAGTGCATCAATTCGGAGGAATTTGCGCTGACCAGACAATCGGACCCTATCGAGAACTTAAAAGGTAGATCGCTGCTTCCACATGCGCAAAATAGCACAACCGAGAAGAAGGACGAATTGGGGAGATCAGACGATCAAACACTATTATCGAGAAATTAAAGCGGATCTTGTTTGCATGTATGCCAAATTTCGCCATGCCGGATCACATCTTGCGCGTTTGTGCCCTTTACAGTAAGCCTTTACACAGTACTACTTGGCGTTGCGTCGGTGCCATGAGCCGGCACGTTTGCGCAGCATTCGGAGCTTGAGAGCATTGGACAGTGCAGAGTATGTGGCAGGGATTCCGGGGTTGGGCTTCCACAGCGCTTCCAAAACGGAGGGCGTCGTTTGTATTTCTTAAAAGGCATTGGCTTCAGCGTGGGTTTTATGTCTATGTACGTGGGTCGCGGGGCTAAGCATACTACTCCCCCAAGACCACCACCACACACCACACACCACCACCACACACCACTACCACTACCACGACCACTACCACGACCACGACCACGACCAGGAGCACCAGCACCAGCACTCACCACTCACCACTCACCACTCACCACTCACCACTCACCATCACCACTCACCACTCACCACTCACCACTCACCACTCACCACCACTC
>BGNK01000743.1:16137-92017 GCA_003297005.1 Symbiodinium sp. clade A Y106 | reverse complement strand
CACCACCGCCCGCCACCACCCGCCGCCACGCTCCCCACGTCTCACCACTTCTCACCACCACTCACCACCACCACCACCACCGCCACCACCACCTCCTACTCCCAATCCTACCCCCCCCGGACGGCCAAGATTTCAAGATTTCCAAGTGTACCATCTTGGCCCCCCACTAAGATGGGCAAGCTTGGCAAGATGGGCAAGATTTACCAAGTTTGCAAGTTGACCAAGCTTGGTGCAACACTGATCGGCTCGAAACTCCCAGCACTACGACTACTACTACCACCACTACTGCTTCTACTACTACTTCTTCTTCTTCTTTAGCTTGGCGTGGCTTGGATTAACTGGCCTGGCCTGAAGCTCTGGCATTATGGAAAAAGAAGTAGTAGTAGTAGTCGTCGTCGTCGTAGTAGTAGTAGTTGTTGTAGTTGTAGTAGCAGTAGCAGTAGCAGTAGCAGTAGCAGTAGCAGCAGTAGTAGCAGTAGTAGCAGTAGTAGTAGTAGTAGTAGTAGTAGTAGGAGTAGTAGGAGTAGCAGTAGTAGTAGCCTGCTCCTCGAAAATAATTAGTAACAATCCTCGGCCTCTTCCTCGTATAAACGCAGTTCAAGGTCCACCCCACAACTACTACTATGACTATAGCTACGACCACACTACGGTTAAGACTAAGACCAAGAGCAGACTCGCCTACCCTTACCCCTTCGCCTACGCCGAGGCCTACGCTTGCGACTTATGCGACTACGAGTTCGCTGAGACTACCACTCCCAGTACCTATGCGACTACGAGTTCGCTGAGACTACCACTCCCAGTACCTCTGCCACTACCACCACTACTACTGCTGCCGCTACTGCTGCTGCTGACTACTACCTCGACTGCTGCTGGAGGAGAAACCCCTCACACCAATCACTTCATAACATTGTGCAACAAAAAGCAAGCCGTGGCTCCAGTCTTGCCCGTGTGTCATCTTGCCTTTACTCACATGTGGAATGCGAAGTTCGGTCCTGCTTGAGGGCTTCTTGGGTGGCAATGTCCAGCTCAACGACCTGAGCGCCACTTCGATCACGCGGAAGTGAGACTGAATCCTCTTAAGTCGGCTTTGTAGCCTGTACTGGACTGCTGCACTGCTGCACTGGGACGAGAACCGAGGAAACAGGAACTGCACCAGAAGCTTCCTCTGCTCAACATGTGGACCAGGATCAGGTGGCATAAGCTGGACAGAACCTACCCTGCATTTTGCAGCTTGCCTCACTCTTCACCTGCTTGAAGTATTGTGAATGAGTATTAATGTCAAAAATCCTACAAACAAAACCTATGCGGTTGACGCAGCTATTTAATCGCATGCGTCCTTTGTTGCACCGGGTCTCATATTTCAAAATACTTCAATCTCACCTATCTATCTTTCTGTATATAACATGCTGGTAAGATATGTAGCCTGTTCTGCACGAGTCGGGACGGCAAAACAACAGAAGGCAACTGGGCATAACGTATGCCTCTGTAACATTCAACACTATGGGAGTTGTCTGCCGGTTCCCACACAGCAGTCCCACAGACTGCCTGTCCTCATTCCTACTTTCTCGGCCCTTCAGAGTCTATGTGTTACAAGGTTGCGACTCGTGCCATGGCCGCCTGCTACAAGGCTGCTCCCAGCTGGCCTCCAACACCGAACTGGGTGCCTGCTGCCTTTAGTCTACGTCTGGTCTTGCTTGGTGGCAGGTCTGGTAGAGAAGCTTCGGATTCTTGGCATGTCCCCTGGCCTCCTCAAACTGCAGATGTTGAACGAATACATACACAAAACTGGAGGGTGCCGAGTTTTTTGGGGGGAGGGCTCTGTTGGCCGATGCACAATACCTGCTGGACTTTGATCTCACTGCCTCAGTGTTCACCACCCGGCCAGTGCAGCGCAGCTGGAATCCAGCTACTCGGTACGGACTTGGTCTGGATGCCCGCCCGCTTGCGGTCTCTGTACTCGACTGCTGAGCGAGAAAAATCCCCATGATATGTCCAACTTGAAAATTAGGAATCGACGGTATCCTGACTGGATTGTTCTTCCGCTACTTTTTCCGCTCCCAAAAACACCGAATTAAGAAACTGAGGGGCTGGGTGTCCCGCAGCTTCTGTCCAGAGAGCGGGCTCTTGCCTGCTGAGGCATGGCCTCCTTAAACATGGGGGCCTTTGCAAACCGTTCGGAATGTTTCAAGCACCCGTCCGATCACCTCCCAACCCTTCCAAGCAAAGACTTGACAATGTGGCCAAACCGGCAGCATTGGGACGTCGAACAGCTCATTGTTAAATTCGAGAGATTCTGGAAACCTGCCAAAGGCCACGAAAGCCTTCTGCAGGCTGCGCCGCTTGCTTGCTTGGCTGCTTTCTTGGTGTACGAGAATGCACTCATGCACTCAAAGCTTCAGAACATGCTTCGGCATCGCCCACCCCACGGCAGAAGTTGTGTGCATTGCAGTCCTTCGCAGGCTGGCTCGTCAAGCTCTGCCTCCCCACATGCCCACCCAGTGTGTAACGTGAAGATGGATCCAGAAGCTGAGGTGCCAGCACCTCGCTGCTCAATCCCTCACAAGGTGTGAGGTTTGAGTGACTTGCATTGGGTGGCACAAAGGCACAAAGAACTTCACGAGAAAATCGGCCTGGCTTGCGCCGCCTCAGACGACAGGACTCCCGAACTTTACGCCGGCTTCCCTAAACCATAGGGGGACCGGCCGGTCTCTCTCTGCGTCCGTTCGATTGCATGCGAGAGGCTCTCCTGGCTGCCAGTCGGCCGGCGGCCATGGGATTCAACGTCAGCGCACGCTCTTTCGGTCCTTGGCCCGCATGAGTTCCTCGACTTCCTGGTGCCCATGGCATGCCGGTGCATGCGGTACCCGGTACGCAGACTTCAGATGCGTTCGCTCCTTTGCCATCTTCTGGAAGTAGAACCAGGTCTTGCTCCTAGAGATCGCAACGCAGACACGCCACCCAAGACTTCAGGCTGGCGTACGAGCTCTCGTCGTCCGCTTCGACACCGGCGAGAACCTGCATGGGCGAGGCAGGGCTCCAAAGTGACTTCCAACACTGCCGCAACCTCCGAGCTGATGGAAGGTGGCGAGGGCAGGACCTAGGAGTCAGGGAAAGGCCCCTGCTGGCAGCATCTCTCAGCGTGCTGCCGAGATACTTTGTTTTCGCCATCTCCCGAGCCTCCCAAAAGCCACAATGCGATGGAGACAAGAAGTTGCACCGTGAGGCTGTGAGGCACCTGCAGGCGATGGCCTCAAGAGCAGGGACAAGGCTTACATCGAGTTCTTGTGACTTGTGAGGCATGGATAGACAACAG
This sequence comes from Symbiodinium sp. clade A Y106, assembly GCA_003297005.1. NCBI lineage: Eukaryota > Dinophyceae > Suessiales > Symbiodiniaceae > Symbiodinium > Symbiodinium sp. clade A. Next base: position 88,704 of record BGNK01000743.1, on the reverse strand, counting down.
CGCTTTAGGTGTCTTCAAGACTGGAGCACGATGGAAGCTTCACACTGTGGCTGGAACTGTCCGGGAACCCGCGGCCAACCTCGCACGCAGCAGCAAAAGCCGGATCCTCGTGCGAAATGGTGCCAGCGCCTGTTGGATCCAACGCTCGCAGTTCTTCCCCTGTGGCACATGCAAGGCAACCTGCTCTGTGATGAGACTGGCGGTGACGGCATTTTGTACTGACTTTGGGACTCCAGCGCAGAGCCCAGTTCTCTGCGATCATGCGCTGCACCTCAGACATTGGCAGACAGCATACATCACAGAGCAGTTGAACAGGCATCCAATGCGTCCCCCTCCCGCCGGGGCCTGGCCTCTGGATGATTTTCCAATTGCCTGCGCCCGAGGCAAAGGAATTCATCCCAGAAGCCTAAGGCCTAAGGACCTGAGCCCGAGGAGCTAGGTCGCTCAGGGCGGCTGTCGATTTGCGGAGGCGCCTTCTGAGCATGCGATTCTCTTCTCGAATGAACTTCGCTTCGTCGCCCGAGATGGCAGCCTGGTCCTGGCAGATGTCACATGTCACATGCTCTTCCCGCGTCGACTCGCGTTGACTCGTGTCGGCTCGTCGCTTGAAGCCGCCAGAAACAACGAATTCCAAACGCGTGGGACTCGAAACTTAGCCACGAATGTGGCCTCGATGCTCTCCATCGGCCTTGGCCACGAACTGAGCTGCAGCACAGCATAGCTGGCATAGCCATGTTGCCTCTGAATCTGACAGCATCGCAACTCTTTTTCCGGAAAACCGCGCCAAGCGGAGTAGAAGGCATGATGCTGTGGGCTTTGAGGGATTTGGGGGAGCTCGTTCACCTGGACATCCTTTGGTGTCCACGAGACTTTGGATGTTAGCGTTGATGGAGGTGGGGCAGCACCCCCGGAAGGCTACGGGTCCAGCCGACCATATCCGAAAGGTCTTGGGCAAATTGGAGGGAAGCTTTCGCTCCATCGCAGTCGAGGTCAGCTCCAGGAATGTCAGACCTGACAAAAACGCCAACCAGGACCTTCGTGTTCTTGTCCCGTCGAACCTCGGCTCGAAAGTGGTCTTATACGTTGCTTCCCGTTGCTTCCAAGGCATTCGAACAAATCTTAAATGAATCGAAAATGGGATCCCATGGTTCTGCCGACGGACAGAAATCCGTCGGATGTACTCCAGCATCGTCACTAGCATGATGCCATCCTTGCACATGCAGGTAGCAGCATCACCTACTGGCTGGAAATCTGTCCTTCCTTTCCATCCGGTAGTACACAGCACCATTCAGTCCTGACCGTATGATAGCTGTTCCGCATAGCCTTAGCGATAGCACTGTCGGTTTCGCGACACGTCTTTGCCGAACCCAAGCACTTGGCTCTCTTCAGCATCCTTCGGTTTGAGGAACTTGAAGATGTCATAGCCCTAACAAGAAGAACATGTGCTACTTGTCGAAAATGCACGAACCACAAGGCAGGCCCACCATCTCGCTGATCTTGCTGCCGTCGGTGTAGTCAACGATTTGGTTGTCTTTGCCCTTCACCTTCCGGAATGCGGCGGTAACACCCCCGCAGTCCTAGAGATCCGAAATTGAACTCGCCTTCAATTCTTCAGGAGGCCACAGATTGATTATGGAGCCGGGTGCCGACAACTGGCTTGTCTTTGCCCAATACCCGAGGTAGCCTGGCAGAATGGGACAGAAACCTTTAGAGCCGTGCGGCACTGATGTGTGCATCTAGCCTTTCATGTCATTCAGGGCTTCGTTGATGAAGAAAGCTTCTTCCACGATTGGCCCGATAGCTGATGTGAAGTAAGTAAGATGGCGGATGAACTCGTCATTGTTGTCCCTCAGAGCGACATTCCCAGAGGCGCTTTTCATGTTTCAAGCTCGTCTGAGGCCTTAGGGGTCCTATTAAAGCCGGTTCAGACGGGGCACAGAGCGACCTGCGAGTCAATGACTTCCCTCATCTTTTCGAAGAACATTTTACGGGCCTTCTTCCAATTCTTCACCTTTTCATGTGGAAAAGGTTGCATTCCTCCACATGACCTCAACAATTACCAGCGAATAAGCTCCTGACGTCGTCTTTGTCCTGCCACTTCCCATAGTTGGGGTCTTTCGGACCGCCCGTACACCGGGTCAAGGTCTTGGGGACTTCGGTTGTGTATTTCCCCTTGTTCTCGCCCGGCGCCTTGTCCGTGTACCTAGGCTGAAACTGGCCCCAATCTCCTCCGAACAGCGGTGAACAAAAAGACCGTCCGGACACTAGACATCACACCGGCCCTGACACAGTGCCTTGCTGCTTGCCAAGTTGCGAAGTGGGGCTGACTTTTGAACCTCGGCGCTTAGCTCAACAGGATCTGCCACAGAAGCACGACAGCATGCCGATTGTTGCCTCACTGGGGTTTAGGGGGTACCTGGCTGGGAGGCCTTCCTTTTCAGCTTGTGACTATTTTTCTGCAGAGGCACCAAGAAGTACCATGTCCATAACGCCATAACCTTTATATGGCCTGGACCACAAGCGTTCTGCCCAGGTCATGTCAAAGTCGTCTTTGCCTCGGCCAGCACCCATGAGACAAAATCTAATCATCGGCACAGCTGCACAAACATGCTGCACTGATGTTCGGAATGGTAGCAAATTAACATCGGAGAGGCTGAACGGATTTGTCTCCATGCGCTTCGGGCAAAGGCCCTCCACTGGTCCTGTTTGCAGATGCATCGGCATGCAAGTGTTTTAGACCAGGCAACATAGCGATCAAAGCAAATTGCTCACAAGTTCCCAGTCGTAATAGCTACGACGTCAGGTCCATGATTTCTGAAATGCTGAACAAGCCGTGTCCGGCTTGATACGCTGTCAGAATGTCTTCTCTGGTGAAGGTGGCACCTTTCTTCCCCGCAATGCTCCTCAGGGACACGCATGCGTATGCACACCTACAGACATGTTCACCTGTGGGCAGAAAAAGGAACAGATGGGAGACAGACACGCTGCTCCCTGCCAAACCGAAGGACAACCACATAGTCAGACCGAAGGAATACAATGCAGCGATGCAGCAGCTGCGGGGCACGCATACTTCTAATGGTTAAGAGGTAGAGAAGCTTTGGTATTTTTGCGGAGACGCCCTGAATTGTTGTGGCATTGCTATCCTTCCTTCAGCCTCTCGTGTTGAGGTCATATTCTCTACAAAGGCAGAAACAAAAAGAACCGCCACGAAGCCAAGACCGCAGGTGATGACTGGTTAGAGTCAGTGTTGTCCCTGTATTTACAAATTATAAAACCGAGGAGAACGTCAAAATTTAAAACAACGTCCATGCGACATGTATGCATAAATTTGTTTGTAAGCTGTTATGCGTGTGTAGACTCATTCATTCCTCCTGGCAAGGTGAACGGCTTCATCAAGGCTTGTCTTGTCTGATCGCCACCAAGCAACACACCGTCCCCTTTGGCTGGAAACCTTAGCGTCATTCATTCAGGAAGGTTGTCGGCTTGCACCAGAAAGTTACCCGCATGACACCCATGTCCACTACTCCAAAGCAGAAGATACTTGTGACTCATAAGATCGGACAGGTCGGAAACTGAAAAAAAAACACCCGGTCGTCGTCATCATCATCATCACAACCATCATCGTTGTCATCATATGCAACCTCATCTTCAAGCAGTAGCCTCAGCCTCAGCCTCAACAGCACCACCACCATCTTCGCCACCGTCCTCATCTGCATCGTCATCATCATCATGATCATCACCATCATCGCTGTCATCAAATGCATGCTCATCCTCACGATCGAAATCGCCGGTACCTTGGCCCAAAAAGCACGTAGTCAAAACCACATGTTTCCCGAGGCTAGGACTGTACAACGGCAGCTAAACTGGACTACCAGGCTTGGTACACGCTAGTAAACGAGCACACTTTCACACCCGTGACTCTTCTGGTGTAGACGCCTGTCGTGCACAGAACCCACGTATACGGGTGGACTAATCCATCCCCTCAGGTGGTTCCACAAGGGCCTCCAGTCTTCCTTCTCTGAAGCTGCTTGGATACCGTCTTGACAACAAAGTCTATTGGCTGCTCTATGTTCAAACATATACTACCACCAGTAAGCAAACACTCGAGCGTTGTGTTTTCCATGACTTTGGTCAACGGATCGGCAACCATGACGCCTGTATATATCCACCCAAGTTTGTGCATTGACGCACGCCCTGCTGTTCATGCCGCTGGAAAGCCTGGTAAGCCCTTTGTTGGTCAACAAGACACAACCACACCAACAAAACAAGCTGCGATTTACAGGTGCACCAGGCGTGCCCGACTTCAGTGGCTAATCGGCGCTATCGGTTGACCCCATCCGAATCCTCTGGATGCCGTCTCTCCTACGCCGGCCCGGTTCACTCAGTACGTCGGGCTTCTCCATCAAAAAAATGCCTGCTGGCCCGAACTGGACGGCTTCGGCATCATCCATTCCAAGCGACTCATACAACTCTGTGGCCGGGATTTCAACCTGTGTGTCGAGTTGTATCTCCGCCACCTCGGCCGCGGCCGCTTGAAATCGGTCACCTCCGCACCGACTTGGTTTCGCAGCTGCCCTCTGCTGAGACGCGCTGTCTCCAGGATGGCGAGTCCTCGGTCGACAGCACCACCGGCTTTGTCACGGCTGTCTCCTCCCGGGCCTCCACCGTCAAGTGCTCCTCATCAAGCTGTTGCAGGCGGTTGCTGGCTGTGCTGGCGTCTCGAGCTTCACCTGCTTCGAAGTAGGCGGTTTCCATTTCTTCCTGCACCCCGAACTCGAGCTGCACCTTCTGACCAGGACGGATCCGTAGTGTCATTCGCTGCTCCGTCCCGTGTCCCGTCCGACGCCACTGTGATCTCCAGACGGGTGTGTTTAGCCGCTCAGCACTCCTTTTTTGGCGTGACTCGAACAGCTCCCCATCCAAGGCTCGCAGCCGGTCTCCCTATCTGTTGTCGGGTTACCTGTTGACTGTGGGGATGTTCATCGACGAGGACGCTCTCTCCCTGCCTGCGTGGCCACCTTCGTGCTTCATGATGATGGCCACCCACGCTTCTTGTTCTGGTAGTGCGGCTCCGCACCACGCGGGGCCTCGCCCGCCTTAGGCCAATGGAAAGAAAAACCCTGTTGCATGCATTTCTGATCCACATAGCAAACTGCTGGGGTATTGGGGAGCTGTACGAGAGGGTTCCCAAGAGCCTCGGATGTTTGGCGCCAACGTCCATGGGGCCGTTTGCGGTGATCAAACTCACCGGGCGTGAGGGGATCTTCTGAGCGCATTCCTTGCAGCGAACCTCCATATCTGAGTCCTCCTCACTTCCTGCGTCCGCGATGATCTCGAGGTCGGACTCGTTGGCCCTTGCAACAGCTGCGATGACCGAGAATGGGGCTGCGGATTTGCGGCGGTTGCAGATTTGCCGGACCCCTAGCCTATTCCCATTCACTGCTGACTCCAGGTGGAGCGCGGTCTCCAGGGCGTCGATGGTGTCGATGGGGTCCGGCTTCGGGCATTCATCAGCTGTCCGAAATCTTGTTGACGAACTTCCACCCCTCGCCTGCGGGTGCAATGTCGATGACTTCGGGCTTCTTTCCGATGGAACCCTCATAATCTTTGGTCGGAGATAGAATGTCGTGGTTCCGATCCATCTAAGCGAAGGCTCCCCAGACTTGAAGTTGTACGACTTCTCAACGAAGACTGAAGATCCCTCGGAGCCATACACCCTTGCCTCGGCATTACCCTTCAACCTCCAAAGTGGAACTGGGCAATGATCAGGTTGCGGGACATAGAGACTGCTTCTGAACTTCTGATGCATCCGGATGCAAGTGCCCCCGTCCTCATCTACAACCCAATGATTCCTGCGAGCGGTTTCACCCTTGCGGGCGGCTACCGCGAAACGCAACCCATTGCACTGCAACGGCCACAGTGAGGGTGGCTGAAGAATAGATGCAGCATGCCGTTGTTGTTGGCACTCTTTCCGCTCTTCTTGCTGGGACGCCTGCGCTTCGACGAAGGGGACCTCGGCTTGTCACCTTTGTCCTTGTGGCCTTTGGCCGGGACAGATGGGTTAGCGTCCTTGTGAAGGAATTTGCACTTCTTACCATTCTTGCAGGTGCCCTTGGGGTAGAAGATGCGCGGGATGCGCGAGGTGCCCTTTGCCTTACCACCGCCTTTGTCACCTTTTCCCGAACCTCTGCCGCCTTTTGATGGTGTTCTCGGGGCTTCACATGCTCAAAGGGACACTTATCACCTTTGGGGCATTTGCCGCGTTGGAAGGCATAGTATGGCTTCTTTTCGCCATGTCCTCGGGGAGTCGAGGGAGCAGGATCGTCCGAAGGTGCTGGGGTTCCATACTTCGCGCCATGTGCCTTGGCGATTGCCGTCCTGTTTCGCCCGGTTCTTTCCCTCGTGAGGAGTTCCTTCACACACTTCAAGAGGCACTCGTATGTGCGTTGCTCCGAACCTTCCTTGGCACGATCATAGACCTCCAGATCGAACTTCAACTTGCTGGAGTTCCGAAGCTCACGCAGAAGTACATCCCTCAATGTAGTCTCCTCGAGCTGGTGGCTGAGTCCAGCAGTGATTCCCAATTGTGAACGAATGTGCTGAGTCTTCCACGATCTGTAAGTCTCTGGATTCGGGAAGTCAGGTAGCTTCACTGACCCAGCCTCCGTAGCCGTGGTCTTGTCTTCATCGGGTTTGTTGATGACAGCTTCAAGGGCCTTTGCGGGAATGTCGGTGGCTTCACTAGGCTCGGGATCCTCAGCCTTCTTATCAGCAGCAGCCTCCTGTTGAGCCTCACCCGTAGTACCCGAACTAGGCAACCGTTAAAGTCTTGAGCTCATAGGTACTCACGTAAAGACAATGCTAAGGACAGCAAACGTAGTCACGGAGGCAGGGTAAAATCTACGGAGCGCTGGCCCGGATTCGGGCACTGGGCTCCGTCACCAGTGTAAAAACCGGTCGTTTTCCCGCTTGGGCCCAAAAAGGCGCCCGGCGGTCAGTCGCACGTAGTCAGAACTACAGGTCTCCTAAGGCTAGGACTGTGCAACTGCAGCACCAGGTTTCGTACATGCAGGTGAACGAGAACACACCACCTGCATCGCCATGCCATCATCAGAGGCAGCAGCGACAGTCAACATCTTCACCATCATCATCGCCGCCATTATCATGCTACTGCTCGTTGGTGTGGTTGTGCTTGTCGATGCCAAGAACCATATTGGCAGGGCTAGGGTGCTTGACAGTGCTTGAGTCCGACAGTCCAGAGGCCGAAGTCATTTGCTGAAGGTGCAAACACATCGATGTCTAGGCGTGGGCGCAACGAGCCCAGATTGTCCACTACTCGCCGCCAACTCTTGGCAGATAACTTTGCTTGGCAGCCTCGCCGGGACACCACAGTCCCGCAACGTGCCTCTGCCGCTGCGAGCTTACAACTCTTTCTCTTCGTTAGGCTTCGGGTCTGATGTCGACGCGCCTCTAGCATATGAATTCAAGTGAAACAAGACCGCAATTAAGCGGTAGGAGATTTAAGGAAGCCCCCCTCCAGGAGCCAGCCCCCTTGGCAGAACCAGTCGGACACCGGGCCTAGGGCCGCGTGTGAAGTAGCCGAGAAATCCACTGCGACAGGACTAACCTGTGAACCGGCTAAAGCTTGGCCTAAGACCTGGCATGCCGTTTCAACCCACAAGGCCTGCCGATGAGCATCACGGGCAGTAACGCTGCTGCAGAACGGGTACCCGAAATTAGCCCCTGGAGGCTCGTCCACAGAAAAGCAATGGCGAAGGCCTGCAGGCGAGGCCGGCAGAAGTCCAACACGCGACCAAACCGGCGCCGCGTTGTCGGCGTCAGGAGCTGGTGGTGCTTTAGGTCTCCGAAAGGTGTCGCAAATGAGCTGTGGATCCAAAAGTAGCAGCACGTTGGCGGGAGTCTCGGGGCTGGCGGCCTCGCTGGCTCGCTCCTCCTGCCAGCGCAGAACCGTATTTCTGAGCGCCTCAAGAGGCTCCACCACTTCACTCACGGCAGCCCAGGCCGCCTCGTCAGTCACAGGATCCAGATCCCGCAGTACAGCAAGCAAAGGGAGCGACACAGCGTAATCCAGACCAAGTTGCTCACCGGGTAAAAACTGTCCTGGACAGAATGAGGGTGGCGCCTGTGGATGCGGGGCCGGGCCCTCAACAGCGCTGTCTGAACAGAAGGCACCCCACGCAACTTGACACCCTTTGACCGCGCGGAGATGGCACATCAGGCGGTTGGGGGTTCGGTACACTTTGCCGCATCCCAGGCAAGTGCGGCCGGAGGCAAGAAGCTTCGGGAGGCATCTGTAGCCATGCTTGCGGGCGGAGTGCCCTGCCCATGCTCGTCGGTCTGGGAATCCCACGCGGCATGGTATACAGGCTTCCAGACAGACAGGGGCCTGCACAGCAAAGTCCGGGCTGTCCTAGGGCTTTGAGCTGCTTGTGCAACTCACACAGGGCTCCAATACAGGAGGCGCGGCTGACTTCCAGAATTTTCGCTTGGCTCAGCAATGACCGGAAGCGGCCAGGGGTGCGCCGCATCAGAGCCTCCCAGGTGTCCCAGCCCTGTCGAGGGCAAGGTAGGCCGGAGGTGTGATGGACTCGGCCATGGAGCCAGTCCATGGCCCGTCGCAGGGCTTCAACATACGCCTCATCGCATCTCACCAGTGCCCAAAGCGGCTCAGGACCATTGGCAACGAGGGCTCTCAGATACCGAAGCCTTTCCAGGTACAGCCACACCAAAGGCAGGGGTTGCCGTGCTAGAGCAAAGATGGTCGAGGCCGCAAGGTGTTGGTCGTCGTCGTGGCGCAGGCCTAACATTTGCCGACACATGTTGGTGAGGGTGGTGCTGAAGAGGCGCCATTCCCCTTTACGCAAGGGGGGCCAACTGCCCGCACCGTACAACAAGCGCGGCATCACGAGGCTGTGGAATGCCACTTGCGCCGGAGGTGGGCAGGCAGGGTGACCAGCACGTTCCTCGTCACGGTACCGCAGGATGCGCCTGACAACTGCGGCAAAAACCAGATCGGCATAAGCCGATCCTGGTCGTGTGCCCTTTTCCGTCTGAAGGACGGTGCGGTCCCCACAAATGGTCATCCAAGTGGTGCTGTGCAATTCGGCAGCAATTGCTTCTGCCCAGGGATCCAAGCCCTCGGCGGTCAGGGCTGTGGTATCGGACAGCAGATCTCGCACTTCCTGAAGCATTGGGCCTGGCGTGGCGGAGTCAGCCGTGCTGCAGGAGGTGGTGCCAGGCTTGCGCATTGCCATGCCACGTATTGTGGCATAGTACGCCGACTCAATGTCGGCAAACAACACTGCGGCAGGCTGCTTGCAGCGCCACCGGTGCGCAAGAAAGAGCCGCACGCAGTGTGCACCAAAAAGGGAAGACATCCCGCGTCGGCTGCTCAGATGCATCGGCCCGACATGCAATTCGTGATGGGCTGCTAATGCCGGTCGCATCGACTGGTGCAAGGCTTTCGATAGTGTGGACAAAAGCAAGATTCCCCGATGTGCACTGCACTCCTCACGGCTGCCCTTCTGCTTGTAAAGCTTAACGAGGGCACCAGATTTCATTCCTAAACCCTCTGAGCCGCGGAGTGCGAGTTTGAGACCCAAAGGGAAAAGCAGCTGAGCCAGCTCACAAGAGGCAAATATGCCGATCTCGGCCGTCAGCAGCCTTATTGCGCTTGGCTTTCAACAGAATATTCTGAAGGCCAGTGAGGGTAGGGAGGAGGCTGATGTCGGCTGGCAGTGGCCAAGCCGCGGAGCCGGCACTGCGAGAGACATTGTGGAGCAAGTCGTGGGCCGAGACTTCACGGCCGCCCTCGAGGGCGCTGAAGTGCTCCCTCCACCGCTCGGCAATCTCCTCCGGACTGCCACAAAGGGAACCGTCGGATTTTCGAAGGGTAGGGAGGGTGTCGGGCACTCAGGGTTTCTTACGCTTATGCCCTAGCAGCCGCCGAAGTTTCGGATAAGCCTCAGTAATCCCGCCGGCCTGCACATCATCCGCCAACTGGCAAAGGTAGGCATATCTGTCCTGCCGGCAAGCCTTGCGCAGGCGATCGCCCAGGAAACGAATGCCATAGCTCAAAAGGGCTCCAGCACGGTTGGCAGCCGCAAACCAGCCTCTGCCGCCAAGATGTGTGTCCATAACGCCAGCCGCAGCCGCCCATGCATGAAACAAGGCTCGCAGCCAGTGTGAGCGCAATGCAAGGAGGAGGCGGGCATTGACATGTCGCGCAGTGGCGAGCTGGGCATGCAGTTGCCAAGTGTCTTCAGTCAAATAGGGCTGGCGGGGCCCCGACTTCGGACGAGGGAAGGCAGCCGATAGGCTAGACTGCAAATACGTGACCAGTTGAGCAGCATGGGAGTGCGACGGAACTTCCCAAGGAATACGGGGAGCCTGCCGAAGAATTGTGGCAAGTTTCTCCCGATTCGCAGGCTTTCCGAGCTGGCTGACATCAATGCTGCTTAGGCCAGCCTTGCAGCGGCGTATCTGAAGTTGTAAGGTCAGGCGGACCTGAACAACAGCGGCATAGTGGTCCGGGGTGGAGCCGACTGCATGTATGGCGGGCTCGATCCATGAAGAGACTTCCCCTTGGGACCAATCGGCAGGGATAGCAACGTAGTCTGCTCTAGTGGGCCGGCCATTGCGGCGCTGCTGGAAAGTCCAGCCCGGCCCACGATGATACGCCGCGAAGGTACAAGGGCACCACGCACCGGTCTCTTGCAAGAGAAGGTGCCACCACTCACCTGCTGGGTCCTGGTGCTCAGGCTGGTGATCCCCGATGGCACACGAAGTCACATCGCCAACAGCGGCGTTGCAATCACCGCAGACAACTGTTACAGCTTGCGAAGCAAAGCTCTTAACAAGTTCGATGTGCTGACGCCACCAAGCAGAGATTGCATGGGATTCCGTGGCACGGTGCGGCGCATGGAGCGACACGAAATTGATGCGCAGCTGCTGCTGGGCAAACTGCACAATGATGCACCGGGGTGCAGCATGAAGAACCGCAAAGGAGCTGTCGCGAAAGCGAATGCATCCTTTGCCCCGTGGGTCACTGCACAGAACGTGGCCTTGCTTGAACCAGAGCTCAACACCAAGGTGCCCCTTGCGCGCACCTCCACTGAAGCGCGTGTACTGTCCGGTATGCAGAGTGCCGGGCTCGCAGCGGGTATCTTTCTGATCACTGATGGTTCTTTCACTGCCCATCCGAATCATGAGCCCTGCTGCGGCTGGGCATGTGTGGTTGTCGATGCAGGTGAGAACTCACTGGGAGCCTTTTCTGGCACTTTTCCCCCCTGGCATGATTTCCAGGCGTACCCTGCCTCGGTATATCTGAGTGAATGCTACGCCTTAGCATGTGCCGCCTGGTTTGCTGCTGCCTCACTCCCCAACCGTGATCTTGTCTTTGTGGCGGACTGCACGAGTGCTCTCTTCGGCGCTAGCGGACAACAAGCTTTAGATGTCGACGGGCCCTCGTTGACATGGGGGTGGCAGATGTGATCTGGCATCTGGGCCAGATGAAGGAGAGGACCCGAACCGAAACGGCTAACTATCTCGTCCCAAGTAGCCAAGGAGATCCTTGGCTCCAAGAAGGCAAGGAGGTCCTGCCAACTAAAACCCAAAGCAAGCTGACCGTACGCAAGCTCAGTACTGGCAGCCGCAGTAGTGCTCTCCGACGTTGCCGGGTCGACCCCGCACACAGGCGCAGGCACAGGAACGGCCACAAATCCGGGTAGAGGGTCCGCAACCGGAAGGGACTGAGCGAGCGAGATAGTGATGGCCCTCGAGGGACCTGCAGCAGGAGGATGCCCGGGAGGAGGATAGGCTTCCATCAATGTAGCAAGGGTGGCAGCTGCAAGAGCCGGACCTGCGCAAAGGGGATCCTGGTAGGCGGCCTGTAGGAGGGTACGCCAGCGCGTGGCGCGCCATGGAAAAACGGCTTCACATGCAGGGCGTCTCCGACCCAAGACATCCCATACAAAGGAGTCACCCTCGTCGTCGGAATCACTATCATCAGAGGCAGCGGCAGCACCAAAGCATGGAAGACGAAGTGATCGACACGGTGTAGGGATGCAGTGCTGCGCCTTGACTGGTTTCTCAGGGAGGGCAGCACCGAAACCCGGGGCAGTACAGGGCAAGGGACAGGTCGCCGGAAGCCGGACAGCAGCGCAAGGCGTGGCCCACAGGGCCAGGGCACAAGCTATGCACAGAAAACCTGAGAAACCCCGAAATCCGCAACCGACAAGGATCCCGACCCAGAACAGGGAAGTAGAACCTGACCAGTGCGTATAGTCCTCGAGGTCACCAGGCATAAGAAAGCGCAGGGAGCGCCACGGAAGGGCTAGGCAGTCAACAAAGAACTGAGTCGCAGGGGTGGCGAACCGGCTGTCATCAGCAATGACACCGCGGAGAGTGCCGGCCCACCACATGCCTACCCAGGCTGCTGAAAGCAATGTACAGAAGGCCCCGCACCATGAGGCTGAGCACACAGTGCACAAGGCAGGTATTTCTGCAGGGCATAACGTGTCAGTCAAGCGGCATACCTCTGCCCAGAAGGCGTAGGGGATGCGCAACCATGATCGGGATATAGGCCGCTCATGGGGCCGGTGGCCCGAGGCTCCGGGGCCATGCACCTGACGCGGGGAACGGCTGCGTGCAACCTCAGCAGCCTCGTCAGGGGCTCCTGGCGGCGCTCCGCTGACAGCATGGTTATCTGCTGAACCGGGCGGCTCGTCACCGGACTCGCTAGACTCATCACTGCTATCATCGTCGTCGCTGTCGTCCTCCTGGCTGGATCGCCACATGCTGTCATCAGCAACACCCTCTGAAGAGGGGAGGTCCTCGACAAACGAAATACAGAGTGATTCCCCCGAGGTTACCTGGATGATCGTACCGGCGGCGGTGTCCTCCCAGACACCGCCGTCAATCGCCAACTTGAAAAAGGGTGGCACAGCATCTGCGTACCGGCCCTGTAGGGTATCCAGAGATACTCGGCCTCTTTCCGCGAGGAGCCAGTCCAGGCCCCGCAGAATAGCGCGCTGATCCAGGAACACAACATACTGCGGGGCGAGAGGCCGGCCGGGAGGTATGGGGATGCGAGAGACCCGCTCCGTAAAAACAACAACTTTCTCGCACTCTACACCCTGATGTGAGAAATCGGATATCGGGGGGATGGCTGCTTGCATGGTAGTGCGGCCGGTCGCGTATTGCAGCGCGGCCGCAACTTCCTCCCTGAAAGATCCGGCATGTGGTCGGACAACCGAGTAACAAACCGGAATCCCGTCAGTCAAGAGGAAAAAGTACCTGCCATCCGGCCCAGCTGGAATGAAGGGCTCACGGAGCCAGTTATCAGCGCTCAGAAGCATGAGCTGAAAGGAGGGCCCCGGCCGGTACACCTCAATGCTGCGTGCAAAGGTCACCAGGATGCCTTGCTGCATGCTGGAAAGCTCACCTGGCCGAAGTGACACCCAGGAGCTGCCGACGAAGACTTCGATGTCATTCTCAAGGTGTAACCCCGCAAACAAGATGAGGGATTCTCGGCTGATCCGGTCGGGGACTGCCGCAGCGTACAAGCGATTGCCGAAGCTCCGAGCATCAAAGCAAACAACAAGGCGGTTATCAGACCCAAACAGGCATACCCAAGACAATCCCTACACCGGCAAGAGGCTGCGGTGTCGCGGGGAATAGGCAAGGGAAACGGCCTTGACGTTCAGGGAATCTTGCCTCGTTGATTTCAGAGAGAGCGAAAGCACTCTCACACGGTGCTCTAAGGGCCAGGGTAACGACTTCACCTTGCGTGTTAGGGCATAGGACACAGAAGTGTCCATAGATGAAGGCAGGCACCCCTCCAGCAGCGACCCGCTCAGGACGGTCAACCTCAAAAATAGGGGGCCTGCCGTTATAGGGGACCGGTGGTGCCATCGGAGGCCCAATGGTCTCCTGTCGCCGAGTCTCGCGGAGCTCCTCGGGAGCAGTCAACCCGGGACCATCATGTCCCTTGCACCTGCGAGGCAGCATGAGGTTGCATGGTTGCAGGGCAGGGTGCGGGTGGCACAAGACAGGTATTGGAACGCGCAGCAGGCGGAGCATCGCACCACAAGACCATCGCAGCAGCCGCCCGGGCACACTAGCTTCCGCGCCAAGGTGCTTCCGGGCACCAGGCGGAAGATGCATAGGGGGCCAGGAGAGCGGCCCGTTAGCCACAAGGGCTACACTGCCTAGCCCACGGATCCAACACGGACCTGTCGGCTCGCCGGGGCTAAAGAGGATTCCGCCAAACCCAGCTTTGTTGGGGCGCCCAGCCTTTAACAGAAGTCTGAAAAGACTGACGGTCACGGCCAGCATGCAGGGGAGGACAACACCTCGCGCCGAAACCTCAGCCGCTGGCCAGATAAAAGATGCAGCAGGGTCCCAGAGAAGCAGCCAGCCCAGTCCTAAGCAGGAGGCATAAACCCGCTCGTTACGGGCAGCAAAAGGGTGCGGGTCCGCAAGGGAGATCCGGTACAGGATCAGCCGGCTGAATTGTGCGCAATACGCACGACCGTCGGTAGTGGACCACAGTTCCCACCAAATGTGAAGGCCTGCGGCGGCACTTGCAAGGCAAAGAAGCAGAAGGTATAAGAGTGCACCAAATAGACGCAGTGCGGAGCGGAGAGATTCATACGCGGACGGCCCAGAGCCACCGATCCGTCTCTTTGGCGCGTATAAACCAAACCGGCGGGAGGAGGCACCTCGGCGAGCAGATACACTTACGGAAATCATAACACCGAGGGGCCGGAGCCTAGCAGGACCTAAACCACAACAACCCCTAAGGGGAGAGGAGTTCGGCTGCAGGCAAGCGCGGATGGGTCGGGGAAGCCACATGGGCACATCCGACTGGCACGGAACACACGGAACGTGCGAGGGCACACCAAGAAGGGCACGGCCCGGGTGGCATAAGGGAAGTCGAAGAGGGAGCCCACGTCCCGAAGGGAAAAAGAGGGTCCAGGAAAGCAGCACCCCAAACCCACCTGCACCCAAATCAGAGGGGCAGGGAGCAAGGGCACGGCGGCTGCAGGGCGGGAGAACAGAACTGGGCAAAACCCAAGACCAGCCTGCTCCCAGAACAGGTACAAGGACAAAAGGGGAGGGCGGAAGCCCGGAGGTTGAAAGGCTGATGGTGGTGCTGCACAGGCAAGAGGGAGGAACAAACCTACCATTCAAAACTGTACACATGCAC
This sequence comes from Symbiodinium sp. clade A Y106, assembly GCA_003297005.1. Classification (NCBI taxonomy): domain Eukaryota; class Dinophyceae; order Suessiales; family Symbiodiniaceae; genus Symbiodinium; species Symbiodinium sp. clade A. Next base: position 73,472 of record BGNK01000743.1, on the reverse strand, counting down.
AGCTCAGAAATGTCACTTCGGCCAACTGTAGAGAGTAACGCCGCATCGGATGGCTCACACCAAAGCACTGACCGGGGGCAGAGGGACTGAGGAAAACCATGACCTGACAGCGCACGGCAAGCCAGATCAATGGTTCCTGGTACCCGCCACCAACCAGTCATTGCTAGGTGCAGGCTTTCCGAAGGGCGCCACATGATCACTCGAGCTTGCCCAGTCCCGGAGAAGCACTCTGGCGGAGTTCCTCGTCGTCGGTATCGCCATCCGCAAGGTGAACGGCAGAGTCGGGGGGCACAGGGGGCACCAGCGTGCCTCCTGCGTCCGGTGGCCTCATACCAATAGGCTCGCCAACACGGAAAGGAGCCATCGCGTTGCGGCGGGCGGTGGCAAGCTTGTCCGCCAGTGTCTGGTCCGTTGCCCTGTCCATGTCCGTGGCCGGCACTCCTGGCTCAGGCGCATCTGGGGCCAGCGAAAGGACATCGCCTTTTCGGTTCGTCGGCGTGGCGGCCGACACCGGCACACTGGTCGGGATAGGCGACCAAGGGCCGCGCAATCCCACACCCGGCCTGACCCGGGCTGAATGCCGGATATGGGTCCACTCTGGCACGAGGAGAAGTGGCATGATAGGGTCGAAGAGGCCTCACAGGAGCATTCACATGCCCGCCTTGGTCCACATGACCTGTCTGGCCAATCACTGCTGTGGCGGTGCCCTCCTTTTTTGCATTGGCAGCTGCGATGACGTCTCCTAGTCCTGGGGCAAGCTGGTTGAAGGCCTCCTGCAGGTTGGCCGCAGGAGCAGCTGCTGTTGTCCCAGTCGGGACTGAGGCTGCTGTCCCCAGGCCAAAGGTTGGGAAGGAAACCTGCGCGACAGGCGGCTTCAGCAGCTCCGAAATCTGCTGTCCGAGATTGGCAGCATCGATGTCCATGGCCTCGACCGTATTCTCCTGGGCCCGGTTCATCAACTGGACCCACTCCTGCGCAGCCACCGACTCGCGCACAGGGAGTGGTTTGGAAATCCCCATGGCCGCCTGGGCCAGAACTTCTCTGGTGGTGGCCTGTTGGGTCTGGGCCTCGGCAAGCTCCTGGCTCATCTTCTCGACAGCCGCCAAGTGCTTCCGACGCTCGGCCACATATGCTTGCTGCATTTTCTGAACGTAAACTGTCCATCGCTGGGCCTTGGCGTGCTGCTCGGCCTTGAGCTTTCCGACTCTGTTGTCCGCCTTTCTCACAGCGTTGATCGCATCTTGCATCATACGCACAAGGCCATCTGGCCGAGCCGGAGTCGAGGAGCTGCTGATCTCGATCATCTCCTGTGGCTGCTCCCATCCAGCATCGTATGCAGGGAAGTGAGGTCCCTGGTCTTTCCAAGGCTTCTGTCCAGCATCCCTGGTGGGCTTGGCTCCCCGCCACAAGGACCGCGACCAGGGCGGCGATTCTTCCCATGTTTTCGCCTTCCAAGTGTCCTTCCCTTTCCAGTTGTCCCTTTTTCCCATATGCAAGCCTAGCGTGGCTCTCTGAGTCGGCGCCGTCCCGTGGTGGTGAAGAAGAAGAGCGGCCTGCTTGCGGGAAAGCGGGAAGCCTTGGCGTGCCCTAGTACGGGCGCGCGATCTCCGAAGGCGGATATGTCGGTGCCAAGCGGGAGACCTGACTGCCGTGTTGGCAGGCAAATTCGACGCGAGTGCGCCTTGGGGCTTCAGCTATCCTGCGCTGGTGCAGATCTTCTGAGCCCTCGAGCTTACAACAGCTTACAACTGCTTCTTGGGAACAGATCCTAAATGCACTCAGGATGCCAGTCTTCACTTGCGAAGCAGCATGGCGAGGAGACGCAGGTGCAGGCTCCGCACTGAGGAGCAGGCATGATGGATGGAGGCAGGTCCACTCCCCGGTCGTCCTGAGCAGCTGCTCTGCGGCGTTCCAACGTTTCCGAGTAGCCGCGCAGGTGCCTGTTCAAGCCATTTGTCATTCTTGTCCAGTTTGGGCACAACCATCTCCTTCACTCCACCTGTGCACGGAGGTCGGAGACAGGCAAGATCTACACAGTGTCTGCCCCCATGCTGAACATCTGCTGCCAAGAAGCTCGGCAGAATGATGTTCACGCAGCCACGTGCCGGCTTCACGGGGTCGCACTTCACAAGGACATCTTTCAGTTTGTAGCACCAAGACAAAGGTCCAGACATCAGATCCCAGCTGCTCAGACTTGCCAGGTACCTCAGACTCAAGTGCTCCCTTGCCTGTGCGGGGTGCTCAAAGTGCTTCCTGCAACCAGGCAGCTTGGCCATCAACTCTTTGGGCATCTTTCCGTTGGCTGGATCGCACAAGCCTTGTCCTGGGATGATCACCGTCAAAGGTCGAAGTCCCCGTCTGCTGTCTGGCCTCGAGGATTTTCGTTGTTCTTGAATTGCAGAAAACCGGACACCATGACCTGAGCTGAGCGAGACTGCACGAGACATCGAAGATTGTCAGAAAGATGGTGGATTCGCAGGAGCGCACATGCTCAAAGTGGTCTTTTTATGCTGTCCCGGCTGCAGCCGGGTCTTCAGAGCCTGCCAAATCGACCGTGGAGACTGGCGCCATCTTTCCTGCGCAAAGAGTGCATAGCGGGGTCTGGCACAGGCACCGGAAAACACCGCAGACCGTTTTTGAAGAAGATGTTGGTCAGCACGAACAGCGTTCCACGAGAAGACTTCGGATTGTTGACCGTGCCGCCTGGGAACAGATTCGCGTAGCATGTATCCCGGATGCTGATACCTTGGCTCCCTGCGGATGTGGGCAATGGGCTCACCACCTGCCCTAAACTGGTCTTCGTCCAGGCGGATGTCCTGGCACTCAGGAAGCGGTGCAGGCCTACTGTACCTGGAAAATCAAAACTTCTGAGCGCACCTCGATGACAGTGAGCACCTCCTTGACTTTTTCATGCCAAGGAATAGTGCCAGCCATTGATGGTGGGCTCTCTGCCTTGCATCGCTGGCACTCTTCGCTCCAGCGCAACCCTCTTTCGGGAGATGAAACCTTGATGCTGTAGGTAAAGGCATCTTGGTCCAGCTTCTCCTCTAGCAGTGTGAGGTTCAGGCTTCCCGAGCCTTGGCTTCTCATGTGCAAGACGCACATGTGAGGCCACATGCACCGCAAGCAATTGACGCCGAGTTGCGAGGCTGGTCCTCGTCCTCGGGGGCGTCTTCTTCAAAGGCCATTGATTGTCCCAGGTACACGGCAGTCTGGCATGGCAAATGCTCACACGAGCCACGTGACAGGCCAGACATCCGACTCAAGGTGCTCTTGCAGCGATGTGATGAAGTGCCTTCTCCCGCAGTCGATAGCCCCAGATACCAGACCCAGTCTGGGCTTTCATGTAGCCATCCTGTGCGCTGATGCGTCCGTACACCTGCACGGGTTCAGAACCGCTGGCTGTTCATTCCCTGCCCATGTCTTCAACAGAAGCCTCGAAGATTCTGACCTGAACATCCTTAGGACAGAGCAAGACTTCGGAGTCATGTTCAGTAGCCTTTGCTTGCATTGGCAGTGCTGGCTGCGGCTATCAATCGTTCAAAAGCTCACACTGCAGTCACTGAGACCGTCCACTATGCATTGAAGTCTCATCGATTTTGTTGGCATTCTCTTTGAGATAGAGTGAAAGCACACCGTCAATGCCACGGCCACCTCCGACAGGTGCCGTCGCATCGCCAATCCTTTCAAGAGTCATGGCAGCAATGCCCTAAAGTCCAATGAAGCCGACAGAAACCAAAGGCCTTTTCTGGTCTCTAAAGTATTGAAACACCACCGCGACTAAACTCACTGCGATGTTCAGTTTAGGCAGGAGGCAGTGTAGTGGTCTTTCCAGCGCCAGAATAGCCATAACTGATCATCATCATGCCTTCGCCCACCTCGGCCTGTTGTTCAGAGAACAAAGTGAAAGGGTTCTCTCCGGAGCCTTCTAAACATCCTGCAGACTGATTGTACTTGCACGAGCCACGTACTGTCACGCACATCACTTTGCTTCGCTGTGCCACTGCAAGCCCCCGAAGACCTCGCGGAGCATCTCCCAGAGTGGGGGATCAAGCTTTCGGTTTTGTGGCAGCGAATAGAGCATGTCGGCCGGATCCCAACCTCGGCCCCAGGTGAAGGCACTCGAGAGCCGGGGGGCCCGGCACCCCGGTACACGCGGAAGTCTCCGACTCTGGGATGTCTCTGCAGATAGTGATAGGATATGATCTGATCGAAGATCATAAGAACAGCTTGCCATAGTATGTCTGGATAGGGTTGCAATTTGAAAGGACATGCACTTTCCCGGATCTCCTGCGATGCATGTTTCGGGCTTTGGCTCTTGGCGTCAAAGGGCGGCTGTAAGTGGTGCCACGCTTGCGTCATGTGCTGGTGCCGATTCACAGCACACTGAGGCACAAGCCGGTCTCTCCTAGATCGATGCTGCCCCTCTTGCCCTTGAGCTTCTTCCATTCTCTGCTTCTGGAATGCGTAAGAGGTGGAGGCGTGCCATAAATGTAATCCTCAGTGCGAAGTAGTCACCTGTCACCTCAAGCCTCAAGCAGCCTTCAGATTGGAAGCATTGGACATAAGCCGAGACACGGCCATGGCCCGGTTGAACTGGCCCTTGAAGGCAACCGCCTCAGAAATTCTGAGCACATGGCTTCAAGCAGCACAAGGCGTGACCAATGGTCGAAGGCCTGCGGCTCTGCACATTGCTCTGCGGAAGGGTCATCTTCTTTAGCTATGCATGCTTGCTTCTCCTGCCGGCAAGACGACTGCATCTCAGCAGGCTTCACATGCCTACACAACAGAGCCTTTAAAGAGTGGTATCCGAAGAGGTCTTCCGCGGGGTGGCTGAAGACACCCCAAAACGGCCCATACCTGATTTGCGGCGGCAATCTTTCCGGTCAACACAATCCACTTTCCGGTCAACACAATCCAACACGGGTAGGACAATAATTGGATGCCACCATGCTACAGCCTGCACTTGCCTGTGCTGATGTCACCATTGCCGCACATGGAGTACATGAAATCGTGCACCTCCGGATCCTCTGTGAGCTCGCAGTTCTCCAACACGCCTTTTCGAACTGGTGGCTCGGTCCGGACTCGGTTATTCCCGCATCCGAAATAGCGGACCACTCGATTCCTTCAGGGGCTGGCCAAACGGAAGGCTACAACCGTCACACCGTCGCGCCTGTCTCCGGGCTCATCAGATCTGGCGCAAGCCCTTGGTCAAGTCTGGACTTCCGTTTGCAAAGATACGAAGATCTCAAACACGCAAGCTTTCTCCCTTACAAAGTCCAAGGCCTTGTCGTCAAGACAAGCCCGAGAACGCCAGTGGAATCATTACAATCTTTGTCAAATACTCGCATGAAGATTGGCAAACCCAAAACGCACGACCACCGCGCAGGCGTCCCCTGTTCAGTGTTATTATTCTGCTTGTTGGTCGTCTTTTGTGTACATGCAGTCTTACGAGCTGTAGGAGCTCACGTGCCCTTCTTAGGTTCATCAACCACCGAAGCCTAGAAGCATCACAGCGGACGGGAACTGCTCCGTCTTGTACGGAATGGCGCCCACACATTTCTTCCACTCGTCCTGCAGTGGGGTCTGCCAAGTTGAACACAATGAGCCAAGTTAAGCCATGCTCCACTATCCTCATGTTTCAGGAATCACCAGCCTGTAAACTCTTCTCATTCAGTTTATTGGGAACTGCGCAAGCCACAATCACAAAGCACGGAGCTTGCTGGCGGGACAGAAACACAGCAGCAGTCCTCGTGGGCCCTCGTCATAAAAGACTTGGAATCTTGCCCCGGTGGGACTTCAATCTCAGGTGCGCAGAGCTTAGTGTGCCTACGGTTTAGACTTCGGCGTCGGAGAGTAAGCTGCAATAAGTTGGTAGTTTACCACATTTGCAAAAGAGAAGCGCGGCACTGAGTTGTGACCTTGATGAAGATTCGCACAGCTCCCCAAGACTCCTGGCAGAAGGATTCTCCGACGGTCGTGCTTTTTTAGAATCCTTAGGATAGGCTCCGCAGAGAATCTTCCTCGCTTGCAGCGTGGGCGGTCTTCAAACCGCCGAGCAGCTTTATGGTTACGCCCGAGCACATAGCACCACTGCATGCAGGGAGTGCACATGCGCTTGCCCTCTCAAGGCCACGAGAGGTGCAAGTAAGAACACGGCAGCCACGACGACTAGCTGCAGGAGATAGTGTTATGCCGAGCCACAACAAAAGAATTCAAGAAGACCGGTGGCCCGGACTGTCTGCGACACAAGCGGTCTGCCAGTCTACCATCAGCCTTGTGGAAAGCCACAGACAGAGCCACGTCTCCTGCCACATATGCCACAGATGCACTGGATCCTTCACTTCCGGTGTGCCCTTCTCCACCTGGCTTGTCCGTAGTGTGAAGACTTACATCGGACTTTGTCCAGATTCTGCGATGAACGGTATAGCTGCAGCCCGGTCGCTGCTTGCACATCAACCAAAAACTTGCGCATGCCATGGCAAAGATCACCTGAATCCACATGTGATGCACCGCCTTCACTCCTTGCCCGATTACTTAATGTGCGGGAAGACTGAACCACGACCAGGCACTATCAAGTTCCTCCAGCCTTTCACGTGCTTGTCCGTCGGAACGAAGAAGTGCACTGGGCAGACCCAAATTAATGAAGTCAACGTACCTGGTTCGGGGAGACTCCTGTGAATGGCCGAAGCCACTCCACCAGGTGCTAGCCTGCAGTATCATAGACAACTGGAGCACTCTGCTTTGAGGAGCTGCGCGTTGGTAAAGTTCACCTGCGAAGCTTCCAAGGTAGCAGAGGATTGAAAATTGGCTTGCGGGTCCACTCACATGTCGGGAATCAGAGTCGCCGTGGCTCACTGCTGTGTTACATACTGCAGGCATTTTCCTGGCCGAATGAGATTGACACGAGCGAGATTGGCCGGAATATGAGACAAGGAATTGCTACCAACTGCGAAGTGCTTCGAACTAGTGACCCGAGCAGCATGCTTACATATGCTTACCCTAGATTGGTGCTGCAACACTTAAATCGAGCCAATCTCCTCTTCTTCACTTCCTATGCTGCACTTGCTCTGCAAGCACTATGTTTCGACACCAATCTCATTTCTTCGCTTCCAATGCTGCACTTGCTCGGCAAGTATGGATCACCACCTTCATGTTTCGACGCCAATCTCCTTTCTTCACTTCCAATGCTGAAAGCATTGATCACCACCATCGTGCTGCGACACCAGTCCACTCATTCTGTGCTGCAGAACTCCAGGTCGGCCATCGATCACACTCGAGCCCTTCTGCAGAAGAAGGATTCTCCCGTCTTGAAGACGTTACAACTGTAGGCGCAAGCCGCGGGACGCAACGCAGCTTTAGTCTCGGGCAGCGATAAAGAAGAGAGAGAGAGAGAGAAGAGGGAGAGAGAAGAGGGAGACAAGAGAGAGAGAGAGAAGAGGGAGACAAGAGAGAGAGAGAAGAGAGAGAGAGAGAGAGCGAAAGACAAGGGCGACATAGGGCGACAGAGAGGCAGAGAAAGCGAGAGAGCGGGAGAGAGAGAGAGAGAGGAAGAGAGAGATAGACAGAGAAAGAGTAAGGAGACAGAGAGAGAGAGACAGAGAGAGAGAGAGAGTGAGAGAGAGAGTGAGAGTGAGAGAGAGTGAGAGGAAAGAAAGAGAGACATAGAGAAAGAGAAGAGAAATGTGGCTGTCGTAGGACCCTTCCGTATCCACGACAAGCTGCTGGTTGCCGGAAGTAACCAGCCCAAACTGCACAACACTCACCTACGAACCAGAAGACTAAACACCCGCCCAATGAAAAAGGCCAGCTTTCTGTGAAAATGGTCTGCCCCCACTACTGTTTGGGCAGACCGCTAAAGCAGACACAACTCAAGCCTATCTCCGCTCGCTTTCGTGAATTTTCGCCATGAAGCCAACACGACAGTCATTGCGCAAGCCTTGTCCGAGGCCTTCAGAAGGTGATCACCGAATGTCCTGCCATGGCAAGAGAGTTTCGAAAAGGGTTTACGGACCAGGATGGCGTGACCGAGATCTTGTCGCTAGAGCTCAGGCAGCCCACCCTCCAGATGCACGTTGCGCTAGAGTTACTAGTGGTCCATCAGTTCCACCGGATCTTGCGAAAGAGGACGCGCAGATTGCCCGAAGCCAGTATCGAATGATGAAGTAGAAAATAGTAACATACCAGACATGCCAGTACTAGCGCCAAAAAAGCGATCGGCTCGGAGAGGCCGGTCCAGGCAAAAGCTCCGTTGCTTTGCAGCTTGGCCATGTCTGGAGCCACATCGGCGACCTACAAAACACTAGTACGGGTAGGAGAGGAGAGACCGCCACGCTGAAAGCTCCCCAGCACTGCTTCATCTGTTGGGCTGCCGACGTTGTCTCGGAATTTTGCGATAACTCCGCCAAGCTCCTGGACTTCAGAGAAAGATGTGGCGATACCTGAAATTCCCTTCCAGGATGCACCTCCCACTTGAGCCGCTTCGCCAAAGACGTGAGCAGCAGCCAGCCCTCGAAAACGGGCATGAACTTCGCGGCAACCCTTAGGCAGTGCAGAAATCTTGCGAACCGTCTGTCCAGCGTAGTGAGGAAGTCTTAGCCCTTGGCTCAGATAGGAAGCACTTCCCGGAGATTTCCGTCTGGACTGACACCTCCTCTGCCTCCTCATCCTCCAGCTCTTTGCCCTGAAAAAAAACGGCCGAGACTTGGGCGGCCAACTGAAACTCCAAACGATAGGCCGATAGGCCTTGAAAGCTTGCTGTGGTGCCTGTGGTGCCTGGCATGCTGTGGTTCGGGTTCGCTCTGTTTTACGGGTCGAGGCGCAACGCAAGACTGGCAGGCTGAAGGGAGGGTCGTCGTGGTTGTTGTTTCGCTCGGTTGCGCGAAGGTTGTAGTTGTAGATGTTGCGGTTCGCTCCTGGCCAAGGATACTGCGATCGAATGCCTTCCACTTCTCTACCCTCGCGCCGGTGTTTGGCGGGTGCCTCGCCGCCCGACTCAACCGCTGCACCCGTTCTCGTCTCCTGACAGTGGTGGAGCTCTCGTATATCGCCCGCTAAGCCCACTCCCGAGCTGCAACCACAAAGACTCAGTTGAATTGAGCAAGAAGTATGGCATAGCTGCATCCGTACTCCGTACTGATATGACTTAAAACTAGAAGCACTGCAGGGCAGTGATTCAAGTCGCAACTGACACTCTGAAAAGAACTCGGGCCTGGAGCTTACCGTGCTAACCTAGCACAGCAGCAGCCTGCTCCGACAGTTTCTCGAGCTCCTCTTTCATGCTCTCTTGATTCTCGACCATCTCCTGGCATGCTGAGATACTCAAGTGGAAAGCTGAAGCGAGCAGTATGACAAGCTTGAACACACATCCTGTCCTTTTGGTTGCTCATCACTTCCTGCGGCAGGATCACTCTACATGAAAGTGGCTGGATTTGGAGACAAGCGGCCAACGAAGTGTTATGCCACTAGTCATGTTGCTCCTTCTCCATCCTGATCACCTCCTGCAAAGCACAGAAAAAGTGGCGACTCGCATCCCAGCAAAAAAACCTAAACGACATAAAAGCCACGTCAGTCCACATGCAATCCAAACGCACTGACATTGGCCTGGAGCCTTGGATTCAAAGACGTACTTGATGTATCCTTCTGCCAGGCACACACACACACACATTCCACTCCCGCCGGTGCATTTCAGCGGCCTGCTCCGACAACTTCTCGAGCTCCTCTTTCATGCCCTCTTGATTCTGGACCATCGCCTGGCGTACTCTATGCTGACTGAGATGAAGACATTTCCACTTTCAGGACCAATAACTTCGAGAAGACATTCAGTCCTTCTGGTTGCTCATCACTTCCTGCAGCAGGATCACATTGCATCAAAGTGGCTGGAGTTGGAGACAGGGAACGGGTTCGCCCCTGGTCATGTTGGTCCTTCTCCATGGTGATCACCTCCTGCAAAGGACAGAAAATGTGCAACTGGCATCGCGGCACATGCAAGCCAAAAGCAGAGGGGGAAGCACAAAGACATTGGCCTGGAGGCTTGGATTCAACGACGTGCTTGATGTATCCTTCTGCCAGGCAGGCGCACACACACACACACATCACATGCGCCCCATGTTCTGTGCCCGCCGGTGCAGTTTAGCGGCCTGCTCCGATAGTTTCTCGAGCTCCTCTTTCATGCCCTCTTGATTCTGGACCATCGCCTGGCATGCTCTATGACCGACTGATTGAAAGACCTTCTCACGTTGACGACGAATATTGCAACTTCGAAGACATTCAGTCCTCCTGGTTGCTCATCACTTCCTGCGCCAGGATCATATCCAGCAAAGTCTGATGCCGACAATCAGGTTGGTCCTTCTGCATGCTGATTACCTCCTGCAAAAGAGTACGGATTGTAGCAAGGCAAAAAGAAGCAAAAATGCCGGCCTTGAGGCTTTCATTCGAAGTCGCACCAGGCGCGTCCTGCAGGCATCCACAGAATACTCCCACGGCTACAAAGCTACTGCCGAAGTCGCAAGCGGAGTCTCTTCAAGCCAAGATGGCCATGCTATCTGCTATCACACCTAGAAACTCGACAGTAGTGACACATCAGCCCAACTAGTACAACCACGTGAACGGAAGCTGAGCACGTGGTGTCATGTCTATGTCTGCAAGTTTGGATTCCCTCGTCCGACAAGTGTTCAAGCTCTTGGTGCATGGCCTCCTGATTCGTCACCATCTCCTCCAACAGCGAAGTGAGTGAACAAACACCCTCTCCAGCTGCTGGTCGTCGCGGCTGGTCACGTGTCCTTCTGTTTGCGAACCACGTCCTTGCGACAGAAACGGAAACGCACTCGCTCTCGCTCCCGAGGAACACCGCAGCAAGTCCTTCTCCAACTCATACACATCCTTCCAACATGTTCAAGTCAGCAAAACACCGTGTGGACAGCACAGGAACTTCTGCTGGCTGCAACGCAGGCCTTGAGTGTGATCCCCAGCTTATCGACTTCAGGACAGGGGGCTCGCAACTCAGCCCTTTCTGCCTCGAGGCTCTACGCACTTGGAGATGTCGAGCTTGTCTTGGAGGAGCCCCAGCTGCCTCCATCTTTGCTTCCAGGTACTTCTTCTCCAGCTCTTCGACACGCTTGCGTAAGTACACGATCTCCTCAGCACAAGCATGAAATTGCTAGCAAGAAGTGCTGTCTGGGAAACTGCACAAGGATCCAACCGACTCTGCACTCTTCGAATGCGTGCCTCTAGCCACACACCATGGTGGACTGCGGGACTCTTGGGTTCTACGAATCCGCACTCAGCTAGGCCGGCGGCTCCAAGAAGCTGCTGCTTCAGAATGGTCATTCGATACTTCTCCCCCCTGCTGCAAGCACGCAGTCTCAGCGATTCATGAGGGGTGTGCACCAAGTGAGTGTGAAGCAGCTGGCAAACAAACATGGGCAAAGACGGGTAGTGCTCCTTTCTGCGGACATGGCCTCCCCAGCTGTGTGGGGGCCCGGCGCTGTCTCCTAGTCACTTGTTTTGCTGTACCGAAACCCATCACTGTGCTCACAAGTCTAGCCTAGGGTGCAGTCCTCTGGCACTTTAGGAGGCCGTGCCAGTTTGCGAATGCGTCTTTTTGGCTCAGCTTCTTCCTGTTTGAACAAAAAACAAACGACGAGCCTGCCAACTTCTCCCTACGGGTTTAAGGTGCTCAATGCTGGCAAAGCCTCCTCGTCCTCCAGCTCATCATGAAAGGCGTTGCCAGCAGTGCCGAGCTCCTTAGAGGCTTCCGCGAACGACTGCCAGCCGCCAGCCACGGGCTGAGCACCGGCCTTGCTCGAGCCAACCATCCCGGCAGCATCCTGGACACAGGCGGGACGCTGAGAGCGAGGGAGGGACGGAGTGGACGGAGGGCACAGGCCAGAGGACCTGGACCAACTGCTGATTGTGCTCGTCATCCTGCCCACCAAAAGACTCATCATGAATCATAACTGCTGTCTGCGCGGCCTCGGACGCAGCCGTAACGTTGGGATTCTCCTTGCAGTGAAGAGCTTTGAGACTCTAAGTCCAGATCTGCATTCCCAGTGTCGTCACTTCAAACACTAACCCGGAGAAGCCAGGTGAATTATGCGGCTGAGCATGGCAGACCCAATGTCCCGCCTCCTTGCCCAGCAGGGCCTTAAAGTTGATGTCCCTGACTTTCACACCGGTGTTTGCGGCCACCTGCAAAGCACTCTAGACTCTAGAGATCGTGTCACAGTCAACGAACACTGGTTTCCAAAAGGCCTCTTCGGCGATGTTGCAGCCATCTTTGGAGATAGTCTGGACAATCTTGTCCAGGATGTCGTATTGGGAAACCTGTGTTTCACGGGACGCATTTGGCCCTGTGATGCCCTCACTAAACTCCGGAGCCACCTGCTGCCTGACCTATCAAGGAAAATGACATCTGGGGCTTGGAATGTACATCCAGGTCGTGATGCACGGTTGCCATCATGCGCTCAAGGGCAATGACAACTACCAACAACCCATGAAGTGGCTTTCGGACAATTCCTTCTTCATAAACCAACACACCCTGAGTTGAGGCCGCACGTCCACTGCCTGGAAGAAAAGTTGTGGGCTTGTTGCAATGCCCTTGAGATCACGGATGTCCGCATCTGCACCAACGGCCACACCTGGCACCGATGTCAGAATAAGCTGTTTTAGGTTCCGGCGGTTCCACTTCCTGAGATCAGGCAAGCCACTGAAGATGATGATCGAGTCGTCATGCTCCATACTTCGCGCTTTTTCTGGAGCTTCGAAGTCAACGTCGCCATCTGAAACAATGACGAGAAAGCGGCTGGCCTGGCAAGAGAATCACCCTTGCCCTTGCCTCACAAGCTCTGCAGCGACGTAAGCAACGTCACCAACAGAGGCAAGCCAACAGGGCTGTTGGCACTCTGCCGTCCCAGGTCAAGTCGTCGCTCCGAAAGGGATCTAGGCAGCTACTCCTTGACTCAGCAACATTATTTGGATCGTCATCTTGCAACACGCCTTGCGGTGTTGCTCCAAGAACAACTCTCTGGACTTTACAAGTCCGTCCTGGGAGAGATTGCCAGGACTCAGATCACGTGAACATTCCGGCAAAAAAGAGCGCCGAGCCACGGAGAGATTCGTGTTGCCGCCTTTCTGGTCGAGGTTTACCAGTCCTTGCGCCACCTCCGCCGGGGTGCTCTTGAAGTTCATCTCCTCAGCCATCTTTGGCTCTTGCAAGGGAGTGGGCTAGGCTCTGCATCCGCCAAGAATCGATACGGGCATCGTGCGTGTATTGCACGAAGCCCACTTGCATCTCGTCAGCTCCAATGTTGAACCGAGCGACCTGGGCTGCCGACGGACGCAAGGACGCAACCGGACGCATCATGCTCGTTTCAGCACATGTCTGCTGAATGCTGCGTCTTTCCGGCTTTCTTACAGACTTTGGCAATGCACATTGTACTGGGTCCACGAGTGCAGGTCACGAAGAGGACGGCCATTCCGGCTCTACAACCGGGAGCTGCAAAATGCGGTTTCAGCAAGCCACGGTTTGCGAAACAAACTCCTTCAGGTCTTTCCATTCTTCATCGCTCACCTGTTGCACGGCGGAGAAAGCCACATAAAAGGAGCGTGAAGTCTGCTGCGCATTGCTGTGCCATGCTCGCAAGCCATTTTTTCCAAGTTGCGCTGTAGCTACCGTCTAGCAAGAAGACCAGGTCTACAGCTGCACTGCAGTCCTGCCGACTGCACCACAAGCGGCCTTTAAAACAAAGGCGTGTGTCCTTTGCAGCGTGTACACAAGAGGATCCTTCGTGGTTTCCCGGAGCCAGGTCGCCAATTGTGGCTCGTCAGAAACTCGAAATGAGATGGTCTCAGTGAGCAGAAACATGCCTTGACCCTCTGACAACTCTGATGGACACTTAACCAAGTGGCTGGTCGCATTCCTGCGTTCAGCCATGCCTGAGTTCGTGTCAGCGGATGCCCGTGCTTGCTGCGCAAACTATCGGCACAATGTGGACAAGCCGACCAAGTTGCCCATTCAGCCAGCCCAAGCAGAAGCATAAGCATCATCCTCGCCATCGCAACGCCTGTCTGGCAGTTCGGTTGCTTCCATAGGATCCTTGGGGCCTTCCAAGCGTGTCAGCAGCAACCTAAAGTCCTAGACTACATGGCGTGAGTGACCAGGACTCCAACCCAGACGGCTGAAACATGAAAGATCCTCCTCGAAACAAAATCTGACATCAGCCAAGGAGCGCGGACTTGTGAACTCTCTCGCTGGATTCAGCAAAACAACTTACACAATTGAGGTGCGCTGCAGGCACTTGAGCCAGGAGCACTCGATCGTAGCATGCACGACGCCTTTCGAGCAAGCCAGTGCAGTATTCACATCAGTACCTGCGAGTATCTGAGCCTCGAACATGCCAGACGAGGCTTCCTTACATGTAACTTGCGGTCGTGCAGGGAGTGCTGTGCAAAACTATGACGACGGTTTGTTATTTACTGTATAGTTTGCAGCTTAGTGCATTGGCTACCATTTCCATGTTACTGCTAAACTAATACGACTTAAATTCCTGTTACTACTGCTGTCCGTTGCTATTCTGCTATCCCTGGTACCAGTACACTGTTACGATTGTTGCTACTAGTATGAGCATGCTATGACGATGACCACCACTGGACAGTGATGGCGGGATGGCAACCCCCCGCCACCTTGGAATGACAGGGTCCCGGTTCCGGGGAACTAATTACCGTAACCGGTGACAAGAAGATCCTCTGCTTACTGATAGACCCCGAAGTCCGGCTGCCCAGTTATCCGCTTTCATGCAGAGCGACTGTAGACGGTGCATCCGAGTCCATTCCGGCGCCGTAGCCGTAGTCCTCAAAGCGGACAGAGGGCATTGCAGTGCACTGCGCGCAGTGGGCGCGTGCACAAGGACGGCACGTTCGAGAAGCTGAGGAGCTTGCACCATCCTCCAGTCGAGCACCTGTCGGGTCCGGCTCCAAGGGAGCGAGAGCCCGGGGCGAGCGCTCTGTCTGCCTCGCGTGAGGTTTCCCAGAAGATGGCCGAAGCCTCGGCCAAGTGCTGCCACTGCCAGCAAAGTGTAAATACAAGGTTTGTGTTCGAGGTGCAGGCTCTTCAGTTTCGCAGACAACTCCCGGACTTCCATGTCGTCTGCAATGGCCGAACCCTGCTTGAAGCTGGATCTTCTTGAAATTGTGCTCTCTAAGAACTTATAGGCCACCCTAAGAATGAAGCGATGCAAGCCTCCACCTGTGGGGCCAGTTGAGAGACATACTCCGCATGAAGTTTGCGCCTCAGGAGCCGACACGGGCAAGAACGAGGAACCAGGAGATGGGATGTGTCTGTGTCTCGTACAATCGGTGGCACTTCCGGAAATCCAAGTCCTGACCGGAACCGAAACAGGGAGAAAAGCAGCAGACGCGGCTTGAACGAAGGCCACGGCCCGGGCCCCGGGGCGCCTCGAGGAAGGTGGCGAGGCGCTTGAGGCGAAAGCGCCGTTGCTCCGCCGAGGCCTCGCGCTCCAGGGCCGCCGAGAGCAGCACCTCGAAAAGGGGGGAGGGGAATGGAGGGGAGGAGCGGAGCAGAGGAGGGACAAGCGTCGCGTCGCCGCATTGGGGCCTCTAAGCGAGCGATCCGCTGCCGGTCGCTGAGGCTCGACTGCTCCTCGGAGGAAGCTACTTCCACAGGTACACACTGGCTCTAAGGGGAAAGAGATCTGAGATCACCTCCTCGAGGTCGTTCGTCGCCGCATCGAAACCCACGTCTTCTGCTTCGGGCTCCTCCTCGCCAGGCCGCCAGGCTCGAGCTCTCTGCTTTGCCACGGACCGCCGCACCTCGACACCCTCAGAGATGCTCCCAGGCGACAGCCTCGGCGCATCTCAACCCAAAAGCAGAACTATCTGTTTCTCTCGGTTCAGCTCCGAGCTCCGGGCTGTGACTGAAGAGGCGTGTCAAAGCTCCGGCCTCGATCTTCGATCTTGGCTTCGCCCCATCTCGCGCCCTCGGAGCCGCGCCACTCAGCTGAGCCAACTTGTTCCGCAGCATCTGCACCTGCGTTCAGCTGCCCTTGCACAAACAGGTCCCGCCCTCCCAGCTCTTCAGTATGCACGATGGAGCCTCTTCCATCAGGCTTTCCACCGTCCCGCTAAACGCCTCCAGCTATCTCAAGCTGATTGGATTGCTTCGACAGCTACATCTGGCTGAAACGGAGGCGAGCGCCTCGTTTCGGACCACCGTGCAGCGAATGTGCTTTGCACGTGCCGCAAATTTCAACCTGGCCAAACAAAGCAGATCCAAGCAGAGCTGCCATTTTCGCATCACAGGACCAGGCCAAGGCACGTAGACAAGGTCTCGGAGAGGCACAGTTGGGAAGGCGAGATGTTGGCGACGAGAACCTTTCGCTTCAACCGTCAGCTGCTCCACTCCACCCCAAGTGGCGTGCCGTTTTCGAGTTTCCGCCCAAAGAATCGCGCAGAAGAAACGTCCTGACATCTCAGCATTTGAGTCACTAATTCATGTCTGCAGCATGCAAGCAGAGAAGCTGGTCGGAAGGGCAGCTTGCTGTCTCTGTAATGGACATAGTTGCTTCCTCAAGAGTAGCTTCTGGAAGCCATTCTCCAGCTGACGGAAAGACTCGGCCCTGCACGCCGGCCGTCCCCACTTCGTTTACGCGACCTGCAGCACGAAATGTTCAAGGAGGCCCTTGACAGAAACTGCTTGCACCGCACTGCAAGCCATGGGCTACTCGGCTAGGCGAATCTCCGAGTTTCCCAAATATGCAAAACCGTGCATTGCAGTGGCGGGGGAGGCCTCTCTTCCCTGGACAATGACATGATCACGTTTGTCAGCGCACTCAGACCTGACTGCTTGGATGCCCCGAGTTTTTGCGCAACTAGCAATCCGTCGAAAGCATTATCCGCACGCGCATCCCAGTACAAAAAGGTAGGTGTAGGACTCTTGTTGATGGCACCGGCTTCTCTGACACGCAAGGCTTCCTAAGTTTGGTGCACAGGCATGTCAACCACAAGCTGCAAACTGTGCAGAGACAAAATTCTGGTATCACTTGTTGGCGAGCGAGAGGCGTATGGCTGGACCATGCTCGTCCCAGGGTCACCCAGATGCTGCACACAGGGTGCTGGCAGAATTTGCAGCATGCATGTCCCAAAGGAGCTACCCGTTAGTGCCTCAGCCAGAAAAATATGACTGATAGACTGCCTAAGTCTTCCGTCACGGGGAGGGCCAGAATCAACCCTCAATCTACCAAGGTTTAAACTCCAGATGGTGAAGGTGCCGGGACGATGTGCTGCCGGCTGTCAAATAGACAGACAAGGAGAGACGGTAGCTGCAAACACAGGCCTGCTGACGTTCCGAACCTGCCAAGTCCACCATGCTTAAGCTTGCCACCTTAAGAAGGGCGATGGTCCGTTCTGCCAGGACCCGAGCAGATGCCTCTGAGCGATTGGCCCGCGTGGAGGTGACCCCCGCCCGTGTGCGTGCTGCCTGCCGGCGACTTCGAGCTGTCATGGCCGTCGCTGCCTTTACACTTCTTGCTTCATACAGTAGTGGCCTTTGACAGATTTTTGGGAACTGTGTCATTGAGACATGTGTCACATGTCACCACTAAACATCAGGGCTCGGTCCCAGACTATGCCGAGTGTCGAAGCGACACTGCCTAGAGGTGAAACGCGCAGGCTGCCTTTTAAAGGACCATCTGCAAGTCGGGAGTTTGGCTCCGAAAATTCTGGCTCGTGTCATTCCCAACGAAGGCACTTCGAGCTTCCGAAAAAGCCCTTCAAATTCATGGAATGAGTCCGGTCATCTGTGTACAGGCTGCAGACGCGGGACTCTGCTTTCCGTGCCACACCTGCCATGTTGTCTTTTCTGCACGGACTTGTGGTACGAAATTTCAGGTCGTCCCAGCCTGCTGAGGTTAATGAGTTCCGCACAGAGTTGTCGTGATGTGCTTCAAAGTCTTAGAGAAGAACACTCTACCGACAAGCACACTTGGCAGATTCAGCGGACACCGCACGCAGGACTCAGGATACGGCGGACGGATCAGCTGCATTGTTCAAGTTGAGATCAAAGTCACTGTCCAGCTTGATCTGGGCGGACGTTGTTTCAGGCTTGGCTGGAGGGTGAGTCCAGCCCCTACTAACTTGGCCACACCGTGTCCTTTCTGAGCCCCATGCCATCAATGGCAGCCAAGTGCGCAAGAGGCCCAATTGAGTGTTGAGTTCGTCAATGGAGGGTTGATCCACCATCTTCAGTGTCTTCCTCGGAAACAACTCGTAGCTTGCTTCGCTGCACACATTCCGCATGTTGAGTTTGAGTACATATGGGCCTGTAGCACGAAAATACCTGAGCTGTCTCCATCCTGACTTGCTTCGAGATGCGTGCGCACCTTGTAGACGTGATCGTCAACCTAGGAGTGGTTGCAGCAGGCTCGAACTAGTTTCATCGGCAGGTCATGCTCTCCGGTGGAAGAGTCCCTATTGCAGGCTCTCCTTTCGATTGGCTGTGCTGCCTATGCAGTCCAGCAGTCGAGCCAGAGAGTCTGCCCTGAAAGATACTACACCCTCTCCGTTCAGATAGTAAACAGATAGAATCTGCGGAACACCTACAACCATCATGCACAAGTTCGATGTTCGGTGTCACATCTCCTGCGGTTCCAAAGCGCGCGAGTTGTTGAGTGTTCTGCTTCGCTCTGAAGAAGCCTCACATTTGTCCAATGTCCAATACTTCCACGGGCGTTTCCAACGCTCCCCTTACATTTCATGGCTGGAGCGACCTTCAATTGAAATGAATCACAGCTGGGCTGCCACCGCACAATTGTCGCTGTTGTCGGCACGTTGGATGCCGGTCTGATCCATGTAGTCCTGATGTGCAGCCAGAAGTGAAAGCGGACATGGAGAACATGTGAAATGCTTCTTCGCAACCACAAGAAGTGCTCAGCCGTGCTGGCCTTCGTGGCCAGCATCGTGCCCAGGCGTTCGAAATCAGAATCACCTGAACACCAACAAGGGTCCCTTCGACTGGAAGCCGCCGCAGCCAAGGCGCCGATGGAGATGACATTCTTCCAGCTCTGACCATCGTACTGCGAGTAGAACTCCCGACACTCCCTGCCGGGCCCAGAGAAGTGCTCAGAGCACAAGGAAGCGCAAGGCGATGCAAGGCGATGCAAGGCACAAGGCCTGGCAATGGCCCGTGCTTTCATGCCACTCCAAAACCTTTCGAGTTCCGCATTGGAGGACATATGAACCTAGGGCAGGTGTGATCTGGACAAGGCGGATCAGGGTCGCAGAGTCGCAAAGCCTTATTATAGTCCACACCAGCACCGTCTTGGGCATAGATCACGGGCACCTGAGCATCAGAATCCTTCTCGAAACTCATATGCCCACGACATCCCGCCATGTCTCTGCGCATCTCAGCACAGGAACGTTGAGCTCTGTTATGGCCTGCCCCACTGTGGGGAAGAAGTTCCTTTCAAGCAGCAACTTGCTCAAGTGCGTTGTGCATAGCGATAATTCAGACCAAAACCCCCGTCATTCAAACGCAGGCCTGCAGGAGTCAAGCACCCACGGCTTCCGCGCAAGAGTCACAAGGATCACCTGTGGCACGGAGCTGATTGCCCAATGGCACAAGCACCTTTGAAGGCAAGACGTCATCGGAGGTCCGAGGTCAGCATGGAAGCGGCCCGAATCTGTAAAGGACAGGGATGTCTCTGCACTGACACCTCGAGATTTGGTGGAGGAAATCCAAATGCCACGATCACGGCCGCGTAAGGCAACCGGGAGCAGAGTGCTCAGCCGAGCAGATGACTCGTGCGCCATTCAGTTGCGTGAGTCCACCGTGAGCCGAGCATGAGTGAGTGAGATTTGCCACGAGTGGCAGGCCTTGCCAGCGTCCGTCGCCTGCTTCAGCAGATCCACCACCTGGAGTTTCCCAGCCAGTTATATGAGCCAACACATATGCCGGCACCAAGGAGGTGTTCTTTATTCTGATTTCGTGCGAATTCGGAGATGTACTTCACTTGCTTCTGTTCTGCACATATCGGATTTCCAGACGAGAGAGAGAGAGAGCGAGAGAGAGAGAGAGAGGGAGCGAGCGCGAGAGAACAAGCCTGTGTTTTGAAATGTGCGCAGAGATGACGAAACAAACGTGAGATTCTCTACCGCCTTGGTTTGGCAGATCGCCAATTTGGAAGCCACCTCATCTTTCAGCTTCCTCAGAAAGAGCAGGCAAGGGCAACCCACTTCTTGCTGCATGAACATTGCACCGCAATAGTCTGGACACAGGCGAGGTTCCCAGGAAGATTTTGGTCTTTCCAGGCTTTCATCCAGGACAGACGTAGCTCGTCTCTCAAGTAAGAGGTGGGAAAGAGCCTTGGACTTGGAAGCTGTTGCCTTCAGCCGCCTTGTACAGGCTGCACCACTTTGCAGGCCAGCAGCGAGTCGTCCCAGTCCAGTACAATCATCGTCTGGAACTTTGTCGCAAAGAACTCCTGCACTGTCTACAGTGCTACAATATGCTACAGTGGAGTCTCGGTTCTGGGAGTACGGAGAAAGAGCAACACTGCGAAGTCCCTGAAGCAAGGCTTGGGTCCTGTGAGTTCCGCCTGCCCAGGCTCGGGGTGATGCCCAGCGCGGGCTTAAAGACGGCCAGGTCGCTCGCCTCCAGGCTGCTTAGGTCTGGACTGGGCGACAGAACGACACGATGGGAAAAATGGAAGCATCTGACAGCTCCGGCAATTCCAGGCCTTGCCATAGCCTCGGAGCATTGCTTGGAGAGCGGAGGACAAAGTAATGTGTCACCGCATTTAGAAGGCTGCTCTCATGTTGCATTCAGGGATGAGGCACGTGTGCCGTAGCGGTAGTGCGAGTGCGCCTGGCACGTCCGCTCCCAAAGCACCTGTTCAACGGTGAAAAACCCACTTGCAATGCTTTAGCAGCTTCAGTTCCCCACCCTTGGAACCGGCCTGTGCGGTCAATCGTTTGGTGTCGAAGGACAGGACTATGCCCACAAATCCTGGACCGCCGTCCTCATCACCTGAGATGCAGAAACACATTCCTGTCTCCTCTTTTCGCCTAGATACACCAAACTGGTGCCAGTCACTGAGTTGTGGGAGACCTGACATCTCTAGCAAGGCTTCACCGGTGCGCTCGTGTGTTGCTCCACCTGCACGTACAGGTTGGTTGAGCCTGTGATTGGAGACCTGTTGACATCTCTCCGCGTCGTTTCTGGCTGGGCAGTATGTTCAGCTTGAGCTGTTCCATTTTTCTTCTTCATGAACTGAGTTGCGCCATGCTGAAAGGTTCGAAGTGGCCACCACAGTAGCAAGTCTGTTCAGTGGGTAGAGGGGGCCGGAGTGGGGTAGTGGGGTCAAAGGGTCTGCGGGTGGGTTCTGCCCACAGTCCTGGCGATGTTATAGCTACTGCTGCTTGTAGATGTCTTCCTTGGCCCGTGTCGGTGGGCAATCTTCTTCGGTCGTACTCCCGTTCTTCTTGCTATGCGGCAGAGGTGTGGGTGTCGGCATGGGTGTCATGGCGCGAGTGGTCGATGTTGACGAAACTTGCAGACGATCTTGCAGAGCAGTTTGTGACAGCACCATCGCTGCCCACAATGATAGTCACTGGCATGATCAGCTCAAAGCTGATTTTCGCTCTAGCTCTAGCCGTATTC
The DNA here is from genome assembly GCA_003297005.1 of Symbiodinium sp. clade A Y106. Taxonomy (NCBI): domain Eukaryota; class Dinophyceae; order Suessiales; family Symbiodiniaceae; genus Symbiodinium; species Symbiodinium sp. clade A. The sequence continues at coordinate 51,799 of BGNK01000743.1, read as the reverse complement.
TTCCGATGGGCTGGAGTCTCCGCAAGCTACCAGGAGGGAGCTTGCTACACTAACGAAGCAAATGCTGCCGGGGCTCCGTGTTGCCACTCCTGCAGCGGCAATGCAAAAACATGCACACTTGGCTCAGGTCTCGCTCACTGTAACTTTCCGTAGCGGTATGCCATAGCCAGCCTTGCCACGAACAACTCGAAGGGAAAGCATAATGTTCTCCTGTTGCGAAATGCAGACCCACAACAACATAGCCCATGTTTGCTGATCCCCCATGCCCTGTGATGAAGGGCCTCTGTCACGAGCTCCTCCCCGGGCTCAGCTGCTGGTGGCTGATCTCCGGTGCTGAGGCTCTCCTCTTCGCGAGACTCCGAAGACAGCTACGAGGATTGTGCTCCAAACACGCTTCCTATGTACGGTGTGATGCAGCGCCCGAGCGCCTCTGCCGCTCGGACGGCCCCGCGCTGGCCCGTGGCGACCATCGACCTCGGACACAGACCGAACGTGAGAGCAGTGCTACAGTATCAAGACCTCTAAGGCTTCCACGGGCTCTTCTGCAAGATCTTCTTCCGGTAAGGCATCAAGTCGGCATCGCCGTAGATGCCCCAGGCCTTCCAAGAACCGTGGGCTGTCCAAGCCGCTCTCAGCCTCTGAATCTCCTGGCCTCGCCTCTGTGACCTGATTGGAAACTTGGTTCAACCATGAGGTCTCGGTGCTGGGATTCCTGCCCACGGAAAACGAATGGGCTTAGGAGGTCACACGGGCTTGCTTGACTTGTTGAGCCGTGTGCCGACTAAGGATTGGACTCACCCAGCAGCGGTTGAGAAGGCCCAGCTGGATCCTTTCAGGGCGCTCAGAGCTCGAACTACTCGATCCAGCCTTGTTAGGGCTTAAGGAAGACACCATGGCCAAACTATCTCAGCAATTTCTGCCAAGCTGTGCTTGCTGTAAAGACCTCCTTCTCCGTTCTGCACAAACACACAGACCGTGATACTGTACAAAGATATGAGATCTGTGCATCCCTTTACATCACGGTCTTGCCAGACAGAGTCTGACTCTCACCTTCGCTGCTCTTTGGCAGCACCATAAACATCTGTAAATCTGAGGCTGTCAAGTTGCAAGCCTCCAAAACTTACACGAAAGAGTTTGCGAGATGATCTGCTGCTTTCAGAGCCATGGCAGACAGAGTCATGAAGGGATGGCCCCAGACTTGCCCTGGCAATAGGGAGGCGTCTGCAACGGCCAGATTCGTGGTGCCCTTGAGCCTCAGGGTGTCCGGGTCCACGCATCGTCCCAAGGCGCAACTGCCCCCAAAATGGTTCAAGGCTTCTGGTGGAGACTGGCCGTGAAAGCGTCGAGCGCCCTGCGCTCCAAGCCACTTGTCAACATGTTCAAGCGCAAAGGCCATGGTCTGCTTGTCTCTGTGACAACCCAAGTAGAGCTGCCCGCGCAGCTGCAGCTGACTGCCGGCCAGATGGGCGGTGGCCCGAGAACAGGTCGGGCGCATCAGCGCCAAACTTACATGAACTTCGCCTGTCGGACTGATGGGGTTGACCCATATCTCGATGTCGTACGCATCGGCAGGACCTGGGGTTGATGGATCACGCAAAAACGCCGTCAGAACTGGGCCATACTGTGCCAAGGGCCCGGATCTTGTTTCCGCATATTGCCACACTGCACTCGTGCTGGGTGGCTTTAGGCCGAAGCTCTCGTTGGCTCCGAGAGCCCAGCGATGCCGCACGCGGTACTTCAAAGAGACCAAGGTATGGTCCGAAAGCTCTCCGAGGCCGAGGCTCTGCTCTCCGAGTCTGCTGGAAAGCAAGAGCCGCGGGGTGTTCAAGGCTCCCGCAGACAAAACCACCAGACCGTTCTTGCGAAGGCGAAGGACCTTGCTTGAACGGCCCCCGCCGGATGTCACTCGAACTCCGCTGACGACACCCGCTTCATGCAAGACCTCCATAACCTGCGTTTCAAGATGCAGCTCAAAATTCTCTCGTCCTAGAGCCTCGGGCAAGAGCTGCGAGGCAGTTGACTGGCGCAGCCCATCCTTTGCTGTGACGGCCGGGATGCACAGTGAGCCAGCCCTCTTGGTCAGATCGCTTGAATGCACGAAGCCTGCTTTTTCCAGGGCCGTGCGAGCAAAACCTGCGCCTGTGTTGTCCAGATAGTGCCGACCATCTCGGCTTGGCGTCTCTGTGATGTGGAACAATGCTTCAGCTTCTTTGTAGTAGGGCTCCAGATCCGGCATTCTCCAGCCAGAAGGCCAAGTCTCCATATTCGCCTCAAGCAAGTTACAACCTGAGACAGCCTTTATCCTTGCTAGCGCAATCTTAGCATGGTTTCAGTGAGCCACCGCGAAGAAGGGTGGTATGACGGACAGGTGCCTATGCGGCCATGATGCAGCATTTGGCCTCTGAACCAGGGCACCGTTCATCACCCCACAGCCACCAAGCACCTTACACTGGAAATACGGCACGTCCGTCAACCAGGACTCCGGGCAACGTCTGTCCCAGCACTGCAGGGCCTCATAGTTGCCAGGCAAATCGTAGCGAGTGACCTGTAAGCCTCCATTATCTGCCCAGTTGATCCAGCGACGCTGAGAGGGATCCCAAGATGCTGGAGGCTCTGTGCCGCCCAAACTGGCATGTGACGCTCGTCCTGCCTCCAGCAATGCCACCCGAAAACCTGAGAGTTTGACTGCCAGCCGAGCTGCAACGGCCGAGCCCATGAGACCGCCGCCGACGACGATTATGTCGAACTCTTCTTCTGCTGGACGCTCAGGTTGAACCGTGGGCAAAAGCGAAGCTGAGCCCTCAAACAGGAACTGCTGGTCGCTGTTGCTTGCTCCACAAGACCAGATCTGAAAGACGTTGCCATTCCAATTACCATGGTCTTGGACATCTACGCACATGTCTGGATAGTTTGACCACTGGATATGACCCTCACCGGATGCTGGAACAGAGAAAGACTGATCAGAGTTGGACCCGATGCATTCCCATAGCTGCAATCGGTTGCCGTTTGCGTTCCTATGGTCTCTGACATCCACACAATATGTTGGATTTGTCGCCCATCGCAGCTTTCCATCCTGGCTGCTCCATGAGAACTGTTGGTTCGACGATGCCGTATTACAGTCCCAGAGCTGCAAAGTGTTGCCGTTCTTGGCTTGGCCAAAGCGGACATCGAGACATTTCGATGGGTGGTTCTTCCATCTCAGCACGCCAGATTTCTGCAGAAGACGCTGGCCTCGAAGCTGACGAACGGAAATGGAGCAGTTTTTTCCCTGGAATGATGCACACTCATCGTCACTCGACAGAGCTGCCAAAGACTCGTTCGCCCAGCTGGGTAAAGGGCATAGCAAAAGCGACAGGGTGCACAGGACTGATAACATGGCGGGCCAGCTCGAAGCTCTACGCCGTACATGCGAACGGAAACACTTTGCAGTCAGGCAGCGGAGTCAACAATGACAGTGGGGCCACGGCTTTCGAACAGCCAGGACACGAAGCACTTTGCACGGGCACACAAAAACCCGGAATCCTCCCTTCTGCTGTGGGCCTTGCTCTCCACGGAGAAGCGCCTTTCCGAGCCTCGCTGGCTGTCGCCTCGGATGCGAACCGAGCGTCGTAAAGGAGCGGAACATGTTTGCATGAAAATATCGTGTTGTGTTCGGAGGTGCTGGGCCTGATCGCTTGCCTCGTCCTGCCAGCACTTGCTTCTGGATGTTGCTACTTGATGTACTTGTTTCACTGTGTGATCTCGACGCGTTAAGTGACCTTTGCATCTTGGTCCTGTCAGCCGTCCCGAGAGTGGTGCGCGGTGGCTGCGGCGTCCCTTGTCTCAGAGGACATGTCTCGTGCAGTTGCAAAGGAAACTTCAAAGAGCTGCGTAGCTCTTGCAGAGGGGTGGCATCCTGCAGGATGCCACAGCAACTCTGAAGGAACATCGCCTCAGCTGGGCGGCTGTGTGGTGCGGGGGCGAATGAAACTTCGAAGGCGAGAGCACAGATTCTGTCTCCTTGCCATGGGCAAAGACGGCGGGCCAACGGGTGGCAGACTTTCCCAGTCCGAATGCGTTCAACAGCTGGACACCGCTGCAGGTTCCATGTTAACCAAGGGTCCGACTGACGGCATTTTATTTGAATTCATGTCCTAACATCCGCTGGAACTGATGTTGCGGATCATGAAGCACGAGCTCTGCAGCCCTACGGCTGCGGTACTAGCAAGTGGCAGCATGAAACAATGCGGCATAAAGCAGAAGACATGCCATGGCCCAAAGCAGACAGGATGACCTGCCTCGACATACAGCGTGAACACCTGAAGTCTCTGCCCTTTCAGACTCGGGAAGCCAACATGTGTCAGGTGCCCCACTGCATGAGATCTTGAGCTGCGCTCGTTCATATGAGTAGAGCCTTGCCGGAGCATGACAGGGCAGTCGTTGCACGGTCTGGGGCGAGCCGACACCTGGGTCCGCGCGCCTACTTGCCGTTGCTGCAACCCGCGCCAAAGTGCCTGAAGGCTGTTCGATGACGGATCGTGCGCAGCGGCGGCTGCCCCTTGGCCTGGCCTGAAAGGCTTCTGTCAGAGAACCCACGGTGACTTCACTCAGCCTCTCCACATACACCCCGCGGTTCATGTCCTCGCCAAAACTACGCTGGCGACAGCGAGCTCGAAGCAGTATGAGGTGAGGTGTCTTGATTTGCTTGACCGTGTCCTCCCTCACTTGCAAATTGGTGTTGGCCGGCTCCTGGGCAGTGTAAAGCATTAACACTTCAAGGGCTCACTCCACTCTACTGCTGGTTTTTTTCCGTGATCTTGTCACCTGCACTTGCATCCGGTATCTTGCTTCAAGCTCTGTTTCGGGCATGTCAGACTATGTCGCATGCTGCAGGTTCAGGATGAGGCTACCGTCGTACCGACGAGTATTGGGGCAGCGCATGCTTGGCTCTTTGCGCGCAGCCTTTTCGAGCAAAGTAAGAGCCGTTCAAGGATCGAGCCTGGGGCCTAGAGACCTGGAGCTATTTGATTCGGGTTTCGAACTCTCTGACTGCCGACGACAAAAAGATGTACATAAGCTGCCAGCCAGGAGGTCTGTGATCTGTTCCTGCGAGACCAGAGACGAACAGCTTACACGGACTTTAAAATCACGAGGACAGGTTGCTCCTTGTAGATCTCGAGAAAAGAGCATCTGCCTCAAGACAGTCGGCTTCAAGAAGAATTTGAAAAGACGAAGAGGAAATTCGGCCAGGAGTGAAGCAGGAATGCTCGACCCCAGAGTCTTCCGTCCCTCTTCTTGCAACCTGCTGAAAGATGTTCAGACAAGGAATTTGGAAGTATTCTGTCTGCCCAGTCCCCGCAATCAAGACGGTCCTCGGAGAACACATAGTCGAGCATTCGGCAGATGATGCCACGTCGCTCGTCGAACCTTGCGAAGTTCGCAACCCATGCCGGAACTTCAAACAATCGGCTGAGTCCCGAGCTGCATGGACTGTACAGATGTTATTGGACCACACCTCATCAAATCCCACTTCGGGCTAGATGAGATGCTGCGACCGGGGCTGCAAGCTAAGGGAGACACATTGTATGCGTCTTGCCAGCCCCCGTTTGTCCGTACACGTAAACACTCCTCGAGCGACAGATAGCTTGGCTGTTGTCAGTGCTTCTCTGCGGCGATGGCGAGTCGGCGAAACGCATAGCCAGGACTACAAGGTGGAATGGCCGAACAGATGGCTTGCACAGTTCTGCGGTATCTTCGGGTTCCCTGCCCATTGTAGCCGGCTAAGCAGCTGGAGCCAACCTCTAGACCCGAAGAAATCTGCAGACACAGAATCGTGGTAAAGACCGGGGGCCCGACCATCCTTCCCAGAGATTCGAAGACGTCCTCGACAGGAACTACCGACGGATCTACCAGGCTAAGCTACCTTTCGCTGGAAAGGTCCTGCTGGGTGGAGGACTCTCCAAGAACACCATCGAAAGCGAAGCTCCTCGAATCAAACGCTCAGCGGCAGGGCCTGCTTCGTCTTAACCCGGTTTCCTGGGCGGGTCAGACTTGATGATGACGGAGCTTCCGTCCACAAAGACTGCCTGCCAGCCAACAGCGCTGGATCTCCATCCACGCCCTATGGTTCTGCGGCTGCGCCTGTGCGCTCCCAACAGCAATCTCGCGCTCGGTTGGCGGCCGCACGCGGATGTGAACCCGGATCTTGGCCCCGCATTTGACAGCTATCAAATAAACGAGCCCGACTGCCGAGACCGACAGAAAGGCCTCTGAGCGACTGGGTCGCCACAAATTCCCACACTTCTCACACACGTTTGAAGCCGACTTCCAAGACCCTTGAAGCCTCGAACTTCCTGCCGGCATCAAGGCATCAAGGCATTCCAACAGCGGTTGGGTGTTGCGGTCCAGCGAGACTGGCTTCTGACCGGGCTGCAAAGAGTGCTCCGCTGAGCTTGCAACGCTCTCACCGTCATCTTGCGAGTCCTCCTCGCAGCTTCTATGGAAAATCGAAGTTTTCCTTCGAACTTCGAACTATATCTGAGCACAAAGAGTCCTTGGGAGCCGACAGAGATTGCATTGACATGCTCCCCTCCATACCTTCGGCATCGCGGCCCTAAGAACGCGTAGCTCTGTGGCACTTTGCTGCAGAAGCTCCGGAAAGGGGCCTTCTCTTGTGCTGTTCAAGCATGCAGGCCGGATCCGAGCTCTGCAAGCTCCAACATTGACATGTTCTTCTGCTCCGTGCTCAGCTGCTGAACAGTGATAAGATTTCGGATCAGCTGTGTGTCATACTATTGTTCCATGATGTTCTATGTGATAGGCATGAACTGCATTGCCGTACATGGAAAGCGACTGTCTACTGGTGTGCACCTGGACTTGTGCAACTTCCTCTGTTTGGGCACAACGGCACCGAAGTGCGACTGGCTCCAGGGATTTTTGACATGTACACAAATTGAGCATAATCCGCCGAGGCCGGAGGTCTGGTTCCAAAGCACACTGTCATACTGTCATACTATGTCATACTGTTACGGCGTATTACGGTATTACTCTCCCCACTTTGCCCCTGGAGGCCTGGAGGGCTCCTGGTTTCGACTTCTTGGTTTATGTTTGAGGGGTCTGTTTGGGCCTTGCGTGCTGCCCCCCGTCCACCCTGCCCCCGCCCCTCCCCTTGCTCGGAAGCATATCTTTCTCCTCCCCCTGCCTGGTTTCCTGGATTGTTGGTGTTGTCTTGTTTCGACTGACAAGCATCTTTGAGCCGGGGGCCGTCCGCGAGGCGGCTCTCGCGCTTCATGGCCGCTCATCCGCGCCGGCGCATTGCTTGATTTTGTGTTGAGCGCGTTGCTGGACGTGTACGGATGGTCCGAAACACACGTTCTGAGTCACTGCGGCAAGTCGTGATTGCACCGGCGAATGCACCGTCCACCACGACCGAACGCAGGTCTCAGCCCCGACAACGCGACGTGACGTCCACTCAAAAAGTGCAAGGATGCAACATCTCGCAAGCATCTTGTACGTTCTGGCCGACAACCTCCGCGATTCGATGTGCATCCACGACTCCTGCAAGCCGTCTACGATCCGAAAGCCGGGCATGCCCGGCAGTCAAATCAACGCCCGCGAAGGCATTCCACTGTTCAAACAAGCTTACCTGCTAGCCTTACGGGCGGAATGTCACCTGGTCTTGCTGTTTCCTTGAGCAAGCTTCGCTGAGCAACTGCGGCCTGCTTGTCCTGTTTGGTTTGTGATTCAACTCCGAAACTCCAGCAAGAACGGGCCGCTTTCTCTCCGAGGAGGAGCACCCCTCCTTCGATCAGAGTCGGGAGGCAGAGCCACGGCGCGGCTTTCGCTTCGCGAGCTCGAGCGCCACAGCCGCTCCGACCTCGCAAAGCGCTGAGCAAAGGTGCAGACCAGCTGCGTGACTGCACACTACAGACCTAATTTGACATTCGATACAACTCTTTAGCAAAGACGTAGCACTTCTATCCAAGCCTCGGCATTGTGCTTGATCAGAGCTATGTTGGAGCGCAGCGACCTGATGGCAGTGCTGCGGCGACCGTGGTCATGGAGCAGGCCAATGTTTAACAACCGTCGCACTCTGAGCTCAGACGCCAAAACTGGACGACTTTCTTTTTCCGTCGTGTGGATAGATGCGCTGCAGCGCCGTTCGGCATGCAGGTTCAGGTCCTACAGCCGGCGCCGGGTGCGCATATCAGCACCGCCCGGTGCACCCAGCCCCACAACGCGCCGGCTCAGCAAACCAGGAGGGAGATCAGGTCGTCCGCCGCCGCGTCCACTGCGTAGGGCAGGTCGTCGACCGCCCTGGCCAGGATGTGCATGATCTCGGACGCCGGGGTGTGGACTCTGGTCCACCCTCGCGCCGAGCACGGCTAAAATCGTCGCAAAAGACCACGTTGGCCTTCGACGGGACCGGCCGAAATTCCACCATGGTGCCCCGCTTCGTCGCCGCCATGGCCCAAAAGGCAGAGCCAGCATCCCATTAATCGCCGGGTCCTTGCCGTAGCCCTTGGACAACGCCGCTTGACCGGCGGTGTTGTCAATAAATGCCGTCACCGCGTCGGGCAAGTGGGCAGAGAACGCCGCGAAGGCCACCATCTGTGCGAAGATCTCGAGCATATAAATGAAGGCTCGCCGGGAGGCGAACTTCTGAAGAAACCAAGGAGGGACGACGCCGTGGTCGAAGAACACCGCGCCGCAGAGCCGCAGGACGAAGCCCCAGCCGTTGTTGGCACGGTTGGGCCTGGCATCCGCCGTCGTCCCGCCTTGTGTGTCCTCTCGCCGTCCAGGAAGAAGGCGTCCGCGTAGAGCGTCGGGAAAGAAGGGGATGAAGGGGCCTCACCGTCGGCAAGATGTGCTCCAGTGACACCAGCGCCGCCCTGAGGCCATCCGAGAGCTTGTCGTCGGAGTGTGCCGCGGTGTCCGCCGCTCTGGCGTAGATCGCCTTAGTGGGTGCTTTCCCGACTCCGCCGAAGACCGCCGGGTGAGGAAGGATCTGGCCTTCTCGCCGAACCAATCGGTGAAGCGCTCAACCCGCCGTTCCTCATCAAAGCCACATATGATCCAAGCCCACTTCGCCGCCTCGATCCCGTCGAGGGTGAGCAGGATCCCTTTGGGTGCCCATTCGTCGGTATCCTCCGCGACCAGGGCGCCGTCGATCAGCTTCAGGGTCGCCAGGGTCGCCGACATGGTGATCTCGCCGAGACTCAAGGGCTTGTAGTCCTTGGCAAGTCCTTGGTCTTGATGTGCTCATGCCACAGCCTCGCCAGCATTCTTTTGCGCGGAGAAGCTTCTCCGCCGGGAAGTGACGCTTCGCTTCACTCCGTCGATGGTCTTGGCCTCGTAGATGTTCACTTGCGCCGACCATTGCGCAAAGTGTTTGGGCGGTTTTTCGTCCGCCGTCGAGGTTCCAGGTGCTGCCGCCGGCGCCGGGGCACCGGCCGGTGAAGGGCTGCACCACCTTGGTCACGAAGTTCGCCGCATCCTCCCGCAAGTGCAGCACCTTCGTGCGCGAGTTCATTATGAATCTGGTCGCGTGGTCACGGATTGCAACCGCCACAGCCGCAGGCGGAGGGGCGCCGGCACAAAGGCGACCTCAGGGACGTCGTCTCCGGGCTCCGCCAGGTGCGGCATGTGGAGTGGCCAGGTACGTGGCGCAGGGCCGCGCACGCCGGGCAGAGCGGGTGGATGGCCGCGCAGCATGAACCAGCAGGCCATGATCACCACGTCGACGGCATGATGTGGCCGCCGACAGTCCTGTGTGAACCGAACCAGCGCCGCCAGCACGCTGGTCGAAGGCCTGCTTGTGAGCTTCGACCCGGGCATCGCGCGAACCGCCGCTCGAGCCAAGCGCCGAGCCGCCTTCCTCATGGACGTCGGGAGCTCAAGCTGCAGGACGTGCTCGTGACGGCTCGTGGTGGTAGATGACGGCGTCGATGTAGAGCTGCACCGACTTGTAGCCGCCGTCTGTGAGGCACGCCGACAGCAGATCTTCCTGTGTGTCAAGGGCCACGGCTCCACGCCGTTGCGCGCCGCCATCTTGAGCCAAAACTTGATCCTCGAGTCGACCGAGCACCGGGCGCTAGAAGCCAGCACGGCCGCATGGTGGTCGATGGCCCTCTGGGCGTTCTGCGGGTCCGCCGCTTCCAGGGCCGCCTGGATCGAGGCCCGCTGCGCCCGCCGCCTCTAAGGAAAGTCGGTCCTATATGTGGAACCATCGCCGTCGGGCGCGGCGCCACCAAGTTGAGGATCACCTGCTCCGGCACCCACGCCGACGGCAGTGAAGGGCCCACCGCCAGGCGAGAACCGCCTGCGTCGGGGGCTTGAGCCATTGAGCCGGGGGAGCGGTGGCGGTACGTCGAGCGGAAGGGACGCCGCAGGCACAAGCAGCAGACGCCGGGCAAGCACAACCAGCAGAGACCTGGCATCCGGGGGGCGCCGTGCAATCCTGCATGGGGTTGTGGTGCCTGACGTCGGGATGTAAGTTCCAGGTATTGGCCCTGGAGGCCAGGAGTGCCGCCTTGGCTTTCGTCTCCGCCGGGATAAAGAAGGCGCCGAGGCCGGAGCCACTGGCATGGGCGCCGGGGCAAATGGAGGTGGGGCCGCCGCTGTCGCCTTGGGTGACGTCGGACCGAGGAGGTAGTCGTGGGCGCCGTCAGGGCTGCTGGATGACCACGTCCTCGTCGTGCTCCACCTCGTCGTCTTCGGGGATCTCCTGGAGGCTGGTGGTGCCGCCGGTGCCCGCCGGTGGTGCCACACCTTAGGTGGGTGCGCCGGCCTTTGGCGGCAATGGTGTCAGCCCCTCGGTCGCCGACCCTATGGGTGCCCTCATAGAACAGGTTCGCCGCCGTGCAGGCGTCGGTCAGGTCCACCACCTGGTCCGCCGAGAGCAGGCCAACCACGGGCACCCATCCCATACGGCACGCCGCCGTCAGCGCGCTCTGCCACCGCCGCAGGAGAAGAAGATGCCATGACCCGCCGCGGCAACGAGAGGATCTAGCCTTAAAAGCTTAGACATGGAGGGACGCGTCGAGCCAGAGTGCTTCAGGCAGCTACGCCGTTCACGGTTGTTACTGCGCACACAAGTGTGCTTCACCACAATGCGCAATGACTTCGGGTGTTGATGCCGCAAGCCTAAGGGCCTAAGGTATGCGCTCACCACCGGTGAGCTCGTTAATGCGCTTGAGTAAGAAGGGCGTGACCTGTCGCTGTACGAAGCTGTCAGAGTCCGTTCCAATTGAGGGCTGCCGGCTGCCACCACCAAGCCTCGTTCCCACGGATGTCAAGCTTTGTGCTCTCCTCCACTGCAGTCCTGGACACGTCCCAGTTGCCAAAAGCGCGTGCCGCGCAAATGACAAACTGGACACACTCGCATAAACGTATTCAATCTGACACTTCTTCCCTGTAGTCACAGCCTCTTTTCCCATTTCTGGATTGTAAACATCTACAAGAACTAGGATCCTGTCGCCTGGTTCCGTGTAGTCTTTCCAGTTGCTGGAGCAAGCGCATGGAAGCAACGCAAGGTCGCCACCTGCCCTGAGGGAAGATGCGCAACCGCATCGTCTTTAGTCGTAAAGTTGTCAAGAGATCCTCCGAAGCTTCGTCGCCTGCCTTCCGCAACTTTGCGTTATTCTCAAATGTACGCGAGGGTGCCCCCCCAAGTGTGCTTCAGAGGTCACCATGACATCAGCAGATCGAGTTCGTAGATAACATGGCTGGACCCAATAGTCTTGATGATGCAGAAGGGTCTGCAGGGATCCATGTGACACAGATCCCTGCATATCCATGCAACGGTATTGGGGACACTCCTGCAAAAGTGATAAGTTTGCTCGCAAGATCTTCGTGCCTCGTTGCCTTCTCCACCCTGGCACCCTCCGCAGCCAGGCTTTCCGGCACCGGCACGGCCAGCACCATGCCCTCGAGGCTCTCTCGATTCTCTCGGTACATCGACAAAGCGATGATTGACATTGCTCTGCCCCGGATTTCAGAGTCGAGCGGAGCCAAGACAGGCTTGCAGCTGCTGCGCCAAGACTTCTGCAGCCTTTCGACAACGGCCGAGCTAGGAACACCTCTTTTTCACAACTGTCGCGATCGAGCCTCTTCTGGACCATCGACGCCTTGCACAGGGCAGCTACGATCAGCTCTTGTCACGGAGGTCAGCTGGAACATGCGTTGCAAAAAGAGCTGTCGAGAAGAAGTGATCTTAGCGACCCTTCCAGCTGTGATCTGTGCGGCTGCACGTGCTGGTAGAGACTGGGTCAGCTGCTGCAGCTGGTTGTCAGGCCACTCCGGGGCCTCATGTGACTCAGCCCCTGCCGTAACATGCCGTAACCCAAAGGACTCGGCGACTCGGCGATGGGCGTGAAGAAGGCCGGAAAATCACTGGTCCTGTACCCAGCCACCTCAGACGCAAGCAGCTGATGCCCTTCACGTGAGATCTGCTGAGGGCCGGACGCAAACACCCTGCCTCGTTGCCAAGCTATGCACTAAGGCTCGCGTTGTTGCACACATAAACTTGCAGGCAGAACGTCTCCAGGAATTCGAGAGTCCTGCAACACACCGGCAAAAGTATCAACACATTCGCAGGCTTTCTAGTGGAGTCACAGTAGGTCCTCGGAAGATCCAATATGCTCTTTGCGCCCGCGCAGACAACACAAACAGCAGTCCGCCTTGATTTGCAAGCTCCAAGGAAGTCAGAGGTTATTCCCTGGCTATCCGTGGCTCCTGCCCAAGCTCTGTAAGGTCGGCTGAGACCTGGGAGGGATTGGCGCACTGGTAACACGGTTGCCAAGAAACTTAGAGTCCGGCGTCCCAGGTTGCATCTGCCCCGCGGTGTACTCCACCGATCCCCCCGGTGACAAAAATCGGTATTCCAGCCTCTCAGCTGATCGTCTCACTGTCCAGAATTTGGGAATGAAGCGTCTGAAGCAGTGCGGCCGATCCTTGTCGGCGAAAATCATGGTTGCCGACACCGTAGTTGCACCATCCTGCTTCAAAGAGGGATGTACCCCAATCAACTGCTGTGATGGCTCCTGGCGCTTGGCCAGTACAGCGGCGATGTCTCTCCGACTTACCTGAAAGCAAAACTGAGTGCCTGGACCCTGCCACCGCTACCCAAAAACCTTCCGGCATTCCAAGCCGAGCTTTGCCAGAGCCTGTGGCGAAAGGGTAATCAACTCCGTGTGTATGGAAGCTGCGTAAAGCGGCTGTCCTCAAGTTGCCCAGCATCCATACCAACCTCCAAACTGTGGAACAAGCTCAAGACATGCTCAATGAGAGGCAGGGGACACGGCATGGACGCGTCCCTTCAATATGCCGATCGTCGCTGGCACCACGCCCCGGTCACGCAAAACCGCCTGCCGAGAATGTTCGAGAACTCTGCTGCGAGCAATGCCGTGGCAGCCAGAGCCTCGACTTCCTTTGCAGTCTGCAGGTTCTGAGGGTATGGCCTCGACGCCCCAGAGGCGCAGCCGCTAAATCTTTCAATAAGTGCCGGGGTGACAGCATTCCATGCGAGATGATCGTGGACTCCAGTGCCTTCCAAAGGGACAGGCATATGGCTCAAGAATCAGCAAAACATGAGCAGGTTCTTGTTGCGTGTATAGAGTAGAGTGCCCTATAGCGAACATCTTCATTGCTGCCTGCATTTGGCCTCTTGAATATACGAAAGCTGTGAAAGGAGTGGTGTTGAGCCATAAAAACGTTCAAATGCGTTCGGGGTTGTCAAAGTCTCTATAGTCAATCTAGCTCGCGGAACAGCACGGAATTCGTTGTCAGGAGTCGTCTCCTGCAGGTTCTTCTTGTCTTATCAGCAGCCGAACGTGGCAGTGAGATCAGGCACTCGATATGCAAAAAGATGGAAAATCCCTTGTGCCCCTCTTCAGTACCAGCATATCCAGACCACAATATGTTTGTCAAAAGAAAGAATGAGTACAGTAGGCCGGGGGACGACAACAGGTCTCCCATCGGTCAAGGCGGCGCGGACCTGCACTGATGTGTCCAGTACACTCACACATGCAGCCTGAGCTGCGTCAAACAGAATAGGACTGCATGTTTATTGATGTCTTTGATCAACACCTCGTCGGACAGCTGTAGTGGCGCATCCACCACCATGGCTCCGTCTTCGGACTGCGCTTGGATTCTAGGATGATGCTGCAGGTGCCATCGCTGGAATGTCTTATGGACTTTTTACAGGAGATCAATCACGGCTTCCGAAACTGCTACCGAAGCACATCGATGCTGCACAAGAATGTCCTGTCGCTGGCACAAGTCAAAGCAAGCAGCAATGGCGCTCGAGAATCGCACTCTGAGGATCTGCTTCGAAGGCTTCGCGAGCCGAGCTCACTCCCCTGCTACCACTGTTTTGTCTTGAAAAGTAAACCATCTATCTGCAAATGCATGATTAGCGATGGAAAGGGATGCGCCCTGGACTTCCACCGCGTCCCTTCCAGCACTCGCTACAAAGCTTCACTCAAATCGCGATAACGGACGTGACTCCGCACCCGAATAATCCCGAACCTGTGAGAGCGCTCTTATGGCCGCCATTCCATGCCGTCTTGGTCTTGAGCCAAGCAGGGCTGGATTTCAGCGACTGGCGCAGTTGGTTGGGATAGTTGAGGTGCCAAAGCCAATCCTGTCATTTTGGAGTCGTCACTGATCGGGTAGATGTACAAAACCCAATATTCAATAATTCGTGTGTTCTGCCTCAACTCAACTGCCTGGCCGGCCCCCAACGCGTCTACCGATCAGGGCAGGTGAAGAGCTGGTCATGGAAAAGGAACGGAGACCAACTCGTAGACCGCCCGCATTCCATTGGTCCATACCTCAGCCGCAAGGTAGGCCCTCAACTTAAAAACAAGCATGCTGCTCAGGGACAGTATTAACGCTGTTGCCTCAGATTCCTGCACTTGAGGGCTTTCCTGCGATAACGGTTCAGCTGCTTCATGCCCCGCGGCCGCTCCACATGCGTCCTGCCTACTTGGGCAAGCTGTTGAAAAGCGCTCACCTTTGCAGCCTGAAGGGCATGCAATGAGCCCATGTCAGTTGCACTTGCATCGTCTCCCCCATGCTTAATGTCAGCACATGCTAGCACCATTTAAGCCCCCAAGCATACTGCGCCCATCTTTCCGACGCAGACGGGGCAAAAGCATCATCCGCTCCCGTTTTCAGATGCCAACTGTATGATGACAGGGCCAGACACCGGGAGCTGCCGTGATCCCAGCATAATCATTTCTGTGTCGTCTTCATCTGTGATGGGAGCTAAGCAGATGCTTCCCTTAGGGGTCATTCCCGAAGTCGACATTCTCCAAACCGAGTTCACACAAACGCCAAGCCAGGAAGCCAGAACTTGCTTGAGCATGAAATTCGGAAGAAGAAATGAGGAAGCCTCACTTAGAAGCATGAAGGAGAACTGCACCTGGTCCTGTGTGCGCAGCACATCCATCGCCCAAATATTGGTTATCAACTCTTTCTTGTCGCGACCCCATGTGGACAAGGTTCTTTGATGTTCTTTCCGGAAATCACTGGGAACTGATGTAGCAGCGTATGTGATGCGCTCACCCTGCTCTTTTCGAACATGCCGCGCGGTGCACACGTTTGTCCAGAGCGCCGCTGCACTGACAGGTGATCCCTTCTGTTCGGTGCATAAAACCGCTGACCTGCTGTCGCCACAAGCACAAAGCACATGGCTGGCCAAATAACTCGGATCCCAGAACCGTCTGCACGCATCTGACAGGATGACAGCTGTCAAGTCGGCCACGCTAGCGCTACATGATGAGCTTGCCGTCAGCTGTCCCAGAAACATAGGCAGGCTCGCTCCAACATTCTGCGAGAAAAGCTTCACATCGCCATTACTGCCAAGATTTGTCCATCTATGCTGCCCACTGTTGAACTCTTCCAAATGGCCCAGAGCATCCCTCAAAGTGCCGTGGGCCATGCCAGACAGTCTGCGACTTTCCTGCTCATCCAGGCTGATGGGATGCCCCACACCATTCATGTACGCGGGATTAGACGCATGTGCAATCGAAAGCAGGATCATGCAGGATCGCACCCTAAGGTTTACGGCAGTTTACTGTGCATGTGTTTCCAGCTGCTGTTGCCCTTGACAGGTTGCAGACGAACATAAAGCAGCTGAATCAGGCAAGCTTTTGCGGAATTCAAGCGATGGACTTGCCGAAAGCCAACCACCGAACAACATACTGGCATGCACTTGCCACTCCGCAGTGGCACTTCAGCTCCGTACCAGCATAGATCTCCTTTCAAGCAGTGCACGTGGAAAAAAGGAAAATGACGCACAAAGCCAAGGGCCCGGACACATGGCATCAGCCCCTTCCTTGCCACGTTGACCCTGGCCATGGCAAGAGCTTCACACACGCCCCTTTTCAAGCTCCGTCGTTTCCCTGCCTCACGATTTCGTCCCCGAGGCTTCACCGGTGGAAGTGGCTGGTCCTTAGAAGCGGCCGGTTCCAAGCAGCGGCAACCTTCTCTTAGCTTACGCTCAGCGGCCGGAAGAGGAAAGGGCTCGTCTACACCGTTCTCGTCGAAGAGCAGCGGCATCCCTGGCCGCTTGACCGCTAGAGAGAACGGCGAGATGCTGCAGCCACACAATGACACAATCAAGCAGGAGCACATTCTGGATGATCCTGCAGCTGGTTCATCACAGGGCTATTCCGCAATCGCCGAACCTTTGCAGGCCAAGATCTTCGGCGTTTTTTTCTGATTCTGCATCTCGGGGGAGAGTTCGCAGCACATCACCAACACGAGGCACAGACGTTTTCAGAGAGCCCCTGCACACGAGCTGGCGTGACCTTCCCGGGCTCAAGCGCTTCTGCTCCGCACATCGCCGCACACTCAGCTTATTCCCACCTCCACGACCTTCTTGGAGTTCAGGCCCGGCAAGCACTTCCGAACGTCCACTCCGTGAAACAAGCCAATGAACCTGGCCAAGAGAGCTCCGAGCTCCCCACCTCCCCACATCTCTCCTCGTTCTCCTCGTTCCCCCATCGCTCCTCGAGGCCCCCCGGCCTCTCGCATGAGTCCTGTGTGCGGAAGTTGATGAACCCGTATCTGGCACGGTGAGTAAGAACTTGCCGCCATGCCAGAAGTGGTAAAGAAAGGTGTCGGCAAGGCCCCACGTTGCACTTGTTCTTGAAATCTATGGGGAGGTACATGAAGTCAAACCTCAAGGCAAGGGCTGTGCTACTGCGACTGCGCAACGGCCCGTGCGCATGGCGCTTGCATCTAGAAGGGGGCCCGCACTCGCCGTTGAATTCCAAGCTGAGCTGCTTAATGAGCATCTCCCTGGTGTACCTGAGATCAGTGATTCCAGAGCGTGGCAGCCCGTGGCCCCTCCCCCTCGAGGGATGCACTTGTTCGGGATGTTTCGGAGCATGACCGTCGTGTACGGCCTGCGCTTTGAGATCTCTTGCCTTCGAGCATCTGCGAGCTCTTCCAAGTTCCGAGGGGTTGGCTCATTTCCTTCCGGGCGCTCCTGTCAGTTGGAGACAAGTGATGATGGGTTCACATCACGCTGAACTGAGGCTATTGCGTAAGGAATCGGAGGGATTTTCTTCTCTTTCGTGGCGGGGTCGGCACCTGACAGCTCGGAGTTGCGCTTGCAGCTATCGCGCATGCACCTGCCTTGTCTGGGCTCCTCCTTCCAGGTGCCCGCCTCGCCAAGAAAGCACAAACCCATCGACGCCAGAAGCAACAGCTGCTAAGGGAATTGCCCACTCCGGGTCCTTTGCGCTCCTCTCTTCCTGCACAACCCACGCATGGCTCACTGGGCGGAGGGGGTGGCATCGACATGTCACCTGTCCTCCCATCCCCTCTGCTCCTTGCCCTTGACTTTACCTTTGCTGCCTCGACGGCTTCCGGTATCGGACGCCTCCTGCGCACAGCTTGCGCATAAGTAACTACCATTTCACTGTGACAGGTTGCTCGCGTCTCGCGTCCTTCCAGTATGCATCATCTTCCCCTCGCCGCCAATCGTCTTTCCAATCGTTGTCTTTCCAAGCATAGTCTTTCCAGTCCTTGTCCTTCCAATCGTTCTTCCTCGAGCTCTCCTTCGTATTCAGTGCGGAGGGATGCCACGGGCTGCATACCAAGCTGACAATCAACCCAGCCTGCCATTCATGCCACGAGTTGTCCTTCCAATCTTTCCATTTACTATCGTCATTGCTAGGACGATGGTTCTCGCCATTGGTCGCAGTCGCAGCTGTTGCCTCCTGCAGGTTTAGAAAGAAAAGTAGAGCTCCCGTGGCGCTTCCGGCGCTTCCGTGGCGTCGTGTCCTCACGTTTCGCGACCGCGACCGGCTCTTCTTCTTTCGTTTCTAGTTGCGCAGGAGCTGGCCCGGGCCCAGGCTCCTGTTGGAAGTTCAGAAGCTGCACTCGTTCACGCTCGCTTGCGCTCAGGCCGCTCAGGCTCGCTCCTCTGCGCCCTTCGGTGGCTCCATCGTCAGCTGCTCCTGCAAGCTGCAGTTGGAGCACAGCTTCAATCTTGCGAAGCTCCTGCTGAAACTCCTGCATCTGTGCGGCCTTTTGCAGCTGCTCCTGCAGCTCCGGTGGCATCATGGCTTGCCTGGCGCTAGTCTCAGGGTGCATCTCCCTTTCACTGGATGGCAATCAGGGCTGGAAGACCCGTCCATGCAGGGCATTTGTCCATCCATGCCCATCTGCTGCCAGTACGGCATAAACCTCAACAGAAGGCGGCAAGCGGCAGCGTTTCTCCGAACGATGCCGAGGCCCTTACATCCCTTGCATGTAGGTCTCTGGGCACATCTCCGGAGGCAGGAACTGCATACCCTGCATCCAGAACGAAGCCAGACATGTGCAACCGTCGGTGAAACATACGCTCAACGCAGCGTTGGCAACCTGTAACTGTAAACACACACAAGGCCTGCATGAATCCGGCGTTCATGGCTGCTACCTGCACCTCCTTAGCAGAAACGGTACTCTTAGGAGGGGTTGGAGTGTCTTCGAGTGAGCTGTGGCCCCAGCATTGTAGTCGACCTGTTCCTCTGACTTTTCAATGGGAGGACGCTCACACGAGACAACACATGTCGGAGCCTCGCAGTCATAAGCTGGTGGGAGACCTGAACAGAAACTGCCCACAAAGAGTCCAGAGCCAATGGAAGTGTGCCAAATCTGCATGTGAGCGAACCGCCCATCTCTGGCATTCCATAACCGTATCCGTTGAAGTCGGGAACCTGAAGGCACGAAGACGACGCTGGCATTCTGCAATTATGAAGAGGTTTGTGCTGTTGAAGCCACCTGTGGCGCAAAGGACGAATGTAGAAAGGGCGATGGTGTTGTCGGAACAACGTACCTGTCAAGACGAAGACTCTGCTACTGGGAGTTCCACATGCTACCGATGAGCCATCATCTAGGGCACGCTGGCTCGTTTCCCATGTTGGCGGCCTACCACTTTGAGAAAGGGCTCCAAACGACTGTTCACAGTAAATCTTATAACTTATAACTGAAGATCTGGGTCGAGCACTACCTGTGCTACAGACTCACCATTGGAGGCCGTCCTCACACATCGCATATGACTTGCAATACAGCCCAATCAGCTCGCTCATGTCTTGTGAGACCTCTTCCGAGTTGCGGCGACAGTTGGAGAGTCCCCCTCTACCTGAGAGCAGCTGCGAGAGCTTCCCAGCGCCGCACTGCTGACGCTTTGAGGCTCTTGAGCATGGCCTCAGCAGCATCCTCAAGCATCTCAAAGTCCACATCATCAATGGGCATCGCCTGTGGAATGATGCTTGGGATAAGGCTTCCTGGAGAAAGTGCCGCTTTGGCCTGGCGAGTCTCATCGACCGGCTGCAACCTTGCGTGGTTTCTGTGATGAATCACTTATGGACCTGCGTCAAGATCCGGATGGTTTTCTCCGCAGAGCGCGCTGCTCGATACCGCCGTTGCCCTGCCATGCCTACCGTAGGCCCTAAGCGATCTCGCCAGGAACTCCTTGCCATGTCTTGTGAGCGAAGCAGCACACTTAGCCGTCGGTGGCGTTGACAATCACGAGCTCACGAGTCCGAGCAGGATTCCGTTGAGCAACTTCTCCAACAAGCCATCACTTAGTCACCAGGTCGTGCCGCCAGCGCTTTTCGTGTCCGTCTTCCATCATGGGCTCCAACAAGCCTACGAAGCAAAAGATCCCCTACTTCACAGCAACAACGGGAGCGTTCTCCAGGCCTCGAAACTTGGCCGATCCGTCTTCCGAGACCGTCCAACGAGCTCCGTATCCTTGCTTGACCCGTACCTGCGCTGACATGGATGTGAAGATCGTGTGACGTTTTGAATAAAGGGTGTCAGAACCAAGCTGTTCATGGTATGGGATTTCCCTAGGATGTTACGCATGATTTTGAATGCTGGGCGTCCTCCTTCAGAGATACGGAAAGCTCTCACTGGCTCTCACAGCACAGGCGCTTCAGAGCAAGCGAAGTATTGCCGAAACAGACTATAACAGCCTCCGGTTTACCCCCGGAACCCAAGAGAGTGCAGGACTGCTACACAAGCTAAAACAACTGCAAGGGCAAAGTTTCCATTTTCGCAATTGCGGAGTAATCTGAATCTAACATGCAGGTAACCACCGTAATGCGGAACATTCTCAGCGAGGGCAAGTTGTTCCCGGAGCAACCTGGAAGCTGAGTTCTTCACGTGTCCACCAGCAAAGACTGTTCATGCTTGGGAGAAGCTGGCCTCAAAGGTGGGGAGGCCCCCCGGCAGTTGATGAAGATTGCCCCAGACCTCAATGAGCCGAGTTCAAACGGGCACCGGAGAATGAAGCACTGCTTGCTGCTTGCTACGAGCGGCTGCCTCCTGCAGGACTGTGCGCAAAGCAGTCTCTGCGGCCGCGTTCTTTGCTGCATCGCTTCCGGAAAGTGCACCGGCCCAAAAGCCCTCCATGCCACGGTGTGCCTAGCAAGTGAAAGCAATCATGGATGCCATTGGAATGGAGACCGAGCCCCTAATTTAGACATGAGGCATGCTTGGCCAACGCTCGGGCACCCACACTCAGCATGGACGGGCGTTGCAGGCGCTCGCCTAGGAAATCTTCGGTGGCAAGGCAGCATCATCGGTTCAGAAAGTCTTGTTCCGAGAAGCGCTTCATCTTCGTCAGCTGCTTCCTGAGCAAACACCGATAGGATGTATCATACACCGGCGTTCACTTCAAAGGCGGTTCTTCTAGTCTACAAATTTCCAGGCAGATGAAGGTCAAGATTGGTTCTCCAAATTGGCCACGGCTGGCTCACATTCGGCTTGGGGTGCATTACGGGCAGGACGGAGTAGAAGTCTGGAGCTGATCCGCTACAGGCCGAAAGCTCCCGCAAGAATGGTACGAGGCGCATTCTGGAAATTGCCACGGCGAGCTCCGCGTGCCTTCCCTGCTCGGCGAGCGTCTTGATCTGCGACCTCAGCGCCTGGGCTTCGTCCTCCGCGTCTGCCATGCCAGGGCTTGCAGTGTCGCTTTCGCCTTAGCACCAAGAAAGGCCGAAGCAGCAGGAACGACCAAAGATGGAAAACTCGTTGCCGCTGTGTCGCTCTCTGAGGTATCGTCTCTGTTGAGAGCATTGAATGCTTGGATGAGCTCCATGCGAGAGGGCGGGAGCATGTCGCAGCTCCCCGCAGTCCACCGCTGCCCCAGTGCCAGGCGAATTCCTCGCCGCCCAAGGCATGAAAAGGCAAAGATCAAACTCTGCGTTCCGCAACTTTGCACGCACTCCTGCCACCGCACAATTTCTTCGTCGTCTTCTACCAGAAGGCTTGTGAGGCCGTCGTTTTGCGGTAGAGGAGGTCGTTGAAAGTGGCCTTCGCGAATGCAGAATTCCAAAGCACCGGCCAAGGATGCAGAAAAAGGTCGATCCAGTACCGGACCAGAAACTCTGGTGGGTCCACGCTCGTGCTGCTCGTGCTGCTCGTGCTCCATGTGTCCAGGCGGCCCTGCTGGCCCTGACAGGCCTGATCCCGTCGTCTCCTGCTTTAACAGGCCTCCGATAAATTCCTGGCCCAGGATATCCTTCAAGCCATTGCCCTCGGCATTCGTGAGCACGCTGTGTACGGCCCTGTATACGTCGCTATCAGGCAAGTCCATCAGGCGATTGCGGCAGAAGGTCCACCCATGGGCCAATATCGCGACTCCAATCGTGGACTTGCGGCGTATCTTCCCGCTTACAGCAAGGGGTCGTCTCCCCATTCAACGCGGCCCATCTCCGACGGAAGCATGTCATGCGCACCCTTTTGGACACGAACTTTGGTGCCGGTCTTGAGAACAGGCATGCTGCTATCATGCAGGTTTTGCGGGCCGGAACGTCACCCTTCCAAACTGAGCTGCAGACAGTGGAGATGCAATTGGCGACTTAGACGCGACCTGTGCAGATGCATCAATCTGAAAGGTCTGAACGTCTGGTTTTGCACACCTTGAACCTTTTTGCTAGACTCGTCACTGCTCTGCACTTAGTTTGGGGCCACCAGCGGTGACTTCTTTAAGTCGTGTCCATCACTTCGGCTCCGCCTAGCCCGGAAAGCGTGCGAGTCCGAGCAGACTCTGGCTCGGTGCGGCGGTGCAGCTCGGTGGATCTTGTTCCTCCCCCGGCCTCTTCCGAAGCGCTGCTTCCTCCTCGGGACAACAGCCCTGTGGCACATTGAAAGCGCCCGCGTGACTCGTGCGGTCCTCAACCGGAGCGATTTCAAGGAATGTATTCTTGACCTTGAAAGAAGCATCTGCGACGCTGGTAGGGCCATGCCTGCTTCAGTAGCTGCGCAAGGCATTGTGGCACTTGTGCTGGTCGCATGCACCGAGCAAGCAAAGCTTCCGAGGAGCATGGTCGGCGTGACCAGTGGGTCCCAAGCACCGCCGGCGCCACAGGGAGTCAGGGAGGGGTGTGCTCGCAATACGGGGCCAATGCTTGCACTCTACACTCTCGAGACGAGGTCGGGGGTGGCTATGGAGTGGGCTGCAGACTCGGCTCGAGGGTGATCGAAGCTCTACATGTCTTCTGTGCTCATACCGAAGTGTGCGTGCGAGCTCGAGCTTATTGGCAACTTGCGCTTCTCCATTTATAACCCCCGGCTGACACTTTGGCCAGGATTCGAGCAAACTAGATGCTGAGGATCGGAGCAGCAATGTGTGCTATCAACTTAGTGCCTGGCCGTGTAATGAGACAACGGGCAATGCTACGAACCACCACTGCTAACGAAGTTTCGTCTGCACTCACAATACTTGAGCTGTGCGTTGCAGCGAATTTCATCATGGGCGGTCGCTTTGGACCACAACTGCACTATCTTGGACGTGCGTAACTGCTGCACGAGTCCCTTGAGGGAGCCATGCGAACATGAATTCGGCTTCTTGCACAACGGAGAACGATCAGTATTGAATGGAGCAACACCGATCATGTAGGAACATATCCTGCCTCTTGGCAAAGCATTTGGACTGTCTCCTGCCATGACGTCCTGCTGAAGTCCAGCTGTCCCAAGGTGCTTCTGCTGAGCCATGTCTCGAGTTTGACAAGTCAGGCTTTGCACAGCAGTCATAGCGAATCATGAATCATTGATACAGCCCTTCATGAGCTACTTGGTGCGAGCGGTGGCCACCTAGACTACGACCCCGTCATGAAATCAAAGCCCAGCCTTCGATTTGGACTAGGCGAAGAATTCATCTAGCCTGGAGAGTGTCATTGAAAGGGCCTCGTCGAACGATTGATCATCGATGCGTCTGATGCATTGACGTGCATGTGTGTCTGCGTGCCAAGACCAGAAGGAAGCAAAGCACGAGGCAGGAGCGAGTCTGTCTTCACGAAACAAGGAAGAAAACAGAGAGACAGAGAGAGAGAGGGAGGGAGAGAGAGAGAGAGAGACATGAGCGAGAAAGCGCGAGGGCGAGAGCACTGAGACGGAAACCCTTGGCTCACGGTCTCCAGCTGCGTACGCAATAGTTACCTGCCATCTAGAACAGGTCTGCTGCACCGATTTCGTGAGTCAGATGGAACCTGATGGCCATGAACTGCAAGGCCACTGGCGAAGGCAAAGCGAGGAGCGAACCTGAAAATGCCGTCTCTGGCCAAGGCAAATCCTGAACTTTGGAAAAAAATGAGCTGCGAGCGGCCGCGGTGGTAGCTCTTGCAGAGGCAAAGCCTTGGAGACCTGGAATGTTCCACGAGAACACGCATTGGCCTTGCACAGATGGCATTATGCCTGCAAAATCTGGAAAGGAGGATCGGGAGAAAACCGATATGCATGATGCCAGTAGCGACGGACCTGCCGGGTTTGGCATGCTCCACGACTCCCAAACATTCCCTGTGCTCGGTTGCCTTCAAGTCTGCCACGTGGAACAAAGCCAGGAAGTGCGACTGCCGTAGGGTTAAATTCGCTGCTCTTGCTGCAGACGCCTCGGGCAGATTCTGCAACGGGAAAACACTGATACATCTGCAGTGCGTTACAGCGTCAATTCAAGCAAGGATTTTTGTTCGCGCAGGTGCTTGTCAAAGTCCATCAGGCTGGCTGAGGAACAGACATCTACATGAACGGCTTGACCAGATCCTCGATAGGCCTTGTCCAGGTTCTTCTCCTGCATTGGGATAGGTTAACATAGCTTCAATCAACATGGAAGTGTGCAACTGACAACCGAGATCAATCGACACTCCTGCATCTGCGCCAGTGGTGGGAAGAGGGTTCGAAACTGTGACCTCCAGCTGAACTGTTGCACTGCTACCCCAGCTCCACCTCAGTCTCTGAGGCTGACGCCCACATGTGCCTTGCCCGTCGTGAACCAGCTCGTGTACAAGATGAGGAACCAGAGAGTAGACCTTTTCTACTGGTTTGTCTTGTTGGGCGATGGCAAGTGCTCTCAGTCTCCCTCCTTCAACCAGCTCAAGCTCCGGCCACATATGTGCGGCTATTGCGCTGAAACGGGATCCAATTCTTCTCGTTGTGGTTCCATTCTGAGATCAAGCAAGTCTGGAGCTCCTTCGCTCAGACCGCTTGCCACGTGTCCGAGGACGTCACGTCCGCATTTCAAGTGGAGGCCGTGCGACACCTTGGCTTGACAACTTGAGCGAGCACAACTCAGTATGTCACGAACAGGCCTTGCCTTATCCACTGCCTTTGTGTCTACACCTGCGGATGCAGGTGCCCAGATCAGCATGGGACACAATCCTGTCCGTTAGGCAAGCGGACGGCACCTGAAGCAAGAAACATCTGCATCACGTCTCGCCGCTTGCAGTCTTTGCCTGCCTGGCCCGCAAAATCCGATTGAAACATTATGCATCCAGCACTAGATTTAGGCTGACTAGGGCTGGCCCCAGGAGCCCACACAACAGGCTTCACTTGCTGGGGCTGGAATCGTGGCTCAAGCTGCATGTTCACGGGCCTTGGGTGTGTATGAGCTGAAAGCAATTTGTACCTCCGGTGTGCTGAGAAGGCTAGGAGTACGTCATGAAGCGGACAAGGATTGCGGACCTCTTCCGAAGAGCACCATCTCGAATGGCAGTTGCGGCAATGGTCATGTGAGGAGCTACCTCGAAATCATGTCCACGACAACATGACAATGACCTTGTCCATTAAGCGCAGATGCACAGGTCTCCCGGTTCACGCGGAGTGCTGCCTTAGTGGAAGAATCGCAAGTTTTCAAGTGTGCCAAGCACCTGCGCTTGCCAACGAGAGGCAATCAGCACTTGACTTGTCGCAATAGCCCTGTATCAAAGGGATGACCTTCGGATCCTGAAGAGGTGCAAGAAAAAACACTTCTGGCGACTTCGCTTCCGGATGTCCTCTGGACCTGTCACCACAAGCCTGACACTTTCAAGGGAAATCCTTTCAGACTTCTCGACTCTTCAGAGCTGCGCCTTATGAGAGTCTTGTTCTTTGGGATGTATTTCTGCCGCTCACACAAGTTTGGATATGTCCAGCTCTTGCCATCTTCCATGCGGAGACCTTTGCACATACCCACATCAGCGATCATCAGCGCAGTTTGCTTGTGGCATTCGCAGGCCGAGCTCTCTTGCCACTCCACGGTCGCAATGTCGTCCCGTTGGCGGGGAGTTGGCCGTTGCTGAAGAACCTCGTGGAACGGAAGCAGATCGAGACTTTGAGTGGAGGGCGCGATGTGGGCCTCTTCCAATCCTCCGCCGCCATCTTCACGCTTCCGACGACGATCTGCGAGTGCCAGATCTCCTCAAAAAATCAGCACCCAGGCCCCCAGAGCCTCTGAGCCCAAGCTCAGAGGCTTAGCATGTGCCTTGCGCCGCTTGCGCCCGTGCCTGACCTCAACCGCTCTTATGTTCGGCCCTGGCCTCCAGCACTGCCTCGTAGTTGTGCATGGCAGCGTTGTTCACAACGTTGCTGTCGTTCCCGATGCTTTTGCTGCTTTCGCGAAGAAGTCTGGATGACCGCCTGCCCAGCCGCGAGTCTGGAGCATAAGTATTGTCCGATTTCCGGCAGCGGCGTGCAGCGGCGAGTTCGCGGGCAATTCCGAATCCACTTTCCTGTTTGCCCGCAACCTGGTGGTGAAGTCCAAAAACTGCGGGTTCACAGTTCGCGGCAAGCTATTTGCGAGGTCCTGCTTCAGCTGTTGATGAAGTCTCCTTCCCTACCCCAAGCAAATAAAGTCGGGGATGTAACATCATTAATTCCCCAACAATCAAGCCTCCGATCAAATCAAAACCAATACCTTTCTTCAATCTGTCTCGGGCTTGAATCTGTCTCGGGCCGTATCATGCATACAAACCCCTGCACCCTATGGTCTACTGCACACTGCTGACGGGCACCAAGCAAGCCTGTGAAGGCGTGCCGCGATGATCAGCCGGCTTCCGTCTGGAGACACGCTGATGGATGGGTTGATAAAGGCCTTGGTTTGGCAGACACATACCCCAAAATACTCTCGAACGCTTGCCAAGCTCCCTGCCCCACCACCTGTGGCACGCATGTCCTTCAGCGTCTGGGTCGCATCCGTTCTGTTGGGCTGGACTGTACAGTTTATGGCTGGCCCACCTTGTCACTCATCACCAAAGGGAGCCGGATGTCAAGAAGCCCATCTTCATGGATCTTCGCAGGCAGGTCTACCTGCCGGTACGATCTACGACACCCGAGCTCTAACACCCGCCTCTTCTCAAGCGGCCTCGACAGTAGGAGCCGGCAGGAGACAACCGCCCAGCCTGAGCTCTCAAGCATGCTCTCTGATTCTCTGCATACGCTCTTGTGTTGACCAGACTCTGCACATCTGTTACTCCACGTTGACGGGACTGGAGATAACAGCTCCAGGCAAGGGTCCAAATCAGAAGCAACACCATCGAGATGCACGTTGGAGCCATCCAGGCTGCCTGTGGATCGCTTCTCATGAGCCCTAGGGCAAACTCCCGCTGCTCCACACCAGCAAGAAGATTGATGCCCCCTCGCAATGCTGGTTTACATACAGCTAACAGGAACCTCACATATCACCAATGAAGAACGGCAGCGGAGACAACGATCACCCCAACAGCAGCTCTTGTTACAGACGGTCCAGCCTTCAAGGGGGAGATCTTCCACAAGACTTCTGCGGGTCGTTGCACCTCGTCAGCCACTGTCATGCTTCAGTGGGCCACCCAAAGCCGGCCAGACAATCCAGAGCTCCAAGCCTCCAAGCCTCTAAGCACCAGACAAAAACCTGCATCAGCGTTGCAATGGCAATCAAGTACATGAAGAAGGGCAGGGAAAACTCCTGTCAGCCGGAGGTGTAGGACTCAGGAGCCCGACATAGAGGGATCAAGATGTACGAACAAGGCACTGCGGGTCCTGGCCAGCCCAGAGCTTCATGCAGATAAACTGCATCACGTAGACGCAATACGAGTAAGACTCCTCCGCGGAAGCTGCGGAAGGCTGGGGAAACCCATCAAAAAACCTGTATTTCAATCAAAAAAACTTTAGCCGACAATCAAAAAAACTTTTTGACAAAATCAAGAAAGCTTTTCTCTAATCAAAAAAACTTTCTCTGGATGTTTACAAGCAAACCCATGAGCATCCGGAGATTTCGTCCCCATCAAAAAAACTTTCAGTAGTAGTTGTAGTAGTAGTCGTCGTCGTAGTAGTAGTCGTGGTAGTAGTCGTAGTAGTAGTCGTAGTAGTAGTCGTAGTAGTAGTCGTAGTAGTAGTCGTAGTAGTCGTAGTAGTCGTAGTAGTCGTAGTAGTCGTAGTAGTCGTAGTAGTCGTAGTAGTCGTAGTAGTAGTAGTAGTAGTAGTAGTAGTAGTAGTAGTAGTAGAATATCAGCAACTTCTAGCCGGCGCGTAGCAGCGGCACGCAAACACGGCAATGGGTGCGTCTTGAGACTTCAGAGAGAGAAGCGTGCCCATCTGCGAAGACACAGCAAGTGAACAAGAAGTACAGCCGCTCGAGCAGGAAGTTGTGCCTGGCTGCCAGCTCGCGCGCAAGGCACAAAGCGACACCATGAAACAACAGTACGGGTATCAAAGAGGACGAGTATGACTGTCCCGGGAAGGACCCTTCCTATTCCAGCTTCTGGCGCCACTCCAAACGAGTTACAATAACTGGAGGTTACTATCACAAGGACAGCATATATTCATTACTTTAGATCCATGGTAGCTATTGTACATAGGACACTGCGCGGATCAGGACCTTGGGACCTTGGAGATCAACGTCCAAGTCCAGCGAAAGTTTTCACTTGCCAGGATTACGAAAGTTTGGTGGAGCTTTGGGTTCTTGGGTCTACGGGTTTTAGGGTTTAGGGGTTTAGGGGTTTTGGGGTTTCGGGGTTTGGGGTGTAGGCACACCACGGGGCACGACACCGTTTCGCGGACACCACGAACTATATCTCCACACCCTTGCGCGCACCCACCACACAGCATTTCAAAAGCAAACCCTCCTACGCCGAGGTCGGGGCTTTAGGGGTGTTGGCGAGCTCCTCCCACGTACAGCTGGCATCTCTGTTTTCGATGTTTATAAGATGTTGCGCTTCAGGCTTTAGGAGTGTTGAACCCTTCTTGGCAGCACTTGCGTTTTGCACGGTATTTACAGCGTTTTCGTGCTAGCCGACCACCTGTGGTTGAGCAGTTTCTTCCCCGTCGAGTTTGCAACTCCAACTGCTGTCGCAGTTTTGGNGTATTTACAGCGTTTTCGTGCTAGCCGACCACCTGTGGTTGAGCAGTTTCTT
Organism: Symbiodinium sp. clade A Y106; assembly: GCA_003297005.1. NCBI lineage: Eukaryota > Dinophyceae > Suessiales > Symbiodiniaceae > Symbiodinium > Symbiodinium sp. clade A. The sequence continues at coordinate 22,670 of BGNK01000743.1, read as the reverse complement.
CCCCGTCGAGTTTGCAACTCCAACTGCTGTCGCAGTTTTGGGGCCTGATCCTCTGCAACTTCACCGATTGTGGCAGATAAGGACAGTGAGCCTCTGCAACGTCTGCAGCTGTCACAGATAGGGAGCCTGAGCCCCGCATCTTCTGCACCTGTCGCAGTTAAGGAGCCTAGAAGCTACCACTGCCCAGCTCGGATGGAGCAAGTGTAGTTGGGAGGGAGGGCGTGGCTAGTAGTAGTAGTAGTAGTAGCAGTTGTTGTTGTAGCAGCAGTAGTCGTAGTAGTAGTAGTAGTAGTAGTAGTAGTAAGAGGAGGAGGAGGAGGAGGAGAGGAGGACGAGTAGCACTACCTGTACTGGCTGTAATAATGGCAGCAGTAATAGTACTAGTAGTACTAGTACTAGTACTAGTACTAGTACTAGTACTAGTACTAGTGTCGTCGTAGTAGTAGTACTAGTAGTAGTAGTAGTAGTAGCAGTAGTAATGTTAGTAGTAGTAGTAGTAGTAGCAGTAGTAATGTTAGTAGTAGTAGTAGTAGTCGTAGTAGTACTAGTACTAGTAGTACTAGTAGTACTAGTAGTACTAGTAGTACTAGTAGTAGGTAGTAGTAGTTGTTGTAGTAGTAGTAGTAGTAGTAGTACTGGTAGTAGGAGTACTGGTGGTAGTAGTAGTAGTAGTAGTAGTAGTAGTAGCAGTAGTAGTAGTAGTGGTGGTGGTGGTGGTTTGTTCTTGTTGTTGTAGAAACAGATCAATAATACTAGTAGTAATAATAGTGCTCATAGTACTTTTACTGCCGGTATTGTACTACTACTACCTCAGTCTGCCTTCCATTTTTCCTGTCTGCCTTCCTTCATGTCTTCCTTCCTTGCGTCCTTCCTTCCTGCGTTCCTGCCTTCCTTGCTGCCTAATGTCCTTCCTTCCTTCCTTCCTGCCTTCCTTCTTTTCCTCCTGCCTGCCTTTCTTCCTTCCTTCCTTCCTGCCTTCCTTCTTGTCTGCCTGCCTGCCTGCCTTCCTTCCTGCCTTCCTTCCTTGCTTCCTTCCTTCCTTCTTTCCTTCCTTCCTGCCTTCCTTCCTTCCTTCCTCCCTCTCTCTCCTCGCCTTCCTTCCTTCCCTCCTGCCTTCCTTCCTTCCTTCCTGCCTTTTTTTCTTCCGTACTCCCGCGGAAGGCGCCTTCCCAGCCCTCATGGAAACTGACGACTGCATCACCTCTCAACTGTAGACTTGCGCCCACAAGGGGGGGAGGACGAAAGATCAGCAAGCAGAAAACGCAGGGTGCAGAGCGGAGCCGACCGACTCCGACAAAAAGCCAACTGCGAGTGCCAGGCAGGAAGCAACACTGCCCGTGGCAGCATCCAGCTTCCGAAGGGGTCGCGCACGGCGTCACTAACTGCATCCCACCCAACCGAAACGTGACAGTGCACGAAGCAATGTGGCACGAGGCGCGTCCGTTGGAGGCACTCTGAGATGCTCTAGGGGAGCTTTTGCTTGCTGATAGCTGCTACTGGTACCACCAAAGTGGCATCCAAGCGGCCAGGAAGTTGAAGTCAGAGACCCACTTCGCAAGCCTTGATAAGAGAATGAAGAAACTTGCTCGTTTCTACTCTTCTACTTGGTAATGTCCAGCACGGCAACCACCGCCGACGACACGGATACCGCCACAAGAACATGCAGAGCGACTCAGTCCATGGCTTCGGCTGTGGAAAGCCTTCGAGACCAGCCAGGCCAAGCAGAATCGCAGCCTGCACGAATCTCACGCTGGGCATCAGAAACAGAGTCCCGGCGACCTCGACTCTTCCCAACTTCGGTTCATGAACTCCCCCGATTTCAGGACTTCATAGCACAAGGCAGGAATAAAGTCCGCGCATCACATTACTCTCGGCATCCTGAAAGACACTACTTCGAGGGCCTGCAGCGGAAGCAGAACGAGGATCCGGGCCGACAGCTTCGCGTATGGAGGACTCGCAGCCGGTACATTAAAGACCTCTGCTGCTCTGCTCGTGGTACAAATGCTCAACACCTGGACAACACCTCACAGTGCAGCAAGGACTTCCTCGGCTCACGGCCAACAGAAGACCGAAGTATCCAACTGGAGCTAAAAGGTCGAGCAGGAGAGCCAGTGCCTTGTCTCAAGGCGTGCAGGAGCTGCCTGTGGCACAGATCTGTCCGAGAAGAAGGCCTTCCGCATCTCCGAACCCATCTGTTCGGACCTTGAAACACAGACTGAGAGTTGTGTCATTGTCTTTACTGGCAAGCCTGGGCACCTGGCAATAGCAACCGCAAGCGTGCCAGCAGCATTCCCAATACGAAAACATGCAGGTAGCCTGAGTCGCAAGTCTTATTGAAGCCGAACTCACAAGGCCCTCGGCATGCACCGCGGTTCGGCCAAATCGCAAATCGGATGAAACTTTATCACGATGACGATGATGTCCGTCACATTACGCATCTTGCCCCAGCTGTGATACTCCTTGTGCGTGTCAGCAAAAACCACTTCCGCAGCTGGTTTAACTGAGTCACGACAAAGAATACTTAAGCACACGGTCAAACACGGTCTTCTGCAGCCGAGAAACATACCAGTTAGTGGTCCCGTAGAAGAGGTCGGGTATTAACATGTAAAGCACTGGAAAGCTGCACAATGCAGCCATTCCAAGCAAAACCTGCTCGCGCAGAATGAAGCTGTCCCGATTTCCCTAAAATGCCCTTGCTTTCGGTGCCTCTTGCAGTTGAATGTGATAGACTCTCCTCGGCTGAGCACAGAACGTGGTCCGTGATGCATCTCACAGACATGCGTTTCTGCACACTTGAGGTGCCTGGCGAGAGTTGGGAAGCAAGTCCAGTACACAACGAGGCAGGATAGGAACCAACACCTCGTCTGTCCAACTCTGCAGCACAAGAATGCAGAGGACGCATCCTGAGGCAAGCTCTGCATTTGTAAGCCTTTCTCCGTAATGGTGGGCACCCATGCTTGCATCAGCCAAGCCTGACGCAACTGATCCCCATGTATGTATGTTATGTGCTGGTGCTGTTTTCGGGATGTCGCTTCCTGCATGAGCAGTATCCAACCACTTGGCAGCGTCCCAGAGATCACGGCAGGAATGCTCGCAATCAGAAGGCTCACAGCATATACAGGATAGATGGTGACCTCGGGAGCAAATCAAAGCTGGCTGAATGCTGCCCTCTTGTTTTGTGCTTGCTCCTCGAGGATAAGCTTCTTGCGAATCGTCTGGCAACATACTCGTAGGGCTGCTCCTGGGAGGGCGCATGCACGACGCAGGCGAGGCCTCCCCCCGCGTGCGTCCCAGCCTTCCGCGGGTTCTTCATCTCCGCGGTGCAAAGGATGAACCCCGAGAGCATGAAGAACCACGGCACCCAGGTGAACCCCCAGTTGCACATGTACCTTACCAAACGCAGGAACAGCGCGGAAGCTTCGGGGATATTCCGTCACTAGCCGGGTGGCACGTCCATCGTCTCGCCCCGAGCATTGAGGTGGCCCAGGACAACATGGAGGGATGCCAGGTATCGGGCTAAGCCAAAAGAGTACCGATCGCCCTTTGGTGGCATGCGAAATACCATGTCACCGCACGAATTTGGTCCAACTTTCGGACTGGGACTGGTCAAGACCGCAGATGAAGTGGGGCTGTTGAGGAGCCGCTGCTGGGAATCCACGTCGTCACTGGCGTCCAGAGACGGCGCCGTGCCCTCCCCCCTAGAAAGGCGCGGCGCCACCTTCGGGGAACCTGACTTTCGCATCGCAAGCACACGAGCACTCAGTATACTCACGTCTACTCACGTCTACTCACGTCTTCTCGGGCCGTTTGTCCCTGATGTCCCTGGCCTGGCCTGCTCCCCAGTCCTCCGACCACCAGGCTGCGGGTGGCTCCTCCAGATCCTCACCAACCTTTGTGCAGCGTATCGTGGCAGAGAAGCCATGCCTGCAGTCCGCCATGTGACAGGCGCCGCCTTGAAGGGCAGAATTGGGTCCAACATCTCATCTACCTTCACTGCCTGACGAGACCAGATCATGCAGAAGCTTGGCAATGAGTGGAAGCGATTCTTCAGATGCACAGCCTTCATGCAAGACCGTGCATAGCGGGCAATCAAGACAGCCGCTGTCAGCAGGAGCGATGAAAACACCCACTGGGCCATAACTGGGTCCTGACTGCAAGCTCTCGACTCAACGATTCAAGCACGCCTCAGTCGAATCATGTCTTGGACCTAGCCCTGCCTCTCTGACGCCCACCAACCGCTCCCAGAACATGAAGCTGCTGGAGGTCGGAATGCTGAGGCCAGGCTGTAGGCCTGCAACACGCACGGAGCCCTGTGCAGAATTCGAGAAGGCATCAGTGCAGCCCGGCCCGGGGCCTTGTCGACCTTCTTTGGGCCAAAACTCGTGAGTTTGGGCTTCTGCCTCTACCTTGCCCGCAGTGATTTCACTTGCAAGCAGGCTCGAATTGCTCTGTTCGGCCTGAGTCCGGTGAGTGGTGGTCTGGAGCACGGTGTCCTAAACAAAAATGAGCTTGAGACTGAAGCCGCATGCATCTAGAAGGCTGCACGACCGCTGATGTGCTGGGTTCCGAGCATTGCGACGCCCTGTGGTTGTGGCTTCAGTAGTGGTGGTGGTGGTCGTTGTAGCGGCCTCTATCGCTTCAGCATCGGCCTTTGCGCAGGATGCTGGTCTTCTCTGGTGTCGCCTACTGTACTGATCGGATCCTGTCGGCTTTTTGTTTCAGGTTGCATGCTTTTTCCTCTCAAACCTGTGTCATCTCCTTGCTCCAGGCTTTGCAGAAGCATATCAAGAACAAAGACATTTGACACGTTGCACTGGAGCTGCACAGACGGCACGGGGACCAGGCGTCTTAGCATCGCTTGAAGCGCTCGGAGGACATCTTTCTCAAGAGTCGATGATCTTGGAGTGCCGCGAACAGCCAGCGACCGGAGCGATGATACGAATGGAGTTCCCACCAACGCTTCGGGCGCTGTCATTTTGGGATCGACTCTGTCTTGAATGCGGCACAATGTTTGCACCGAGACCTGAGATAGTCTCGCAGACAGTGTGGTCGGCACACCGCACAAGTGCAGGTAAAGAAGATACCTCAACAGTGCGTGATTGACCTTGGAGCTGCAGAGTCCTTCAGAGACCAAGAGCGAGTGAAGCCGCTGGCAGGTCGTCGTCGGAAGATTGGGCCCCACGTGAAGAAGCAGCGTGTTGAGGACGTGTCTCGGGGGCCGCTGCTTGCCCTTCATCAGAAGTTCGAAACCCCAGCGGCTCAATGCAGGTTCGGGGAGCCGCGAATAGCTCGGATCAAGGGCGCACAGCACTGCCAAGACGTCAACGGCAGGAGACAGCTCTTGCAGCCGTAACAAAGCCAGCATCCGACATGCCAGGCTGTCTCTCAGACGTCGTGGCAACACGAGCTGCAGGTCGAGACAGCTGTTACACAGAGACTGCAGCAAGTGCGACGGTAACTCGGCAATCTTCCACGGCTGACTGACCTCATCCAGGACGGCTGTAAGGAGCTCATCCGAAAGCATCCACTGGTTCCACTCGGGGTTCGCGATGTCTCTGGAGTCTTGACGAGATGCCTTGGCCCAGAACATCAGTACGTGTACCAGATCAGCCATTGTTGCCGTCTTGGTCCTCACACTTCGCAAGACGGTTGTGGAAGCCACTCTCCAACTCTCCTCGTTCCACTCGGCAGTCCGTTGCTTTGCAAGTGACTGCAGGACCGACACAAGCGGTTTCTCTGCACCATGGGATTTTTCCGTGATGGCACGTCGCCAGAAAAAGGTGCATTTGGATTTGCTGCGCTGCCTGATCGGTCCGAGCATGCCATTGCTGAAAATTGGCAGACGGAGCTACGACAAAGGATGCGGGTGCTGGTCTTAAAGGATTGCATGGGAGCCCTTCCAGCATTCGATTCGTGCGAAGCGGTATGCACAGTGGAATGTTGCTCGTCAGAACTCTTGTTAACCTCACATTAGCGTTGCACATGTCTGAGGCACTGGCGCTCAGCATCCAGGAAGAGGCAAGTGCTGGACCTAGCAGGATCCATCCCTTCAAGGTCGAATAGTCTGTGCCACGCCGAGATGAACGACTGAGTAGCTGGCCAGACACCGGCTGGTATCCTCTTCTTTCAAGCTCTGGATCAACCGCGGCAACCAACTTGCAGTTCTGCGCCAGGGCATAGTCCCAGGTATACATGTAGCCTTAGTTCACTGTTGATCCGACTTGGGCGCAGATTCTCCAAACTCTAAAATGTAGTTGCGGAGCCACCACAAGCCATCCCAGGGCAGTCGGGCACAATCTGCCGTGATCTGCATGCCTGGACCAAACACTGACAAGACGAGGGCATGCAAGGGCGCCTCAGCCCTTCCAGCAAAACAACAGCAGAAGCGATTGGCGACCGTTGCCGCATGGTCTGCTTGTGGTTGGTGGTTGGTGGTTGGTGGTTGGTGGTTGGTGGTTGGTGGTTGGTGGTTTCAGTTTTAGGGGTTTTGGGTGCTTTGGGTTTTGGGTTTGGGGTTCTTCGTTGTTGGGATT
>BGNK01000743.1:5419-16090 GCA_003297005.1 Symbiodinium sp. clade A Y106 | reverse complement strand
GGGGCTGGGGCTGGGGAACGGGGACATGTAGTTTCAGCCTTCCCGACAAATGCGATGAGCGTGGCATCAGCAACGTCGTCTGCTGGGCAAACACCTGTCCAATTGGGGAAGATTTGTTTCGGTTGCATGCAAAAGTTGGGCTCATGCAGGTGTTGACGGACATCCAAGATACATGGTTGCAAGTTGCAACTGGGAGACTCTGAAGCACAGCTTGGATCATAAAGCTCGCGGATGCAGGAGACATATGGCCGAAGAGGCAGTCTTCAGGGACCTGTTACACAGCCGAAGTTTGATACTTTTGCAAGCTTCGTGACTTGCCAGTTCGCTTGCAGCAACAGGAACGATATGACAGGAGCACAGAACAAGCCTGCTCGAGGAATTCCCACATGTCGAAGTAGCGGACATTTTGCGAAACATACCTAGTGTGCCGGTCGTCGCTTTGCGCAAGTGACACACACTGCGGGTGATCAATTAACGTCGCAACGGTCTCTCCTCAAACTCGCAGCTGGGGTGCGGTCTGAACTCCCGCTTCATAGCTTGATGAAGGTGGACGTAAACTGTGTTCTGGTACAACTCGCTGCAGTACTCGATCTTACCCAAGGGACACGGCAGGAGTAAGGCGGCAGGCGTTCACTTTCTGAGACTCCGGCCGATGTCACGGTACATCCATGCACAGCAGCTCGCCCAGAGTTGCAGAAGGTCTGTAGCCTCTGTGCCATCCTGTAGGAAAAACTCAAAGCTGCGAAGATGCAGACGAGACAGACAATCGCAGGTTTAAGTTGAGGTCCTTTGCATTCCTTCCGTGAATACTGCGAGGATGGCTTCAAGGCCCAAGCCCGCAATGCTGGGCCTGGCATTCACACCGCTCTCATGGGCTTGCAGTTCTCCAAGCCTTGCAAGACCCTTAAGAAGTAACAACAAAAGAGCATTGACAGCCTGGTGTCGCACCAGTCGAGAGCACAGCCCTTGGCATAACCATACCAAAGGCCCACTCCCACGATCAGAAATATAGGGCTCTGTTTCCAACCTCCTGCAACATGGGGCTACTTTTTCTTGCGTCCCTGCAAATCATGCCCTGTGTGGAAGTGTGTACGCTCCTGTTGAAACCATGTCAAGCGCCACCAACCCACTCTCCGCTTCATCCCAGTACTCGGCAATGAGATGGGTCACACGGATCCTGAGTCAACGACGCTTCGCCACGTGCCATGTGTGCCATGTCGTAACGCTCTCCAGGCGAGCATCTGGCCAGAGCTGCGGTTGTAGAGAGGCGCCTCTGCCAGTCGAGCATACACCCGAGGCAACTCCACAGCATCGCGTGCATCCGAGTGTGCACCTGTGCGGGAAGCACGCTGTCTCCTACTCAACGGTTCTGACTTCAGACTTCCAAGAGAGTATGAGCTCAGGTTCCACTGCCGAATCTTTGAAGCCTCGGTGGTCTTCAACTTTGTGCCCACCCTCGAAGCCCACCACCTTGTGCCTCGGTCACAGTGTTGGTCCGACGCAAATGCCACACAGGCGTCTTTGCCAGGTCACACTACCCTACCATCTTCGATGACCAGATCAAGGAGGTGCAAGTAGACTCCTTATTGCCACCGAACGACAAGAATGGAAATGTCAGAGCATCAACATGATTCGATCGAACAGAGCACAGATTAGTTGCTAGTTCCAATTCCACCACGGTATGATGTGCTGCATGCAGCACACTGCAGCCATGCTTCCATCTGAGACAAAGTCATCCCGCAAGGAGTCCAGGGCACCAGGGGCAAGGAGATTTGCCAGTTGCTGTGTCCACACAGAGGCTTGCGATGCTCCAATCAAGACAACCCAACTACCTGAGTTGGACTCCGACTCCGAAAATTGCGACAACACGGTGACAGCACTGTGCTTCCCAAGGCCTGCAAGGCAGCGCTCGATGTGGGAAACCTCCCGCACGCCCAGCCGACAAGGGGTCTCCTGCAGCTGGAAATCCCAGGCATCCTCCACCTCACAGTGCTCTTCAACGCTTCGAACGACGCTTCACATCGCGGCACGCTCGCGGTTGGCTCCTGAATCCCATTAAATTCAGACGGGAGGACGGCAGTCTGACACTGCTTCGGGCTTGTTGGTATGCCATCCAGAGTTGACGTTCGTGATGTGAGTGAGTGAGTGAGTGAGTGCGTGCGCAGGTGTGACCGAATGCAAGTGCGAGTGCGTGTGCGTGTGCATTTGCGGGTGCGTGTCCGCACGTGCCACCACCAACCCTTGCTGCCCAAGCGTTCCCATCAGAGATCTTCGGATAATTTCGATTTTGAGAATTTCGGGCAATACGTCTAGAGATGTCTATATCTGCAGACTTGAGTATATTGCAGCGGTAAGGCAGGCCGCGAAAAAAGGTGCTGACAGCGGAGATTGAAAAGGGTGTGGCACTTGTAATATCGACCAGTGCTTGACCAGTCTAGAGTCTAGAGTTTACAGCATTTGCACGATTGCGGTATCATTCGATGGGTTTTCTTTCAGAAGGGGCGAAACTCTTGAGAGTATCTTGTACGGTCTTGACTCGTTGCACTCGTCTTCTCGACGCTGCAGCTCAGATGCCATCTCTCCATTAGCCAGCCTTCCTGCCAAAGCAAAGACATGATTCGAATGGTACAGCCGTGGACAAGCGATATGATTCGAATCGCACGCAACTTGCGTGACTCGGCTCATCCTCGTCGCTCTATAACGCTGCCCCAGGAAGGAACCACGGGCATGCGACCACACACTGGGGGTAGAGGCTTTCCATGCAGTACTGGCACCTGCCAGCCATTCGTGCGCAGGAGCACACGTCTCGCTACACGACGTTGCAGGCACTGGAGAGGTTGGCGAAGAAGGGTCAGGCACTTCAACGCACGCAATCTCACCAAAAACTGCTCACCTTCGCCTCCATTACAGCGGACATACTCGGCACACAAGTCCCTGTGCCAATGGTGTGGCCGCAAGCTCGGATAACATCCCAGCCTCGCGACATGAACTGCTGAAGTGCAGCAGCTACTTGCAGAAAGTAGAATCAAGTCTAGAATTTCTTGAAGCTGGCTTGAGCCCCGACAGTAACTAGGCGTGTCAGGAAGCCAAATCAGGCCACATCGAGGAATCTTGTTTGAGCTAGCGGCAACTAATCCTGGAAGGCTCAATTCAAACCAAACGAAAGCTAGAAAGGTGTGAATGCAGACAAGTGGCATTCTCTGAAGACTCCGTTTTTCCAGGCAGTATTGCCTGCAATGCCATCAAAGATCCGTCGACCCTAGGTCGGCGCTTGTCTCGCTCGAACACATTCCGTCTCCACTCTCCTTCCCCTACCTCCGGACACGCCGCCCCCAGTCCCCCTTTTCCCCACCATTTCCATCTCCAGCAAAACCGGGACACGCCGCCCCTTTCTCCGCCATTCCAAGGGATCACCCGTTCCCTGGTAAGACCTGAAAGTACAAGTGCTTCACAGCACCACAAGCCTTTGGGGGAGTTGAAAGGAGTCGGCCGCCTTGAGCGGCAGCCAGTAAGATCACACAACCTTGTCAGTCTTTTGGCAGTCCTGCCTGTTCCAGCCCAGGCAGGGCAATGCTTGTGACGTGAATGGCTGCCGGCTGACTGGGAGACTGCTTTGGCCCAGATAGCTTCACAGGGCTTGTCTCCATCTTTGTCTAAGAGCCAGCCAATCCTTTGATTCTGGGCATTCAAACAGCAACTTATACTGCTCGTGCAGACTGCACTTTGACACTTTGACGGCGGCAGCATAACTAAGGCTTCGACACACCAGCTACACCTTCAATACATGGCCTCGGAAGCGAGACAGTCTCACATGTACCTTGAGCACCTCTGATTCCGTAACAAGCCACTGCGGCAGGTTGCATGCCTCAGTTTGTCTTGACGGAAAGATCTCTCCGTTTTGAAAGCTTGCGCTCGTCTGAGGCCAAGCGGCTGAGAGACAGGTCACGTAGGCCACCAAAAGTGCAGCACGCACTAGCATGAACCAACGAAGCGAGGGCTCCCGCGTGGCATTGCTTCGACCGAGCCGGCTCCAAAGCGGAAAAAGTGCTATTAAGGCAGAGCTCTGGTATATTCCAAGTGTCTGCTTGAGTTTGAAGGTGCGAGCTTTGTACTATCTCACTTCAACAGGTCCTGCTGTGCAGAGCTCGGTTTCAAGCTTCAATGCTGATGCTGCTCTTGCTCGTTGCCAAATGGCTCGAAGAGACATCTCTTGCCTCAAGCACCACGTACAAGCTACGGGAATTGATGCACACGCAGCTCCGTAGACGCGTTTGCTTCGCCCCTCCCTGGTGATCAAAACCGAGCAGCGTTGTCAAGCTGCCTAGACAAGATGCAAATCACACATGTTAGAGTCAGCCATGCCCATGACAAACCACAGCAGGCATGCATTTTGTTGCTTGCGGATGACATCGCAGGTGCATTAACAAGGTACTGGCCCTCTACTGCAGCAAGCACTGCTTCAGCGATGAATCAGTAATCTTCATACTGTATCGCCTCAGCAAGCAAGGCAGCCTGCAAGCACACAAGTCTGCGGGCATAGGAACACAAACAAGACATTGTCGAGCCAAGACGGTGTGCACAAACACAGGCGCAGGCATTCAGAGAGTTGTCAGCATCTGCAAAGACGGCCCAGCAGTGGGAGCCTGCACACACGTGGTGCCGCGGTGACTGACGCCACGCAACAGCTATGAACATGCCAGGGTCCAAGCAGTACAGATCTCCCGGCAGGTTGTCTGCCTTGAGTGTCGGATTGCACAAAGCATACGAACAACACTGGTGCTTCTGAATGGAAGCAGAGAGTATCGGCCCTGCTCAGTTCGCGGCGATGTGCTGCAACAACACCTTGGCATATTTCGATCAGGCTTTCTCCGGAAATGCATGGCCCTTTACCCACGAGACTGAGGCCTCAGCACTGTTCAAATGACCAATGCAGTCCTCCCTCTGCGTGCATTGCGGGTGCCCTGCATGTCTCACGGGTTGTGTCGTTCGCGACCTGAGCTTGAAATTTCTGCTTGACTTTTCCTGGTGCTGGCGCAGTGCTGTCCGAGAACCACTTTTGCGGCCCTTGGCTTTGCTTTCCCGCCACACCGTTTCCGCCTTTGAACTCTCTGCCAAGCGGAATCAAGTGCAGCATCTCCGAGCCAGGTCGCCAAAGCTGTGATCGAGCGGTCTTTTTTGGCCTTGACATGAGGCGCAGTTCGCGAAGGCATTCTCTTGACCGCTCCCGCCTTGCGGCTGCCAGCTTTGTCTGGAGGTCGCGAATGACACATCCTGAATAAATCTGTAAGGGGTCATCCAACAAATCTGCAACACAAATGTTTTGGCTCAGATCATGACAATGTGCAGGATTGTGCGTGCATGCATATATACATACATGCATACATGCATGCATGTATACATGAGTTAAACGCATACATGCATACACGCATACATGCAAACATGCATACATACATAAATACATACATGTACCTTTATCCATACATGTATGCACAGACATACACAGTCAAACATTCAAATATTATACATTCATGCATTCACAATTCACGGCATTCCTGCATACATTCATTCACGCATAAATGATCCTGCATGCATCCGTGCATTCATGCATCCATCCATGCACACATCAAATCTTCCGTACATACATCCATACCCATGCATCCAAACATCCATCCATCCATCCATATGTCCCTCCATCCATATGTCCCTCCTTCCATTCATACCTCCATCCATCTGTCCGTGCATCCATCCATGCATCCATACATAAATACAAACATGTACGCATACATGTACATATGCACATTTACGTACTTTTCAATTTTCACTTTCCACCATGCAAAGGCGTCGACTTTGCTACGTAAAGGAGGACAGATCCTAAAAATCTGGCGAAGCTGTGCACTTCTCGCAGATCCTCCACCCAGCCTCACCCAGGGACGGCCCCCGGCACGAGTACCCAAAGCGAGACCTGAAGTTTAAGAATGGCCATTCAGCACTTATAATGATATAAGTATCACTGGCCAGTCGATCAATGGTCTCTTCATTGATCCTCCTGGCTTCAACGTTTATCATCACCCAGATAAACAGAATGATAAGTATCACAACCGAAAAGCAAGTTCTGGTAGTGGCCATTGGTTGGGGCTTCGCCAAAATGAACCCTGTCAGTACCTACGTTGATCGCTTGACTGCTGTTTGGCCTCGCAGTGAAAACGACCAAGCTGTAGAACTGTCGCAGGCGCCGGAACCATCATGGCGTGGGTCTGCTCTTGCTGATGCCACTGGTTGATGAGATCTTGCACACCAATCACACAGCTACCATCATTCCTACGATCGCCCGGGGGCGGCAGAAGTAGCGGAGCAGACTGGTCATGGTCTGTAACTCGGTACGAGGCCCCAGCCTCACATCGAGTTTGCCAAATCATCTTCATCGGAGCACTGGAGACGAAGGGACGTCAGGAATTGCAGAAATTCTGCGGGATCGTGTTTGGAGACGAAGGGACGACTAGTCAGGAATTGCAGAAATTCTGCGGGATCGTGCTGCATTGCTGGTGTCCGCCAGCCTTGCATCACAGCAATCCATCTCGGGCGTGCCCACAAGTGCGTAACTCCTTGGGTGGCTTTGCGAACAGTGCCCTTCAGGAATGGCACATAGGCCGGGGCAATCAACGATTGGGCCGATTGCATCTGGGATTCAAGGAACAACAACGATTTCAAGAGGGCATTGGCATAACAGAAATTGTGATCATTTCCCAGCCTCATGCACGCGCAGAACTGACGAGCTGCTCAGTGTGTGATCGCCGATAGTCTCTCGGCAATGCCGCTCATGCGCAGCCTCTCGTGCCTGAGAAAAACTCCGGCCGCTTTCCACGCAGCGAACTGTTGTAGCTGGTGAAAAAGATTCCACGCCGAGTTCACCTCCGGTGTCCTGAGCCCCACCTCCAAGAACATTCCCAAGGTTGGGGAGCTGTATTCTGCGCTCAGCTTCCTCATTCCGTGGAACCTCGTCTGCACAAAGTCCTTCGCGCACAGAACGATCAACTCCTTCAGGGCTTTGATGTCCTCCGCAATCTGGCGCTCCACCCTGTCGCCGAGGACGTGCTGAAGATCAACGTCGTGAGCATGCTTACGATGGCTGAGGTCCTCAATGCGCTGCGAGTAGTCCGTCCTGTCGTCTTGCTGCAGCGCGGCGGTTCTGGAGCTGCCGGTCCTGCTTCCACTGTGGTCGTCTGTTTTGCCAGTTGTTGCCGTTCCATGAAGACTTGGAGGGTTGGGGTTGCTGATGGTGCCTCTTTCCTTTGTCGCCTTGATTTCCCTTGGGGCCTGGCATTAGCCACTTGGGTGGTCGAGGATCCTCCAGTTCCCGCTGATCCTGGGCGAAGTCGTCCTCGAGCTGAAGAGCCGGCAGAAGCGACCTCAACATGTTGAGGTTCTGTGGCGCCTCCTTTAGTTCCACCAAGATTGAGAATCCTGGACACGAATGCTCCTGTCTCGAACATGTTCGGCCACTTGCTTGGCCGCCACTATTATCGTGTCACCTGCAAGTTCAATGGCCTTCCCTCGAGCAAGGCGACGATGCAAATAAACTCCGTTGAACACTCCTACACAGGCTCGAAGAATCTCGAAGATGGGTGTCTTCGCGAACAAACTGTTGACCGCAATGCTGGCACGGATTGCTTAAACTGATCTTGCTTTTCACAATGACCGCAATGCACTGCTGCATAAGCTCGTACTGTTCTGGGTGCTTAGTCTGTGGCACCGCGCGTATTGAGGTCGCATGCTCCAATGATTGCACTCAACACAGCGGTGATGTTTTCGACGGACACACTCAAGCTGCGCAAGTACTTGCCAAGTGCTATCTCTGGCCCTCCCAATCACCTCTGGCATGTCAATCACTGCCTCACTAAGTTGCGGAACCAACTCAGCGGCAGTCTTGGTATCACTGTAGAGCCGACGTAGCGTTTCACAACTGCGTGTGCTAACATGGGAAGAGAAACCATGCCAGGTAGCAAAGACGTACTGACATGCTGTCAAGTGTAAGTGCCTGCGTTCTGTTGTTGTTGCTCATCAAGATGTGTACAGAAGATGTGCTGATGCAGAGCAGCCCTCGCACTCGAACACTTCATGGACAACTGCATCAACTGGAGTTAACCTCGTTGCACTGCACGGCGTGCCAGATTGACCCCATGTGCTAGGGGTCTCAAAAAGGTGCAGCTGGGTGAGCAAAGCCTCACAGACCACTCAGGTCTCCGGGAGACCTCAGGCCCATTGGCCTCTCGTATCCAGCGAAGATCGTGGCCTCCATTTTGGCAGGCAAGCTCCAGCCCTTCGTTGTTGCCTACGTGAAAGAACTCCCGCAGTATGCATATGTGCCTCAGCGCACATTAGCGCAAGCGCTAGAAAGGGTGCTGAGTCACTGCGCTCATGTCAGGTCACTGGTGCAACAGCAGGCCCAGACGATACACACGTGTCGTCAAGGCAAGACCAGACCAACTTGCACCTTTGTTGTAGAGTCCAGTTATCATTATAGACATCGCTGGCGCATACGACAATGTGGTCAAATCATCATTGGAAGACGCGGTCAGGGATGCCACGGTGCCCGAGAGTTTGATTCAGGCCATCTTGTTGATCCATGACCAAGCACTCATCAAGGTGTCGCACTGCGGACAGGACAAGTGCAGCCCTCTCCAGAAGGGACTGAGACAAGGGTGCTGTTTTCGGGCTGGCTTCTCACACGAATGCGAGAACTAGAGCAACTGTCAGTCAGTGAGAGAACCATGGTGTTCGCCGACGACATGCACTACTCTAAGCCCATAAGGCATGGAAGGGACTGGGAGATAGCCTACGCAGAGATGAAGAAGATCCTGGCCTGCTTGATAATTTTAGGAATGCAAATCAGCACAGCCAGGACAGTCACACTACTGGAACTACATGGACAGCAAGCAGTGAAGGCCATGGGCCGCTACGTGGTCACCCTCCCGGAGGGTAAACACATGAAGTTCGTGATCGCAGGCCAGACCTTGCTGATCAAGATAGTTGCCAAGCATGCTTACCTTGGCGCAATCAGCAGTTACACACGCTTTGCACATGATACATTTCAGCACAGGCTCAGGCTGGCGAAGGGGACCTTCGCAAGGCTGCATACCGTCCTCAGCAATCGCTCAGTACCCCTACAACTTCGGCTTCAGCTGTGGCAAGGCTGTGTGTACTTGATAGCGCAGGTCTCCCTCAAGCGGATCAGCAGGTTTGGGTAGCAGTGTGAGTTCACGTGTTCGCCAGGCTTCTGGCAGAGTCAGAGTGATGGCTCCTTGCTGGAGCACCGCCCGGAGCTGCTCCATCACCACTGTGAGAAAACTTCTACACTCACGTGGCGAGGCTGCCAGGGAAGCTTTTCTCGCCTGCGCCGGGGTGGGACCAACGATGTTCGACAAAGCCAAGAACAAGCTGCAATGCATTCTCGAGAGCTTCGGACGCCCCAGCAACGTAGCACGCTGCTCGCCATGGAACCGTTCCACCAGCCAGCTGCAAAACTATGCCAGCCTGCTGCCGGAGCTCCTGTAAATTGGTAGGGATACAGGCATCCGTCTGGCGCAAGAGGTTCAGGTACTCTGTGAGGTTGCGAATCAGCTGCATGGTTACCATGGGTCGTCCATCGTGTTTGAGCTGGATTTGCCACAACGGCTCGTCGCCAAAATCCTCGATGGCCTTGCTCGCCACGCTGGTCCGGCGCAAGATAGTAAGTTGCACCGGCGCTTCAACTGGCCCGCCGGAGGACGCAGCAGCCGCCTTGGGCTGCAAGCTGCCAGCTTTCGGCACGATGAGCGGTTTGGCCGTTGGCTTGCCGCCGCTCCCACGACCGCTGCCGCGGCTGGTTTTGTTCAAGGAGAACACGCCGCCAACCTTTCCCATGGAGCGCTGGAGCAAAGAGCAAGGCTGCCAGTGCGTTTGTTGGACCGGAGGGCGCTGCACGCACAAGCCAAAGCAACATGGAAGTGGAGTCTAAGCTAATGGCAGGCATGCAGTTGTGCCAGTCGGCTCTAGCATCGTAGCCGGAGAACCTGAAACGAAAGCAAAATCTAGCCAACCCAGACCCCAAAATTTTCCGAAAATTTACGGGCTTGGGTCGGAGACCCCGGACCCTAAACTTTCGGAAAATTTTGGGGCCTGGGTCGGCTACGTAGCAATGCGCGCGTTTCTATGCGATTGCAAGCAAGAGAACTTTATTCTTGCGGAGTGCAAGACGGCAACTGAGTCTGAGCTCACTGCAGGCATGCACATGCATCAAGCGAGCTTGAATCAAGCTTGCAGCAGCGACGCCAGCCGGCTGACCTGAAACGCAAGCAGCACTCTACAAAGCATCGATGCGCCTACATAGTCGAGCTACATGCAATACCGAGCAGGACTGCAGGCAGGATGTACTCAGCCAACACAGGTTCGTCAATTTTCCTCACTTGTAACGGGCATAGTCCGGCACTCCCAACATCTGGTCCAAGCACTTGCTGAAACAGCAGAAAATATTTTCAGCGATGGAATGCGTCAACAAGGCACGAGCGGGCTCCTTAATCTGCAAGCGATGAGACTCACCGCGAAGCTCTGTCTTCAGGCGGCGACACCAGTAAAGCAAAAGCTGGGGCGGAAGCCGAGCCGGCATGGCTTCCGTCCCCAGGAGCATACTGCGGC
>BGNK01000742.1:186543-204700 GCA_003297005.1 Symbiodinium sp. clade A Y106 | reverse complement strand
CACACGCACGCACACACACGCACACACACGCACACACACGCACACACACGCACACACACGCACACACACGCACAACAAACACACACAAACACACACACACACACAAACACACACACACACAAACACATGCGCGCACACACACACCCGCGCGCACACACACACACACACACACACCCGCACACACACACACAAACTCTCACTCTCTCTCATCGCCTAACAGCAATACTCGACTTTCTCCGAAATCGTGAGCCATCCTTCGGCATTCGGGCCAATGTCGTGTCTGAGCCTCCATTGAGTGTCAAGTAGATGATGCCCCAGCATAATATCTTGTTGCAACAGCAACTGGAGACCATCACGAAAAACTACCAGCACTTATCAGGAGCTCCGCGAGTGCCAGGGCCGCAGGTGCCTGCAAAGCAAAGAGAGTTTTACAAAGGGACTCCGAGAACCTTTGAAATCAAGGATTCTATGGGAGTGCATAGAAAAAGTAAACCCTTAATCTGCTCGGACCATGTCCGCGGCATCTACTTGCACCTGCAACGTCGTAATCTCGACCTTTTCTGGAGCATTCCTACATGTGACTGAGGGTAAGCAACTCAACTGGACTCGTGGACTGCATGAGTGCTGTGCTCCTCTTGGTACATCAGTTTGAAAGGGGTGTCTCAAACATCATGAGCTGGGCGGCGCGAGCCTTCAATGCAAATAGGACTTCTCGCCTTTTCCCGATAAGTAATGCAAGCCTGAGTTGCAGATTCCCACACCGTATTTGGGCGGGAAGCGATGGGCCAGTATTCAAGGCAAACTTTCAAACAGGCAAAGATTCGGAGGATAATTACATGCATTTCTTTGGGCCTTACCGAAAGCTGATACCGCTGAACTGCCAAGACGCAGGAGGCCAGATTTCCTTGTCCTCGGTCCATTCAACAGGCTGCTTGTGCACTTGTCCTCGCGCCATGTCAGGACTGCCGCTCCGCTGTGCCATCACCTGCGTGCCAAGGTTCCCAAAGGCAGGTGTAGCCAACACCACTGTTGATTTCATAGGTGTTCTCACAGCCAGTTTGGCCGGACCTGTCCACTCAACAAGTGCTCCGCAAGGCAGCCAGGCAAGCAAGTTCAATGAGATGTCCGTTTAGGGTGGACATGCTGGGCCATTGCACTGTGAACCGGTGACTGAGTCTCGAGCTTGCCACAATAAGAGACGTGTCTCAGCTTCGAGCAATCGACCTTTGCAATGCTGGGGAATAAGACCCTTATCAAGCGGCAAAGCTTCTGTTGCTGCCGCGAACCTGCTTGTACAGGTACTTTGACTTCGCACCTCAGAAAGGGTAGTGTTGGAGCCCCGAGATCTCAACAACTTCGATTGCAGTCTCATAGTTCTTCAGCCTTCTGCCCTGGGACAATAAGCCTGCACAAGTCAAAGCCTACCCGGTCTGCAGCACGCTTAACTTCTGCGAGAGTAGAAGCGGCAATCTACATATCTGCTGCTCAAAACTGAGTCTGTCACCTTCTGTGGGGCTGGATGGTGGCAGATAATCTCCTTGAGCTGTCCAATCACGTCCTCAGACAGACGAAGAGGTCGTGGCTGCAGGTGTATCAGCTTCGCTCGTGAAGTATTGGCGCTAGATGATGGAAGCTGCAGCAGTTGCTGCTGCTGCTGCTAGATTCGCCGCTTTGCTTATTTTTGGCGGGACAGCGAGAGAAGAACCACGGTTTCAAAGTTACGCTTGCTCTTGAAGAGGAATTGCTGCTACCGCATCTTCCGCCTTTCAGAACATGGCAAGGCTGGATCTGAGCAAAATTTGTCCCACATCCAACTGTTTGTGCTTGGCAGTGCTTGGCTGGGCTAGCAGTTTGAACTCGGCCGTTCCTGCATATTGGTGCCTTTGCATGTCGAGAAGCTGCCCCCAAAAGATCGCATGCAGCGTGCCCGAGATGCTAGGACTCCGTGGGCAGCACCCGAGGAAGACTGGCTTGCGACAGGGCATGGCAGGCCGAGGTGACACGACAACAGAAGCAGCCAACAATGCCTCAAAAGGGCAAAAGGCTTGCAACACACCCGAGATGAGGAGACTTCTTCTGATTGCCCCAGTATGTCAAGAAAGTTTCTTGCAATAGTTGTGTCTGGGGTCTCCCCAGAGTTGCGCCGTGGAATTTTGAGGTGAAAAATATTCTCAGGAGTTTGGGTCAAGTTATAGGGCGCAGCTGCCAGAAAGAGAGCCAAGCTGGACCGAGAAGAGTGTAACACGACAGCCAACCTTTGGCTTAAGCAAGATGGCGAGGGACACATATAAATTCAGATAGGCCCTGTCCCAATGTGGCCCATGTCTGGACCACTACAGCTTGCTCCACTGCAAAATGCCTCTGCAGGGGTTGCCGGTACCAGCCACTTCCAAACACCATCGGGGGGCCGGGTGAAGTTTCTGCTGTGGGGCTCTGTGGGATGCGGTGGAATTTGCCGTGGAGTTTCTGTGGAATTTTCTAGAAGGCATGTCAAGACATACAAAATTTCGCCGAAACTTCGCCGCATTCTCCGCCGTGACCTCCGCCAGGCTACTCCGCCAGGCAACTTCGCCAAAAACTACGCCGCGGAAACTTCGCCACGAAGCTGCGACACCAACTCTACCATGTTACGATCCTCTCACTGTGAAGAAACCCGCAAAGACCGAAGAAGCCAGCAGCATATCTCGTGGTCTTTTCAGCAGGGCATCCAAACGACTTCAATCACAATCCATCGAGCAACACAGATGCCGCACATGATGTTCACATCACTCTTTCCTGCAACGGAATCTGAAAAAACAAAACATCACACGAGCTTCGCTCAGCAGGAAAGCGGACATAACAATAGGTCCCGCATGAGAAGTTTCTGCTCCAGCGTCGATGCACGGACTGCAGCACTCACAGAGAAACTTTGGCCTCGAACAGTCCCGAGATGATAGGACATTTATCTGCAGTAGAGTCTTTAGCCAAAGGGATGCATATCTGCCCATGGCGCTTGACCTAGGCACGCCAGGAGTCGATGTGTCGGGCTGATGGGATTCGGCGCGACGGTGTCTTCACTGCCAATGCCATCCTCAGGACTGACTATCTGGAAGCTTTGGTTCTCTGCTTGCGAGCAAACACCTCCTGTTGGCGGTGGTTCAGTAGTTGTGACAACGGACGGTTCAGGAACAAATGGATGCGCTTTGGTACCTTGCTCGCGTAAAGTACGTTTGACGGCTTGCATTTGCAGATTCGCAAGCTAAACAACGTCCAGCGGGAACGCATTGTTCGTTCTTGTCGGGTGACTCTGACTAGTGGCTAGAGTGACTCCTCCTCACTACCACTACCACTACCACTACTACCACTACCACTACTACTACTACTACTAGTACTAGTACTAGTACTAGTACTACTACTACTACTAGTACCACTACTACTACTACTACTGCTGCTACTACTACTAGTACTAGTAGTAGTAGTAGTAGTACTACTACTACTGCTACTACTGCTACTACTACTAATGATTACTCTACTACTACTACTACTACAACAACAACAACTACTACTACTACTGGTTCTAGTAGCTGGAGGGCGTGCCGTACACGCCCGTGCGTTCTTCTTCACTTTTCAGCTGTTGGACTCGGATTGGACGAGGTTTTCGCTGTTTCGAGGTCTTCAGATATTCTCTGCTTTTCCGGGAATTTGGAGATTCAGCATTTTCGTTGTTTCAGCTGCTGGCAGTTTTTCGTTGTTCCGGTCTTTCAAACAGTCGGCTTTTGCGAGGTTTTGCTGCTTCGGGCTCTTGAGATTTTCAGTGCTTGTGCCGTGCGTTCAGACACATTTCGGACCGGGGTGGGGGGGGNGGGGGGGGGGGGTAAAGACGTTCTGTTTCTGACGATGACTTGCCTCACGTTGCTGCTGCCATGCTCCTGCTCTCTGCTACTCTTAATTAATGGTGATGTTTGCATGGTGCTGCTTGCTGCCGGTACTTCGTGTCCTCATGTGGAGGTGGGAAGGGGTTGGGGGGGTGGGGGGGGCGGGGGGATAATGACGTTCTGCTTGTGATGATGACTTGCCTCAAGTGTACTGGTTCTGCAGTACCTACTCTCGAGTTCCGAGCTCCCTCCGAGAACGTAGTCACCATGGCAGACAAATTTGTAACCTGCTACTCGAAAGTCGCCTTGAAATCTTGACTAGAATTTTTTTTATGTTGCACTCTATGTTCTTCCGAACTTGTCCTGCTTATCACATAGTCCTTCCCTAACTAGAAATAAGTACTTGGTACTTGCCCAGTAGCATTGCAGTTTTAACCTGCTACTCGGAATGATGTGTTAACATATTGACTAGAAATTTTTATGTTGCAAGCCATGTTCTGAGTCATAGTGTCGTTGCCTTAACTCTACGTATGCGTATAATGCTGCGTATATACATAATGAACGTCGTGTTCGCGGCTTCTCGACAGGGCCCACTCAATGCTGGGATTCTTAAACTTTGTGCCCAATGCTTCGAAGACACACTAGCTTGGGACAGCGCAATGGCAAAGACTACTTCCGAGTTCTTAGCAGCCCTTTTCTAGCCCTCAAAATCCCTGACCTACGAATCTATCGCCCCTTTCAGGGTGTGAACATTCTTGGAAGTGCGTCCCGTACCACGGGCGGCAATGGCACGCGCGCACCACTACTACTACTACTACTACTACCACTACTACCACAACTAACTACCACTACTACTAGTACTGATTATAGTACTACTAGTACTACGAGTACACTAGTGCTGGTGCTGGTGCTAGTGCTAGTAGTAGTAGTGGTAGTAGTATTAGTAGCAGTGTGCTACTACTTCTACTACTACGACTACTACTACCACTACTACTACCACTACCACTACCACTACCAGTACTACTACTACTACTACTACTACTACTACTACTGCTACTGCTACTACTACTACTACCACTACCACTACCACTACCACTACCACTACCACTACAACTACTACTACTACTGCTGCTACTACTACTACTACTTCTACTACTACTACTACTACTACTCCTGCTACTACTACTACTACTACTTCTGCTACTGCTTCCACTTCCACTTCCACTTCCACTGCTACTACTGCAACTACAACTCTAACAACTGCTCGTCCTGCCGCCGCTACCTCTGCGGTTGCGTGCATGCTGCTGTTCGTTGTCAATCAAATTCGGACAAAACGTGATGAAGTGAACTAGTGCTCTTATAATGGCTTTCCCAATCAAAGTTTGCTCCGGGACTCTTCATCTGAGTCAGTCTTCGCAGGGTCCGGCGCGTAGGTCTTGGAGTACGAAGGCTGCTCATCCTCTCCGCATGCGATTGTATGCATGCATGCAAGATGCAAGCAAACATGCGCTCTGTCTCTCTCGAAGTCGCTATGCCGCTAGGTATTCAAGTACTGACCGAGACATACCGAGACCATCGATCCAGCTGTCTTATTTTCCCGGAAGGCTTAAGAAGAAAATTGATCTGCCTTCTTCAGCACAGGCCGGGAGACGCCTTCACCGGCATGGTTCTCTCTGTACCTACAACCCGCCTCTGCCACGCTCCGTGTTGGAACGATCTACTTGTCGTTTAGAGGGGTTGCCCCCCGCCTCCAACCCCCTCAGACCGAGAATGCGCACCCCCTTGTTTTGCAGCGCCGTGTTTGGAGATGTGCACAAGCGTAAGCATCTCTCTACTCCCCTACTCGGCTGACTGCATGCTGAAGGGTGCCCGTGCGTATGTTTACTCCCCCTTTGCTGGAACTGTTGCCCAAACAACAGGTGGATGAACTAAAGCCTGCGGTTTTCGATCGCAGCGCCGGCTAAAGGGGCAGCTCCTGCTAGTGATTCCCTTGAGTCAGGAGCAAAGTCAGCGGGACTCACATTCACCACTAAATGGATGAGAGGTGCTCTTGCACAACAGAACCTGTCCGGGATTTCTCGAAGATCTACCCCTCACTCTCTCGTGGCTTGTCTGCCCGATTCTGCCACTATTCTGCCTCTCTTATGATCTCATTACAGACCAGCTCTGTAGCCTTCTTTCTCTCCTTCCTTAGCTGTAGATGTACGCATGTGCAGAACTTAATTAACATCATGCAGAATCGCACAAACACCTTCTCTTGCTCTACATTTGCAAGTACATGCCCACGCCACACCACCTTGCCAGCAGACATGGGAGACACTGTAACCTCAGACTTGGCAAACCGGCCACAGAAATCATCCACGTCCTTCATCTCAAGCTGCACTGATCCGTCCGTCTGCACCACCAGTGCCTCTTGAGCTCTGCACTCCTGGCGAACGACGCAGCTATTTCGATCGCTGCGAAAACTTGGCATATTCTTACCATCAACTGTGCGCCATTTCTTTTCTCTGCAAAGCCAGATGTCCCGCGGATAGTGACTTGGGTTTCGGCACCAAGCTCTCTGACCGCAACAACCGCTTGAGCCTCTTAGTCGTCGACGGGGCTTCATGCCCCACAGCTTGCCTTGCCGTGGTCCCCCTGCGATCCGAGTTCATCAGCTGCACTCACACTGCAAACAAACGCGCGCCACAGCAAGGCCGATCGGATTTCAGGATGCTTTGTCTGCGCGCAGCAGGGGTTTAGCGCTCAAGCTCTTGGGCTTGGGGTTACGGCAATTCTGGGGCTTACAGACTGGGGATGAATCCGGGTTTTAGCTTGAGAATTGAAATTTCAGGTTTCTGAGCCCGGGGCTTAACTAACGCCTGTAAAGCTTGGGGCTTCTGCTTAAGGCCCACACCTTTTCTCTCGGGGTGTGGATTGAAGAAGATTCATTTATACAAGTGCAAAAATGAATTGACCCCAGATGCGTGCCGCTTCGCGGTAGCATCATAGGGTTAACACGTGGTGGCAATCTCTATGGGATGCATCCCAACGTGCAGCTGCTACTTTGATTTCCTGTCTACTCCAGAAGCGACGGACGCTGGCAAGTCAACCGAGACTGAGCCTCCGGAGCTTCTGCTATGGCAATGGCACTGCGAGTTGCAGAGTGCCGAAGTCCATGTCAACGTTGCTGACAAGGCCATGATGTAGGAGTTGCTCTACACTCGGATTGCTTTTGGTTTACTTGGCCCAGCGGGAGGGGCCCGGCAAAATGGGTTTTCTTCAGAACTCCCACGTAGTGCTATGGCGTGGATCAAAACAGACGAAGAACTTTTGGGAAATGATTACCATCGGCTCGAACAGTAGCTACAGTGGCCTCATAGGCTGAGACGAATGACATCGAATATCGCAGTGATTCGCTTACAAGCTTTGCAGTTGAATCCCTCTTGTGTTGCCGCATCTGTGGCTGCGCATTTCTGCAGCAGGAGATGGCTTGACAAAAAGTTCTTGCAGCTGCTGCCTTTAGATGCTGAGCTTAAACACATCTCTTCAAGATCTTCAATCGCAACATAACCAAACTCTGAGGAACTTCAAGGATTCCGGAGGCTCCGAGGATCGCCGAGGTCTTCCAACAATACCGACAGTGCTGACTGTTGAAGCCTAACGCTCGTAGCTGCGAAGATGTTTGCTCCTTGTATCAGCTTGAGTGTGGCAGCGCAGCGAGCCACGAGAATCCGTGACATCTGACAAGCCCATGAACAAGTAGCCTGTGCAAGATCCAACTGATCTTGATCGACAAAAAACTCAAGCAAAAACACCATAGAGTCTGCGAACGCTCATCGTCAACCATATTTCGTGACCTTCTGGCTTGACAAGGTTGTCCTGACAGCTATCTTCACTTGTGCTGGCACTCCAGCCGGCTCGCAAAGCATGCCTACATACTGTGGGGGACTCCCCAAAAGTCATTTCCGAGCTTCGATGACGAAGTACTCGACGGCGGCGTGATGGAAATATCGCAGAGATCTAAAATCCGTGATTCCCAGAAGGAAGGCGTAACTCCTCGGCTGCTGCGGAGAATCAAGCGAGAAAAGAACTGATAGGTCTCCAGTGGATGCGGATTTCCAAATCCATGGAGAGTGAGACAGCACTCGTCTGCGATGCAGCAACTGGACCGAGCAGAAAGCTCTCTTCGCCTGCAACCAAAAAGCCCGCTTACAAGGCCATACACCAACGGATTGTCCATGCCAGTGCCTTAGACGGCATTCGGCACTCTCAGCAGCTATTACGAGAAGGAACTGAACTACTCGACCTGGTCTCACACAGCCGGCCTGCCACGACGTGATTCATGCCCCAAGTGAAGGCCTTGGTAGATATGTGCTATGGCAGTAGACTCGACAGAGATGTTTCTGGTCTTCGGAAACGGACGCTTCCAGCTCATCGCAGATTAGAGGGTGATGTTGCAGGTACAGTCGTACAAAGCGTCATGGAGCTGACACATCCGGCCTGCAAAGAGTTGTTGTTGTCGGCCATGTACACCTCGCGCCAGGAGACCTCTTCACTGATGCCCAGCCTGGGTACTTGACACTGGGCATAGTATGCTGTTCATATGCCACACGCAGTGTGACGCCTCGGCCTCGGCTAACACACCTTCAGTTGCACTCCCGCTACGACGGCTTCCTCACTCAACATCTGAGAAAACGTGAGGCATGGTAGAGGCAACTGATTGCCGCAAATGGCTGGACCGAGCGAATCTGACCTTTTCCTGGCCGGTTGAATCCGTTCTTGGGAAACCATAAAGGAAGATGTGATTGCTGCAACATGCCACGGTGCAGCAATTCAGCTCAATCATCGCGCAGCAGATGTATGGGATAGTCCGAAGTATTCCGAGGTGCAAGACTGAGAAGATGATCTTGAGACCGTGGTCCTTGCCGCTGGCAAGGGTCAGTAGTGCATGCTTGGATAATGCAAATGCGTGTTGCTCCGGACCCAACCTTGCAAGGTCGTCATGGTGCCATTGAGGCTTACGCGTGCCGCTGTGCCAGAATACCTGACCTAACTGCGGTCAGCCATGAATACCCGTCGCACAAATGGCAAACCCGTCCTCAGACATGAAATTGGTGAAGCCTTCGCTCTGTTTCCTGAGCACGTTAGCAGCTGGCAAGGGCACCCTCGAACCCAACAGGCTTGTCCAGTTTTCTCGCATAAGCGCCTGAGAATTAAGGCTCCAGGAGCAAAAAGCTACAGTTCTGGTGAGCAGCAAAAAAAATACGTCGGTCAGGACGACGTGTGCTTTGCGGCCAAGACCAGATCTTGAGGGTTCTCACTGCAACATCTCGTGTCAGCCACATGAGCTTGAAAGGGAAAACAGGTAAGACTCTCCAAAGCAATCGCCGTTGCTGCAATGGCCGTCACCAGCAGCAAGATGTTCACCGTCTCAGCAGGTCACCGTTCTTCCACCAGCTTTTTTCAGAATGCCCACAGGCTGTTGCTTCCGAGTACGTCCAGCTGCTCAAACTGACTGCATGTCACCTATCACTTACGTTCTTCCTTTGAAGGGGTATGGCGCAAGCTGTTGCTGAACACAAGCTAACGAGGGAACGTTGCACCCATCTGTGCGATCAGCCGCGGGTGCAGCATGTTGCAAGAACAACCCTTGAGCTCACATGAACGAAGTTCAGTGACCACGGTTCACGAAGCATGAAATACCCGCATGGTGTACTACTCTGCACTCCCACCGTCGATGACAGTTCTGCACCCCTTGCCCGTCCTTCCCTGCCCCATGTTGAAAGATTTGCTGCTTGCAGTTTCCACAGTGTGTCTACATAGGACGGCTGTGGCAATGTTTCGCTGAGGTGGAAGCGCAAGCAACGCCCTTCTTCCAGCGAGACCTGAGGCCGCGGAGACGAGCAGCAACAGGTTTGGTTCTCTGCAGCGAATAGGTGGTTCACATCTATGGAAAGTGCCTGCACCGCCGAAACAACCTATATCCGTGGGTGCAAAATGCTTCCAGGACGCCGATGTTGCAAGCAGCACGCAGCATCCAGGCAGGGGACCTGCGGCTTATGATCCTCCTCCAGGCAACTCTTGCTGCACCAGCTTTGCGACTGTAACTCATTGAAGATACGGGTGAGACTCAGAGCCTTACGCGATGCTACGAGTCTCACATATGCCCCCTTTCCCCCGACCCCCACATCTATCCCACCTGGAGCGCCCAGCTCTTGCCAGAGCCGATGGGCTGAGGTTTCGTAAATGCCCTCAGATGCGTATTAAAGTTTAATTAAAGCAAAGCAATCACGAGAATATCGGAAACTGGCCCCCATCAACTTTGCGAGAAGATGGCTTCGTTGCAGAGCTTAAAGCAGACTTAAAACCGTTCGTCATGGCCAAGTTCCGGTGCAAGCATTGTAGGTTTTTTTCCCTCCTACCTAGCAAGGACGAGCCCGCATTGCAGGGTTACTTCGCAGCATTGTAGGTTTTAGTTTCTGGGGTGTGACTCTGGCCTCGAGCCGGCGAAATCTTGCGCGGCGGTTACGAAGTAATTACAATTTGTTGTTCACGCGTGGGCATTTCCGCCACTTCTGCCTTGTCAGCTAGAGCAGGTCAAGCTCGGAAATCACTTTCATTTCGTTCCGAACACTCATCAAAGTCTCACATTTCCGGCAATGCCAGGCGCAATGCCAGGTCCCTGCAGCCCAGCGGCAGAATTGCCAGCCCACACAGGAGCTGCACACTGGCCGAAGCAATGTTCCGGTAATACTCCGGGTTAACACGCGTCTCGGACCTAACAGCACATGCTTTCCTAGCTGTCATGATTGTCTTCGCCACAGCATCTCACGATTTCTCACAGCTCTTACTCTTGTCTTAATAACTTTAACTGATGCTCTTGGCATGCAGAAACACTTCAGCCAAGCGGCAGGAGAGGGAACATCTCCTGCAGAGCAACCTGAGCACATCAAGTCGCTGAGCCGCTCTAGGACAATCAACCGTAAGCACAAGGGTTTCGCTGACAGGTGCGACAACTTTGCCCTCAGGTGGCCAGCACAACATTTCGGAAGGGATTGATGGCATAGATCAGGTAGCTCCTCGGCTGGCCACACGACGGGCTCGGCTCGGATCTGCAGTTAGTCCGCCGGATTTCGGCTCTGGGCACTGGTGTGAATGGTTCTTGGAAAGTCGAGGCTCGGCTTCCGCGTGACCAGGAAGGAGCCGACGAAGAGCAAGCAAGCGATGGCATCAATCGGTCGCACGGTGTAGGCATGAGGAGTGAAGATGGACAGTTCCTGACCTAGGCCCACTCTCATGGTCCCAGCAAGGCTCATGGAAGGTGGACAGAAAAACCTTGTTCCGCCACAAGCCAGTGTATTCCGATGTCCTTTCTTGAAGTCGTTTCTCGCAGTTGTTCGGAACGCTGGCATTGGGCAAGCGTTTCAATGCTTTCGCAAACTCTAGCATGTCTTTACAAACAGCTTGACTCGACCAAATTTAAGCTTTCGATTAGGGCGGAGCAGACTACACCGAAACACCCGATGACAGGCTTCGAACAGTCCCAAGCTAGCGGCTTCTGTACACAAAGTAGACGACGGTCGTGGCCTTGCGAAAGCATAAACCACCCAAGCTGTTCGTGGTTGCTACTTAACTACTTGTCCAAGGGTTCAAGCAAGAGGCAGGCTGGGCTAGATTGCCGTTACCAGGTTGCCAGCAATCAGTGACTCTGTTGCACATTCAATGCCAAAACATCAGGAAAGGTGCCAAATACCACCCCATTGCCAAACGATCTTTCAGCTGCTGTGGTTCTGCCGAAGTCTCGGGCTCCTGAAGGCAGAACCATGGCCAACGGCATGGGTAAGCAGGACTGCTGAAACAAACGCGCATGTCTCTGGTAGAGAGTCCTTCTTGACCGACTCAACATCGTCCTTTCTCGGTAAAGAAATGCTTTATCTTGGGGGTGCTGTTTAGGAGACGGAAGAGAAACTGCAGCAGGAGCAACAAAGCAAGGTTCACGCACGGTGGATCGAAGTGGTGCAAACACGTGTACAATTCATCGTTCACGTCGCAGGTCCTCCACATTCAGCTTCACAGCTGCATCCAACTCCACGGCTGTGTTCCAATCACTGGCCGCCAGGTTTCCAGTGCAGGGCCTTTGGGCTGGCCGAAGCCGCTCTGGATCCGATGATGGCAGTGTCTTCATGACCATTAAGACATAGGAGAACTAGTGCGATTATTCGGGGATCGATCTTTGTTTGCTTTTGTTAAGGTGATTTCTGCGGCTTTACTGGATGGACTTCGCAAGCCAGGCCAAGTCTTCCAGACTCCCGGTATTTTGGGCCGGACTCAGAGCGCCGTGTACTGATGTCTGCCGGGTGTGTTTTGCCGTGTTCTTCGCCCCCGTGTTTTTGTCTCAAAGACTCTCGGTGTGGTTCCTTCTTCTATTGACTCCTCGCATTCTTCCTTTTAGCTTCTTTCTTCATCCCCGAATATCGCTATCTTTGTTCTTCTTCGCTAAACTGCTGGTCTGCTTGCCTGACTGCCTGCCTGATTCTCCTGTCAATTAGGTCGAGCGTTTTTCAAATGACATATCCTTTCCGGTTCACGAGCGCTTCCCACCGAGCTTGGTCGTCTGCAACTTGACAGCCGAAATATCGCTGACGCTCTTGCAGTCGGACGCGTCACATGTATGAGCTTCGTGATTCGCAGGTCTATACCAGGGACGGGGTTGCTCACACGCAGACTCGGTCAGATCACATTCATAAACCAAAACCTGACAGCAGTCTTGCGAGTCGTTGCTTCGGCGCCCTCAACACGATGCTCCAATAGGTGCAAAGGACCCAGATAACGGAAGCTGGCTCACAGCACCTGTGATCTTCCTTTTTTGCCTCCCGCCTGAGATTAAAAGTCTCTCAGCTTTCCCGGGCTCTCTCTCTTTCTCTCTCTCTCTCTCTTTGCTTTGCTCTGGGGTAAGAGCCACAGGCAGTCCCTGTGGCCCGCCACGTCCTGACCAGTCGGCGTGAAACTTGGCCTCCGAACCCCTCTTGTTGCCCAATACCCGCCAGCCTAGATGATCTCCTCGACGATGGTTTGTTGGTGCTGCAGAAGGGTTTCGGTGCTTGCAAGCGCTCAGCGGGCGCAGCCCTTTCAAAGCAAATCACTTCGAATGTGCTGGTCTGGGCTCCAGCAGAGAAACTAAGTACACGGGGTTTAATCGAGGAAGATTCTCTCGAAAAGCCCCGGAGTGGAAGGCAGCGAAAGGAAAAGAGGGAAGGAGGTCGATGCTAGGGGAAAGACTTCGCGATCCCCGAATTCCGGAGTGGTCGGATAGGAGAATCGTCTCTCTACGATTCTTAGCGGAAAGATCGGAAAGAACGGAATGAAAGATACTTTACAACGGGAAGTTCAAGGCGCCTTCCCAGGCCCAGAGTGAAAGAAAAACATCAAGGAAAAAGCCCGTCCCTAGGCACAAGCAAACCACCAAGTCAACAATGAACGCTACAAGGCTCCGCACTGTNGGGAAGTTCAAGGCGCCTTCCCAGGCCCAGAGTGAAAGAAAAACATCAAGGAAAAAGCCCGTCCCTAGGCACAAGCAAACCACCAAGTCAACAATGAACGCTACAAGGCTCCGCACTGTTGCTCAAGCCTCTCAGGTGCCACCGTCTAAACCCACTGTCTCGAAACCTCCGCTGTAGGTCGGGCCCCTCAGACATCGTGGGCACTCTGTTGGCGTGGCTTGAGCNAGGCTCCGCACTGTTGCTCAAGCCTCTCAGGTGCCACCGTCTAAACCCACTGTCTCGAAACCTCCGCTGTAGGTCGGGCCCCTCAGACATCGTGGGCACTCTGTTGGCGTGGCTTGAGCGGGCATCCTCGCCTCTTTGGTCCCCATGTTGGACGTCGGTGAGCGGGCAGTCGATTCCGCTGCCAGGAAGATAGGTCTCCGTGAGGAAGTGTCACGAACACTCCGTACTGGTTCCGTATCTCCCCGTGTCCTTGCGGTTAATCGCACCCCTCAAGTACTGTATGACTAGGGCTCGCCTCGGAAAGCCGCGGTTGCCCTCCAGCTGCGTTCCCTCCGATGTCGCGGTCCCGGGCGCTCGCGGAGTAGACGCAAAGATAGTTCGAACGTGCCCCTCACGGAGATGGCTGCACAGGGGCCTGAGTCTCCTAGCAGGGCACGTCCTGAGCTGGCAACGGCGTCGGGCGAGTGGTCTCAAGCCACCTCGATCATCCGCTCAGTTTGGGCATGGGGTTGCCCCTTTAACCCTGCGCACGGCGCTACGCCTGAGGTCCTTGTCTTGTCTGTTTGTGAAAACTGGGCACGGCAGCTGAGCTGGTGAGGCGGGCATTGCCCGAGCTGGAACGTTAATCAACTCTCTCTCTCTCTCTGTCTCTCTACTTTTCTTCTTCGTGCATAAGGCTTTGAAGGCAGTGATACTACGGCGAATGTTCGCCGAAGTGCGCAGGTACTTATAATCGGACATGGGCGACTTCGAGGACATCGACCGACCAAGGGCAATTTCTCGATGTTCGGATACGTCTATGCAATTAGACTGAAATCAGTACGTGCATTATCCAAAGTACAAGTCTGAAACTGTATATCCCGCTCTCTCTCGCTCGCTGGCTCGCTCGCTCGCTCGCTCGCTCTCTCTCTTTTTCTTTCTTTCGCAAGGGTAAGGGGGGACGAACCCCCCCGCGCGAGTGCGCCCCCACATATTGTGGGCTAGGCTTGTAAGACTATACGGTCCACTCTCTCTCTCTCTCTGTCTCTCTCTCTCTCTCTCCCGGGCATGGAGGCCTGTCAAAGCCTCTCTCTCTCTCTCTCTTCCTTCCTTCCTGCGGGTCAAGGTTCGAGCACGCCGGACACGCGCCAAGGCGCCCCGCACTCAAACTTCAAAGAGTCTCTCTCTCTCTCTCTCTACGGGCCATCACTAGGTCCAGGCTTGGGGCGAAGGGGGCATCTTCTGAGGATTTCTTGATAATTACAGACGAACTTCGATTGCCTTTGCAGACGAACGAAGCATCAAAACCACGAGCAACAAACTTCAAGAACCCACGCAGCCGGCCAGAAAGCCAAAAGAAGTGGCAAACCCAACAAGCCAAGCAGCCACAAGGAGTTCAAATCCATCAGTGCCAAAATACCAAAGAGCTACAAACAAAGGCGCAGAGGACCGCGAACATACAAAAGGACCAATGAGTTAGTACGGCATGATGCATACTCGCAGTATCTGACAGTTATGTAGTTATGCAGTTATGCCCATTGCTCTGTGCTCAAGCTGCGTGTTACCGCTAGCGTGGGAAATGCTGCTGCGTCCTGTTCCGACTGTCAAGGCTCCTCTTCTTGTCGCAGCTGGTGGATGATTGTTGATGAAGTAGTCGTTTCGTCAACATCTAGCATCGACAGCATGAGCGTCTCCATGGTTGCAATCAGCCATTGTTACAAAGTCTGCTTAGAGTCTGCTTAGTGTTGCTGCTGGTGCCGGTATCGGCACTGACCTTACACCTCGTACCAGCACGGTATAGCTCGACATACGATCAGCATAGTAACATAGTATATGAACCACGGGATTCCCTGTCGTCATCGATTGTTCCGCCGTGATCACTCAAACGAATAATGCAAGGGGAAACCTGTCACGACTGTTGAAGCCTCCAAATGCCTGATCCATGTGCGCCAAGATGCACGGAGGGAGGGCATGCATCCTGAAAGGATCCAGCAACAGGACCGGGCTGAAGAAATTACAAGCACCGTAGCATGAGCCCTCGCATGGCCTTGAGTCCATTGGGCCTCTCAGGCGGCACGGCCTGCAATACTTCATCGAAGACATCGATGGGCTGGGCCTCGTACGCAACCCAACAAAGAGGCGAGGCGAATTGTCAAAAGGTCTCCTTCGTGCTGCTCCTGGCCTCCACGTCGACTGCCGCCATCAGGAAAGCAAACAAATCCCTACAACAGCGCCTGGCAGTGTACCCTCGATGGGCCCTCGTCTTGTGACTGCAACTGTTCCATGAGTCTTGGAGGGGACAGTTTGGAGTTCTTCGGAGACATAGCACCCGCGCTTGGGAACCAGATTACTAGCCAGGCATTAGAAAGCATTCCAGTTCCTTCCATGCCGATCGAAGGTACACGGGCCTGGCATGGTGGCTTGCCCTTTGCGTGGCAGGCACTCGCAAGCACTAAGCAATAATGGCTGTCATTCGAATTCAGGTTCTTGCTTTGGCGGGCCGCGGTTGCCGTTTGAGTTCCACAACCCACATGTCTGCAGTGAAGTGAAGTTTAATTCTGGCAAACTTGTCATGCAGAAGCTCGGCAAACGTCAATGAGTTAATGGTCTCCTGGAACAACTCCGCGATTGCCAAGATGCACGCCAGCCGCCTGGACCAACCCGCGGAGAACAGACGGCTGCCAAATGTTGCCAACTTCCCAGCACGTGAATGCAAGTATCCTCTGACAGGCTACCGGTAACAAACATCGCGATGGTACGGGAAGCAACCAAGCTCCAGCCGAAACATGGACTCCAAGTTGGCAGGTCAAGAGGCCATCTCCGGCAAGGCCTCATGGAGCTATGGGCCTCGTTGAAACTGAGGGAGTACAAAGATTTCGGCAATATGGAAGCCTGGAAAACAGTTGCTTTGGGTTTGACTTTAGACTGTAAAGGTCCTTGCAGTGGTCAGGGGCATGCAAAGGCCTAGAATGCCTGTCGGTAATTTGCCAGGCAGCTAGGTACCACCATGGGGCCCGTTACCACTAGAGTCGCATGACTAGCACTGGCCAGCAAACCTCCAGGTCTCTAGTCATGGCAGGAGTCACACTCTTCGGTTTCTCAGTCCCTGTCCGTCCGTCTGTCTGTCTGTGTCTGTGTCTGTCTGTCGGTCTTTCTCTGTCAGTCGCCAACTCTGTCTGCTCCGGAGAGGCAGAGGCAGAGGCTGTCGGCCGCCCTACGAAGGCCGCTGAAAAGAAGCCAAGGCCCGGGCCACCCGCCGCCTCCCGCGCCCAGCGGGCCCGGGCCCGGGCCCCGAGTCCGAGAGGCTCCCCGAGGTGTCCCCCGGAGTCTAAGGAAAGCTTTGGCAAACTCCACGGTTTTCTGCTTCAGAGCCAAAAAAAATGCAGAAAGAATCTGATGAGACGATTATATAGGACTAGGCGTCTTACAAAACAATTATCAACAGTGGGAGTGAGCTCATCTCGTGCTCTCTACATTCGGGTCGTGAATAGCTGCAGGGTACGCGGATCGGGGTTCTAGTGGTTGCAAATTGCCTGAAATCCAACAGTACAGCAAAGCCTCGGTGTCGGCTCTGGGTCAACATTTCAGTGCCCAGCTTAAGCCTGCATTTGGCTTCCACATTGCGAAACACTGCTTTGTGCAGGCTGGGGTCGAATACCGGGAAATGACGAAAAGCAAGCAGTCGTCTAAGTATTTACGACACTCTGAGCCATCAACAAAGCTACGGTGTCAGGGCGAATGGTCAGCCCATGCAGATGTCTCACTCCGTTGCAAGAACCTGGACGAGGTTTCACTGAAAGCCACAGAACCTGCGCCAATATTCTTGAATCAAGTGCCATAAAGTAGACGAGATGGCTGCGCTGCTACGTGCTACACGCTTACAGCACCGCCAATCGCACACCATTCCGCAAAATCCATCTCCATACAGGCCAAATAGAGGCGACTGACCGGATGCAGTTTCGCAAACCCAGCCTTCCACAACACAGGGCCCTCTTTGTTGAAATGGCCCGGGTCTGGAAATTGAAGAAACCGTCCATTAATGGGCTGCGCAACAATAAGATGTTCGAAGACCTCCACCTCCCCCTTCCTGCCCCCAACTCTCTACCCTGCGCGAGACTGTAAACACCGCAGCCCGCCAAAATCCACNCCCGCCCAAACTACGATGCCGCTGAAACAAGCCACAAGCGATGGGCAGCCCCACCTTCAACAAGTATACAGTATATTCATCCGCCAACATCACCACCATCGGAAGCATCATGATCCCCATCCTGACGGATAGCCTTGCTAGGTGTCATCATCGAAACTTGCCATAACTACCACTTGTATAACAGGCGAGCCATCGTCATCGTCGTCCTCCTCCTCCTCCTGATTGCCACTTCCCTCCTCCTCGTCCTCTCCCTCCTTCTGTTACAAAATCACACTATGACACTACATGTCTGATTCTCTCTCTCTCTCTCTCTCTGCCGTTGCATCCAGAGGGTCTAGCAGCGCCAGGCAGCGCGTGAGGCTCAAGCCCTTGAGGCCCCTCACGAAACGAAAACAGCAAGCCGCCCTTCAAGCAGCAGGCAATGCCGACATATGCCAGGCACACACCTCTGCCTTCACTTTCGCGGCCCA
>BGNK01000742.1:124509-186537 GCA_003297005.1 Symbiodinium sp. clade A Y106 | reverse complement strand
TCGAAGCTGGTTGCACATGCATGTTTGCACGAACTGACTGTTGCAGGTTCAGCTTCCACTAACAGACGCACATAGAACGTCCTCGGCATCAGATCGGCCACCACCACCCGAAGGACACGTCTGATTGCTGCAGGTATTTTTTGAACAACTCCTTCTTCCGGATCTCGGCTCAGTATGCAGGGCCTGCCCGATGAATCGGACAAGCTCACTTCGACGCAGTGAGGGGGCCTGGCTCGAGCTGGCTGGCTTGGGTGCATCTTACAATCAGATTCGGTTGAACAACAAGTCCACTGACCACAGCGCCTTCACTTAGTCAAATTAGTCCTTGTGCTGGTGGTAGTGGTAGTAATGCAAATGCCGCTCAAATGGCACTCTACAGCTGCTCCTGCTGCTCCTACTTCTTCGGCTGCTAGGGGTGCTAGATGGATATGGATTCTAAAAGAACCAACGCTCAAGACTCCAAGAGAATCTTTTCTCGGCCGTGCCGCGCTCTGCAGCATCCACGTCAAGTCCCAGATCCCCCGAAGCGAGGCGATGTGCAGCAATGTTCGGATGATAGACGTTAAGACCTTTAAGAGCGATTCATCAAGCTGATTGAAGAGCTGCAGCGCAAGGTCTGGTGAGGGGTCACGCTCAGCGAAAGCCGCCAGGCTTTATCTGGCGGCTGCACGGACAAGCACAGTCTGCCAACGGCTTTGGCGGCGCAGGCCCGAGGAAGTGTGGACAAAGACCACGAGGTGCGGGAAAATGTCCTGGATGCTGCTACGCGGCGTCTTGCGACCTCAAGCACATCAACCCTGGCTGTGCCGAAGTGGACTGGCAGCGTGCCCCAACTAAAACCGGGCGCATCCTACAAGTAAAACTCACGAACCCCTGAAGCTGCCCTGGCAGGAAAGTCTCTGTTCGTTCCCTCTTCTTGACCGTGCCCATGTACGCCAAGACTTGACTCGCTGCCAGAATTCCTACCGAGCCTGCGGAAAATGAGATGGCTCCAGTCGTGGGCTCACCCGACTGGGTTTGAGTATGCACGGGTTTAGGCTTCTTACTCCGGAACTCCAAGTGATGGGGAGGGGCCAAACTGGCGCTGCAAAGCTACCATTGCCATTATCGCCGCTTGTCCTCCAAAAACGCGCCTGCCGCTCCTAAGACAGTTTTGCGGAATGAACGCCGCAATGTCACAGGAGCCCGACACTCCGTGTTTCAAGCCCCTGGTCTGCAGTTTCTCGTGCAGCTTCGGTGCTGTCCTGTCTTTCCGTCTCCAATCGTCAATCCGCACAGACACCGACACCTAGCGACGACTGTCAAGCCCCTGTCACCGAAGTTCGGTGCACAATGAAAATGACTCGGCTGTGAGCCTTTTGCGCCAGTCCTGGCCAAAGATGGGGCCTACACGCTGCTGTCCTGTGCTGCGGAACTCTTTGCTACACCAAAGTGGATACAGCGCCAGCAACTGTTGCAGACACTTTTCTGGAAGAGCTTCGCTGGACGCCCGCCGATCTCGAAAGCTCCGCAGACTGCAACCGCCTCCCACAAGAAGAAATGTTCTGGAATCTGGGATTTGCGAGTGGCTTTGACCTGTGGTGCGTGATCGCCGAAATCTTCAGGCTGGAAGATACACTGCAATTACTGAGATGGACACTCTGGATTTAAGCAAACGGCATGTAGACCCCACGTGATGATATCTCACGTGAGGGTTAGGCCGAATGCCACCATGCCTGGGATGTACGGCACAGGATGACCGTACAAACACCTGTCTAAGCAAAGGCTGCTTGCCATCACGGACTTAACACAAGTCGCAGTTCAGACTTGCACTTGGGTGTTGAGCTTAATGGTGTGAGATTCGACGCCGCGGCTGGGTAGAGCCCATCACGTGTGGTGCCTACAAGATGGGACCCTATAACCCTGCACCTTAAGCCCTGCACCTGAGTCGGCTCGGCAGCAACTGGCTCCGACAAGCGCGACAGACTCACTACCGTCTCTTACGGATGACATCGACCACTGTGACACGGCCCAGCCTTCAGCAAGGCCTCTCTCCAAATGCCAACGAAATCCACGACCCCAAGACGCATGCGGGGTTGTGCTGAAAGGCAGGTGCATCTTATAGATTCGGTGCCTTTGCTTCGCAGGCTGCCCACGAGCACTGGGCTTTTGGTGTGTGCTTGCCCTGTCTTTGCAACGAGCCTCGTGATGGCAACCCTTGCAGGAAAAGCCCCCGTCTGGACAGACCCTTGAATTTTAAAATCTACTCGAGAAGTGCTTCAGAATCTTAATCCGGAGTCCCTACATTCTAAGCCCTATGATAATCAATGCTCAGCGGCAGCCGCTTCCTACGATTTCCGAGAACCTGAGGAGTTGCCGCATCCGCAACTGCTCGGTAACAACTCGAAGAAGAGCAACTGCATGTCAGGGATTCGGAAGTTTTGCGCTTCAGGGGTCGAGGTTCATGATTCTGGCTCCTTTCTTGATGGGCTGAGGCCGTGTGGCTCCGGAAACAGTTTGGCCCGCAAGCTGCAGGGGAACTGGACTAAGCCTGATGTCTTCCTGTGTCGAGATACACATCTCCTAGGCTTCCCCTAGCAGCTACCAACAGAGGCCATCATTCCTACATGAACCCAATACGCCGCCATTGGCAACACAGGCTGCGACGCCGACTTGCAGTTGCTCAGACTAGAATGCAGGAACTCTGCGAATGTTGTTGCAACGTGGAAAGCCCTGGTCGGACCCACAGCCAGGGGACGTCGCAATGAACCCAAAAGCTTTGATGTTGGGGTACGAAGGGTACGAAAGGAAGGCCCTAGTGACTTCAAGTCCTTTGAGCGCTATATGCCTCAGAAAGCAGCGGCGCGCGAAGCCAACACGGCCAAGGTCGCAGGCAGGATACCTGACTGAAAGGGGTCCCGGAAATCTCATGAACCCCTGCACCCTAGACCGACTTCGCACACGCAGGTGGTGCCTGGTGAGCTGAGCAAGGGCTGCGTTCCCCTTTGCATTTGCACGCTTAAGCTGCAGCAGACGGTGCCAAGGAGCCGGGAACCTAGGTGGAACAGCTGAACATCAGAGCTGAGGATCCGAGGACTTGCCACAGGTGAGGGCAAAGCTGCGGGAAAAACGAGAAGAGGCTCTCGCGCAGAGCTTGGGCACAAAGGCTCGGAAGAGACGGGACGCTTCCGAGTTGGAGGCGGGCTTGCCCGGCTGCAGGCGTTGAGCATAAGCTCAAGATCCGTGCGGCCGTCGAAACTATGCACTTTGTTCTACCAGTCCCAACGGTGACTACGGGTCCTGGAGCTAGGGTGCGAGGACGAGCGACGATCGCTCCATGAGGAGCAAATCCTCGAACTTGTTCTGCACAGCTATCCACTTGTGGGCAATGAGCGATCCCGTGTGACAGGACTCCGACCGAGGCAGACAGACAGGCGAGATCCCGCCGATGAGAGGGAGTCTTTCACCGGCTTTCCTGCATGAGGACTCTTAGGATCTCCCAGGTCTCAGGAGGCGCTGAGCCGCCTGAGCCTGAGGCCAAAGACAATATTCTCGAGCATGCGAAGCAGTGGCCAAGCGCAGAGCTGCCACACGTGAGCAGGGAGGACACGGGGAGACTTCCAAAGGCGCAAAGATGCTCCAGAAGCAGAATTCAGTGCAGGCCTCAAATCTGACGAGCAGAGCTCGGAACACGGGCTTCCGTGTGCAACCCTGAAGCCCGAAGCATGCTGCGCATCAAAGCAAGGGGCTCTAAAAGGTGCGGCCACCTGGGACTCGTACTTGCGCCAACACCTCATTTCCAGCTGGTTGGGACTTCTTGAAGCTCCTCTAAAAGGACTACTAGCAACACTCTCTCTTTCTGGGACTCGCTGGAAAGTTTGACAAAAGGTGTCAATAAAGGAAGCCTGCAAGGCGATCTACTTTTGGACACTCGCCGAGAACAGCTTTGCTTGCTTCTAGCACGAATATTTGGATCCAGAAAAAGACTGCTTCAGACCTTGCGCAGGCTGGCAGCAGTATACCGACGTGGTTGGCAGAAGGCATTCAAAATCGTATATTCAATAGCTTCGAGCTCGAGGAAAGAATGCATCCCTTCCCGCTCCAGGCCAGCTCAGCAAACTTAAACTCCAACACGCAGCGTAGAGCCAAAGATGGAAAAATCGAGCACACGATGTTCTTGGCCTGCAGCATAGGTCGTGGCAGCGCCAACATCAGCGACTCTCGACCAGACACTCGGCGAGCCAAGGCTTAAGAGCAAGGATGTTGGGGGGCGGTGCAGGGCCCAAGAAGGCTTTTGCTGGGGTTCAAGGCGCAGCATCTAGCAACGTACAGTCTGCCAGTGGGCCTGCGCATGCAGCAGCCGGAAATCTGCCGGAGGCATTAATGTGCTGATTGCGCTTGTTGCTGCAGTGCTGCCTGCCAACTTGGAGTGCCAATCTCACACCTGCACACACCAACCTAGTCCAAAGGAATGACAGATCTAGTGTCCAGCAACATGGGTCCATCCGGCAGCAGCCTGAACTTGCGACTCAGCTCGCACGGCTGCATCAGCTGCGCACCTCTCTAACTATCCAATCAAAGGCAGATACCTGGACTCCAAAGGCCCTGACCTCTCTGCGCAAATGGAAGAATCATCCAAAGAGCCTGCGCGCGCCAGCCTTTCCCTCAACGGAAGTGTCAGAACTAGGCGGTGCTTGAATGCTTTCGTAGTCAGCTCTGATCCTGATGAACAGCCACGTACTGGTGCTGCTTCAGCCTTGAGCTTTGGCTCGGAAGGCTCGTTCCTAGGCATGTCATGCTGGCGTTGTCCAGCTGTCAGCGTCACCTTGGACGGAGGTCTCCATTGTGCTGGGGAAGACCTCTGGTAACGTTTGCCACAAAGCAGACCCATGCTTTGTTGGTGAGATCGCCTCAGTTGCACGCAAACCTGCAGACCGCAGTGTTCTCAGTTGTGCTGATAAAAGTCACCTCAAGTGTATGTCCCCGCGAGGACGTCTCGGTCCTTCAACAAAATCAAAAACCCCCAATGCCTTCGGTTAGATCGCATGAATTCGAGCGCAGCCTCAATCTCGCTGAAGGGCAAAAGAGCCTTGGGGCCTGGGCTTGCTAAAG
Organism: Symbiodinium sp. clade A Y106; assembly: GCA_003297005.1. NCBI lineage: Eukaryota > Dinophyceae > Suessiales > Symbiodiniaceae > Symbiodinium > Symbiodinium sp. clade A. The sequence continues at coordinate 181,446 of BGNK01000742.1, read as the reverse complement.
TTGGAGAGATGGGCTCTGGGACGCTCTGGGACCTCTGGGAGTTTCTGAGTTCTTGCTGCGACACATTTCGAGGTAGCAAACGATCCAGGTGTGGGCCAGGGTGACCCGGGACAAAAAGTCCTTGATTGATTTCAGGGAGTGCCACGAGCCTAACCCTGAACCAACGACACCCGGCCTGAGACGAACGAACAAGCGTGGACTGCTGATATGTGCGTAAATGAAACTGGCCTGCACCGCAGAATTCCAGATGCTGGTTCTTACCTAAGGTCTCACATCAGGCTGTGCTCCACGCTCAGTGTGGTGCGGGACGAAACCGTTTAAGAGAAGCGGGCCTCAAGTACTGGGTGAATTGTGGTTCGAACTCTGGGCAAGCCGCTTGCGGCCTGTGTCTGGCCTATTGTGGAAAATCTGCACAACGAGCCTGCTGGGTTGCAAGCGTGTTCTGCGATTCAGCTCGGCTGCCCAAGTGACACACTCATCCGGCCTTGAGGGCCATGGCTACTAAAACCACTGCCGACATGGAAGAGAGATTGGCATGTGGTTCCGTGGGATACCACGCTGGCATCCACCCACTCCACACCGGAGGTAGTCAACCTTAGTCAACCCTTGTAGCGTACCCCAGTCAAAGAAGCATCTGCCACTGGCCGGCAGCGGCTTATTCGGCACATGGTCTCCCAGCCTGCTATGCTCACAGCATGCAGCTGTAGAGCTCGTGCTTTGCAAGGAGGCCGGTGGACCCACCTCCACCATGAAGGGTGCAGTCGCGGCCACAAAAAGCGGACGTCAGCCGGAAAGCCTAGCATGCAGAACTTCTTGCGATCAGCCGAGGCGAAAACGTCTTCATTCCACAGGAGCTCTGCATCCCGATATATGGCATGCGCTGGCTCAGCTGCACTGCATCACAAGATGAAGTGCCTGCGCAAGCTGGGCACAAATTCGAGCCCGGCAGAGATGCCGCTGCAGCGCAGAGGAGCAGTATAGTCTATGCAAAGCAAAGCTTTCCCTGTATGTAATTCGGCAAGGATTGAGAGGCACACAGTGCTGGGCGAATGGAGCACCCTAGGCAACAAGAACCTGAGTTCTCCGCAATGGCGGCAACCAGCGGAGAACCTGATGAGCTCTGACGCTGCAACGCTGCACGACTCCTGCACCTGAAGCATGAGCATCAACCTGCTCAGGTCGCTCTAGCGAGGGCTTACCGTATGGAAGCTAGGAGTGTTTGAGGAGTTGGGGTTGAAAACAAAGATCTTGGCTTCATAGTGTTGGGCTTAGGGAAATACTCTGAAGACTTTGGAGACGAGGTTGCCAGGATTAATGCGCCGAGTGTGACTTGACCGCCGTCTCTCAATCAACCACGCATCTTTAGGCGCGCCCTGGCCCATGTTGGATTCCAGCAGCCGTGCAGCCCGAGCTTTGCTGGTCGAAGTTGTCAATGGAGGTTCAATGGGCTGAATACTTAACGCCGCTTAATAACGCCCATAGACCGGCCCAAGATCATGAGCTCACACTAAAGCGCCAGTGCACAACAAGCATCAAGGTTTGTATGCGCCATGTAGCACTGGAATCACCGACACGGTTTTGCTGAATCTTGCCAAGCTACTTGCAAGTGGCTCTTCGCTTTTCTCAGGCTTGAAAACTGTTCATAAGACTTTCTGCACGGCTCATGCAGGCACAGTTTAGTCGTAATGGCCTTGATCATCACCTGGAGCCTTGCTGTGCGGTGTATTCTCACTTGCCTGGAGTTCTCGGCCAGGCAGTAACCAACAGAGCGGTGTCTAGCTATTCACATCTTGCTCGAGATTTGTGTGCTTGTTGCTCGAGTATTGACTTTGTGCTGCTTTGTCAAAGTTGTTGGCTCAACACCTCCCGGTCTCCCAAACATCTGCATTCCGGGCCTTCGGTTCGATATAATCTAGGGGCTCAAGACTCTTCCTCAAAACATCTCTCCTGCATCTGCTCGTCAGAAGGTCCAAGGGTCCAAAACTCAGCAAGGAGCATAGCCGCCAGCACCCTAAGTTTCTGCGGATTATCGTCGAGAAATCTGGGCGTAAATGCAAGGAACCCGAGAGCGTCAATTCTGAGTTGGCAAGACCGAGCTTGTAACAGCTTCGGAGCTGGGAACAGATTATAGCCCATTGCCAGTATGCGGCTACACTGCCCCGCGTGACCTGCCATCTGGTTCTGCCTCTTGTTCAATGGTCTATGAAAGTCTGCCGGTTAGTAGATGCCACATGAGCAGCTCATGCTACTCTTGCAACATTCGCATCCTCTACGATGCAGTAGAGAACGGATTCGTAAAAGTTGTTCAGCGTTCCAGACTGCTGACTATCAGGTGCCCGAACTCTTGTTCTGGCAGATGCACAAGTGCAAATAAATCTCTTCTCCGGAAATACCGCTGCCAAGCCTACGTGATAGGCCTCCCACCTCGCTTCGGACCTAGGGCCCAGGGCCTAGCTGCGAAGGCGGGAAGCATGGAACTCATACTCATGGTCGGTCAGATCATGTATTCTAACTCCCAGGTTGCTTTCTCCATGACTCAAGCACTGGTAGACGATCAGATACCAGTACGGAACAAGCCGTGCAAAGAAGGTACCGGCATGAAGTGCTGTATACCAACATCAGAGAACCTGTTGTGATTTTTTAGGCAAAGCCCACTGCCGCCGCTGTCCAGTCAAGAAATACCTGGTAGCGAGAATGCACCGGCAAATGGCCACACGCCTGATGCGTTTGCCATAACGTCTGTGAACAACATCAGGCCTGCTTCGCAAACACATTAAGATGCCTGCGGCATCTCACATGATTCCACAGAGAAGCGTCGCTCACAAGCTGGTGCGCCGGTTGACACCCATGCAGGCACGCTGCATCACACCAGGCTCGGCTCGGTTCTCGAGAGTACTTGCACGTCTTGATATCCTGTGGTCAGGGCAAGGCTTGCCACAGCTAGGGCTAGGGCCTACGAGTACTAGTGAAGTTTGGGTTCAAATTCTGCACCCGGTGCTCAAAGCACATTGGATTCTAGCTTCGTAGCTCGAGGCTCGCAAATCTGAGACACATCGATTGTCCCACCCGATATGCGTTGCTCTGGGAAGAGATTGCTTCGGTGTGCCCAAACAAGCTTGTCTCAGCTGTGCCACCAATTACGTCCTGCGTCAAGAGTGCATCGGAAAGGCTGACAGACGTCATTGAATTGAAGAGAGCTGTCGTGCCACCGTCGGCAGGATCAGCCGTTCCAATCTCTGACTAACAAAGGCGTATTGCAGGGTAAGTTTTTGAATTTCGAAATCCAGGTTCGGTGGACCCCGACTATTCATGAGACCTGCATAGGTGCACCAGCGACGCAGGGACCAACCTACTCATAGGGGGGTTATCATCAGCCCGATAGGCCTCAACAAACAATAACCATCAGCAACACCAGAAGCATTTGTGAGCATCCTGAGCTTGGTGCTTGGTGCTTGGAAGCTTGCAGTTTGAAGGTCATCCTGGATTGGGGCAGGCAGGCAGAGGGCCGAGTCATTGAAGGCGAACGAAGAACTAGCCTCTGGTCCGCGTGTCCTGCCGCTGTGAAGTAAAGCGGTAAGCACAGCTGTTCATGCTGCTCTTCACTTTGATCTTTTTGAGTGTAATTCCAGGGCAGCGGTTTCCAACGAGCGATGGCTTGGAAACGGTGCACTTGTTTGGAGCCTCCAGGCAGGAGCCTGCGGGAATGAAAATTCAAGACCGCTGCGCCCTAGAAAGAGACCTTACGGAAGCCCTCGCGCTCTACGCGGATTTCCCCAACCTTGCGTTGTGTTCGCGGCTGTATCCGTTGTGTATGACCGCCAGCGAAACTGGGAAGCGCATCAGGGCTCACCTTAAGCCTGCCATGCAAGTGCTTGGATGTGAGAAGGGCCTACTCCTTTGACATCTGTGTGAGCGGTGTGGTTCTATCAGAGAACATCCTGCCGACGGTGAAAAAACCCAACGGTCGCTTTGCACGAGTGGCACAGGGCAAAGAGACTTGGGCCCAGCCAAAGCCAAAATTGAGGCAAAATGCGCGCTCGAAAATTTGGTTCTGGGTCTGATAGGCAAATGCACCGTTAACGCAAAGGCAAAGGTCAGGCGCCAACCTTGGATAATTCCATCTTGTCCTGTGTCAACATGCCCGGCTGATTGCACATCCAGTGAAACTGTAGTCCCTTACAGGAACGGAGCAGCAGGTTGTAGCAACACTTCTCCTAGTCGCTGAGTTTCCTAACCCTACGGAACTCAGCTTTGCAGTTTGCAACGATTGGACACAGTTCGGGCGGGTAAATCGTCAGCCTACCGATCTTGCAATGAGCTTTCTCTCTTCGTTTTCTGAAGAGAAACCGCGAGATGGAGCAAGTAACGCTTCGCGGCTGCCTCAGCTGTACATTCCTGTTGCAGGACGGGCCGAGGACACAATTTGAAATTTACCAGTTGGCTTCAAGGGGCATACCTTTCGGGGCTTCCGTTCGGGAAGGCTGGGACAATTGTGTTGAGGTAGCTGTTGGAGTGAGAGCTGGTTGTTCTCAGCTCACGCAGGCCAGCTGCGGCATGGCAAAATTGAAGCTCTGGCGAACGGCGGCAAGCACATCCGTGAGCCACGACATGCCAAATATCCCAGCTTTGCCCTAGACACGTGGTCCAGAAACACCGCTCTCTGGTGGAAATTGGTGGAATGGGATTGCATGATACTCAGATTTCGCTGAGGATCTTCAATTCTTAGTGCGTGCAATCCGCACCAAGCGGTACATTCGTGCATAATTACGCCTTGGTAACGGGATTTGGACAACGCATGCAACTTTCGCGGATGCACTTGGTTTGACTGCGACCCAGGGTTGCGGGTGCCTCGCCCTTGCTTCAGTAGCATGCGATGCTCCAGTGTTCAAGCACACTGCCGGCAATACAAGGCTGCTCATGAACGCATGTGCTTGAGCCAGAGCATAGTAACTAAAGATTGTTCGCTGAATCAGCAGGTCGGAGACACCAAGGGAAAGTAAGAGGATCTGAGTGTTCAGAGTCGCAACTGGTCCAAACAAGCGCACGTGGCAGCTCCAGCCAGGAATGCCAACCGCACAGCAGAGACCCTCCTCCAACTTGCGGGCCTTGTCAACAACGTTTTCCTCCGAAGCGGCACTTCTCTTGCGATTCTTAATATTCTTATTGGAGGGGCCAGGTTCCACCTCCTCTCGGTCGCCGGTGTCTCCTCAACTGAGCGACTATCCGCCGGTGTCTGCCAGACTTCCGTTGACTCTTCGCATCACGTGGCTGGCGGACCTGCTCTGCCGCTGGGCAAGCAAACTACTTCATTTGATTTACCTCGAGCATGCAGCAGCCTTCGTGTGACTGTCCTCGGTTAGGGACCAGCCAAGATATGCCCGAGCAGCAGGCGTTAAGCTACTGGGTGAAGCCGCTGGACGCAAGGTCCAGCAGGAGTTCCATTACCTGTTCACTGCTTGAAACAAAGAGTAATGTCCGCAAGCAGCAACCGCTTTCTGTTGAGGGCAGCAACGGACGCGCTTGCATGGACTCGCCAACCATGTGCGTAACTCGGTATCTCAAGCGGCTGGTTACCCCAGGCCTCTCCAAGCCGTTGCTGGCCCGTCCACTGACAGACGGGTATCGGGCAGACTCTGCATGCATCAGCACCCTCAAAACCTGCAGTTATCCAGAAGAGGCTTGGGCCTTCTCAGACATGCACCCTTTCCAGGCCCCTTAAGGGCTTGAGCTCGGATAGGAGGTGGCACGAACCCTTGAGTAACCACGTGTTCAAGTCGGCGTTGCTAGCAATTCGTGTCACGATCAACTTCAGCAAGCAACGGCAGATATTGGTGGCGCCCGAGAAGGATGTTTCCCAAGCAGTTGAAGATGACGGACGATGTACTTCGCACCCGCATTGCCAAGAGCAAACAAGTCTTTGTATGAGATGTACAGTAGCCTGCAGTGCACCTGCTCGGCGCCAGGCGAGGCATGCTGCATCTACGCATGCCGAGGCGCCGCGACACGATCGCCTGTGGAAGACTGTGCCCCATGGAAACCTCAGTCGACATCTTGTGAAAACGATGGCTATCGATGGCTCATCTTTCTAATGAAGTCCAAGGGAGCATCACTTGTTATTGGACTTGCAAACAAACCTGCTACTGACGCCAGCATGGCTGAACAGAGTCATTGCTTGCACCAACTAGGGCTTTGAGACTGTCCCATGACAATCGGAGCATTCGTTTTCGGTGCGTTCTCGGGCCACCACCCACTTGGATTCCCATAGTAGTGCATGCTTTATAGCATAGTCCACGGTTGGTGGGTGGCGGGGTGACTTGAATCTCGGTGGCTACAGCACCAAGCAACTTTGATGAAGTGCTAGGTGGCAAGGGCCCTTGCCTGGGTGTTCTCCAATTAACGCACCAAACAGTATTGATTATGGGGGACTCCACGGCAATTTTGAGAAATTCAGCTGGGCCTTGAAGAGGAAACACTGCGGTGGTATCCTTCCTATGGCATTGGGATTTATCGGCCAGCTTCATGTTGAAAAGAGTCCTCGGACAAGTGCAACGGCCCTAGTCCCTAGACTGCAAGTTTCAAACCACGTGTGTTGGATGCCCAACTGCAACACGTCACCTTAGAGATCCAATTCAACCCGCGACCGTTCAAAAGCCCCCCTGCCACACCCTCCATCTCAGTTGCCGATCCGCTAAGAGACTCAAATCCTGAGCCCTCAACCCTGGAAGCGGTCATCGACAAGGCCCGTACTTTCATCCTTTGGCCACTACAATTCCTGGGCTGGGGACTTGGGTCTATGAATCCAAACCCCAGGCTGAAGGAAGTGGAGTCTGTGATTCCTGGCTTAAGGGAAAGGAATTGGGACTGGATCAGGGGCACATCTAAACTCTTGGACGGCGAGGTTGTCTACACTCATTGAGGGGCCAGACCGCATCCGCTTCAAACGCTGTTGTGCTTGGGGCCAGTTTGAGTAGGGGCTTGACATGGCTTGACGGCACTATCTCGGTATATCCGGGTCCTGGCCGATGTTGCAGCATTTGTTCCGTACAGTATCTTTTGGCCTAGTACAACAGCAGAGAGACACTTGCTTTGCATCGACAGCCCGAAATTACCAGGACCTTTTGCAAAGGCTGTAAACACATGTACAGCGGTTCGTTTGTAGCACGGCTATCACCAACGCAATGAAAGCTTCGCAACTGCCCACAACTTGACACAACCCCAAACCTATATGGTCCCTATTCTAGGAACATTTGACACAAAAGCAAGCCGACAAGAAACCAGCGCAGTTGAGTCAAGTCACTGCACAGCCAATCGCAAATGTGCCTGGATCACTGATTTGTCACGATCTGCCATGCTCTCGAGCAAATTCGGAAGATGCTCAAGAACAGAAGATGATGTATCTAGCATAGGATCTAGCGATGGACTGCTGAAACCGGGAGCTCACGTGCGGTCAAAACGCACACATGTTGCGGCAGGAAACTAATTCAGAGCACAAAGCAATTCTGCGCCGAACACTCCCGGGGCCCCCTTCGGTCGGTGCATGAGGTCCGTGTATCGGTGTGTCGCAGCGTTGGAACGGTGTATCGGTGCATGAGATCGATGTGTGGATGTATCTCGAAACATTTTCGCCCTAGTCTACGGTCGCACCGCTATGTTGTGTGCGCCAATTGAATTACCCCAGCCTTTTTCAGCCGAAAGTGCGTTGATTGGACTGTACAAACGCCCCCATGCCCACAACACAAGCCCTGAAGGCCGAACCCCCTCCTGGGGAAGCGAAATCGAAAGCCAGTCAGGACTTGATTCAGGATTGCAGGAGAGATATAGAGCAGGGAGGCTAGCTGCAAACACCAAGCATGATGTGATTTGCCACGATCTTGCAAGGGCAGTGAGCACAGAAGAGGTTTGCAACAGCCACCAAGCATGATACTGTGCATGCCAGGGTCAAGCAACTGCACTGAGCCAAGTGAGCGTAAGTGACTCAAGCAATTCATGTGCTGATCCATGCGTAGCCCACGCCCACATTAGGTATTGATATCTCAATTCAATTCCGACCACTTCCTGTGAAACCATTGATTCGCCATAGGATCCCTTACAGTAGGCTTCACTGCCTGTGAAGAAATGAATTTCGAACTCCCTCCTCCCGTCCATCAAGACTACTGGAGTCTACATTAAGACAAGCATTATCGAACGCCCCCTCACCCTGCGACTGAATCTACCAGTACCACTTCTAAAGTTGTGCGGGCTGGAATGACAACGGCCAGCTACAGTAGCCAGTAGTCTCCACCATGGAGCCGAGTATATCATAAAACCATGTGTTGAGAAAGCATTGTGTGCTGAAGCACCCGTATAAGCCTCCATAAAACCCCAAGCAGAAACGCATGTCGGAGAAGGACCAAACAACATTCTATATCATCAGCTTGAACGTACAACCAGCCCGATATTGAATGACAAGTAAGTTCAGCACCATCTGGCTGTTGCATGACATGTCAGACTGGATTGCAGGTTATGGGGTGAGGTGCCTCAGATTGCCAGCTGGTGCTTGCCGGGCCAGCCATGCAGCAGGATCTCCACGCTGAGAGCCAAAGGAAGGCGAATGGCTGGAAACGCTTGTTGACCTGAATGCTTAACATGGCAACGTTGCCATGGTCATGCTGCTAAACTATGTCGATAACGGCACTTTACGGCACTGCAGAGTCACAACAAGTGAGCAAGCTGTTACAGTATGATTGTTGGTAAATGAAGTCATGATCCGATGCCTGCCATCGCTCAAGTGAGTGGGGCTGCAATTAATCATAACTGTAGACTCACAAAAAAGCTGACGCCTTCAACCCCGAAGAGCCAGCAATGCTGGTGACACAGTGGACTGTGTGGCTGTGGCTTGGGCTTTCACACACAGAGACGCGCGCATGTGTGTGTGTATGCATGCATGCATGTATGCATTTTTTTGAAGCAGTTGCATGCATGTAGTTATTTATATGTATTCATAGAGGGAGAGAGAGACAGAGAGACATATTTTCATATACATATACATGTAGATATGTATATATATATATACACACACTATACTATAATGTATATATCATGTGTCTATATATGTAACTGCATACTGCTATCAAAATCTGTGTGTATATGCACACAGCATACTTCTGGTGTTCTGCAGCTGTGGCATCCCGGCTTTCGGGTTCAAGGACTGGGTGGGGATGACACCCAAGAGGCCGCGGACCGAATACATGCAGCTGCACTTTGCAAATACTTTTGCTTTTCAGCCTTTGGGCAAGCAAACTTCCAGATCACCCCAGACTACACTTTGTGAAAGATACTGGTGACATACTGATAGAAAAATTCTGAGCGTGCGCTATAGTCTTGGCCGTATGTTTTGCAAGATGTGTCTTCGAAACGATCCAGCACAACGACATACTGTCGAATCTAGAGGCATCTACTTGCAGTCTTCGAGCATTCCAAACGTGCTAACATGTCACACAGAACCCGGTTCGGTGAGCTTGTGGGGTCCGTGAATGTGCTGGCTTGGCCGGCAAAGGAAACTGGGAGCCAGCGTTGAAGCGAATTGAAAAAATCGATGGATGCATTCACCAAAGTCTCGCATCTGAAGCCCAAGCCAAAAGCATCTGCACTGCCTGTGTTTGGCATTATGACTGCAACACATGACACTCGGTATCTAAGTGATTAACGGCGCTCGCCAAGAGGGAAGCCGGTGAAAAGAGATGATGTGATCAACCACCATTGCCTGATGAGGGCGCAGGCTTAAGAAACTAATGGGTCAAACTGCTATCGTCTGAGGCCAACTATCCACACAAGCCTGCAACCGCTCCTGTTTCTCCCATGCGCTTCTGTCCTGAACGTGCGTCCATGTCACGTGTCCACCTTGAAGGCCTGTCAGAATCAAGAGTCGGATGCAGAATTTTTAATAGGCCTGAACGGCTCCGTAACCAGCTCTTCGGATCCGCGAGGACAAAGCAACGCACGTTGCCTTGCCCGAGAATACGCGCGGGCATTGCAAGGTTCGCTCTGCAGCTGGAAGTGTCGCCAGGTGCCTGCGGCAGGCTTCCGGCATGCAGCTGAGACATGTCTAATCTGCACATCTACAACACATGCCACCACAGGTCATCGGAGCCTGGTCGAATCACCAAAGTGGTCCTCGTCGTGCTGGAGATCCAAGCCTAGGTGTACAGAACCGCGCATTCAGTCATAGGTGCACAGATGTTTTCACTGGAGCTCGTAATTGGAGATCGATTCTTACTGGTAGCCTCTTAGAAGAGAGGAGCCCTCTCTCGTGCCAAGAGTCGGTGGGCTGCTTGGTCCACGATCACGTGTGCGCATGCTGACCTCAGTGCTTATAGGTCTCGGAACTACAGGGAACACATCTAAATCCACAACTTCAGCGATAACTGCACATCTTTAAGGCTCAGGCAGATAGCAGCCTGCTGCCATCGTAAGAGGCGTCAGCAGCTTGCACAGGCTTTCAGCCTATCCAAACGGGTCAGGTAGGCCAAGTACCCTAACATGCAGACTGCAGCCTGTGCTAAGCTGGCGGCATTGAATTCCAAACCACGTGACATGTCAAAGAAGGGCGTGATCTGAGTGTAGGTGGTCCAGGATTCATACTTGGTACCTTAGCACTTTTGCCCATGTAACAGAGTCAGAGATATCAATCCGCAAAAAGCTCCAATGATTCCCGCATCTTCCAAGTGGAAGTATCCTTATCTTCGCATCCGCCAAGGTACGGTTGACACGTACCGTAGGCTCACGCACGGTCTCATCCACATGGCCTGAGAGGGTGCCAAGTTCAGGCTGGTATTCACTTATACACCCCAAGAGCTCTTGTTACAACTCGAGACCACTCAACGGAATGCTAAACCAGTTGTATGCCCCCTTGCGTAACTAGGCTCGCAATGCTCATTTTGTGTCCAAAAGGCGGCCCTCCGCCAGGTCTGCCACCAGTGGCAGAAGTGTGAAGCAGCAGTTGAGACCGCAAAGCCTCGGTGCCATGCTTGCACCCGCAACGAATACGTTGCACATGGGCAAAGGAATGGCCGAATCCCTTCGCCTTGGAACTCCGCTTGCAGTCTCGGCCAGCCGCTGCCATGTTGCCACGTTTTGTGGCATGCGGAAACAAAATCGATGAAAGCTGGAGCCTATAAAGGCCAACCTCAAGTTGTCAAGCACCGCCCTCAGTTTAGGAGAGAGGCATGCCGTAGACCAGAGCATACGCTGGCATCTCCTGCCGGGTAGTCGGCACGCAGCACAGGCAATAACTACAAGATACAAGAGATACAAATCCTGCTTGCGCGTGCACTGCAAAATGCTGTGCGTGTCCACACCTGCATGTCATCGCGGATCATCCGCCACCCGAAAAGAAGTAGCAAGCCTTGCCAAGGCACCAGGTGTTTGACAGAAGGTGCGGACCCAGTGCTAGCGACTGTTTTTGAGCTATTCTGAGCTCTTGAACATTTTTTGAACGAGCCGCTATGCCATACAAGATCTGGCGAATGTTGCTTTGCAACTGCAGGCTCTCGCCAACCAAAGGACTTCAGCGCAGCAGCCATCACCGGCTTATCCGGAAAACAGAGAAAGTGCTGAGCCCGGCAGCCTGCCTGAGAGAAGAACGGCTACAACGTCAACCGTCAAGATCTGCAAGACGACCACCTCGCAGATCTTTGAGCTGATGTACAGTATCCTTTGGAACTAATGATACTAATGCTTTTGGTTCCGCAATTCTAGAAAGTCTGGCTACCAATGCAGTAGTAGTAGCTACTGATGCTGTCAACCATATGAGCATATTCAGCAACAGTAGCACATGCAAACGAAAGAAACGTCAGGGTAAAACAAGCCTGCTTCCGCATCCGGAGCTACAGCTGCCGCAATCATTCATCCGAACTGCTTGGAAGTGCTTCTTTGCCCGGAGTGCACTTGACAGATTTGAGGTTCAATGGGAGCATGCTTGACGAAAGCGCATGCTCTGTGACTCTATACTCTAGGCATGCCACAATTACTGGAAAGCTTTAGCTCAGGCAGGGGCAATGGTTAACAGCGCCATCAGGGAGAACCATTTCCATCGACTGGGCGGTGTGGCAAAGCAGGACATTCTTTTCCACTTGCTCTCTACTGGGTAGGCACAGTTGGGCGCTTGGGTACCAGCTATGACTTAACCTGCACCGTAAGTACCAGGCACCTTGCAACACCAAGGGCACCAAGCCTTGATAGATTTTGCTTGCACCAGACAGAGGATTATCGACCTCCAGCTCAATTCTATTAGCGGCTGGAAACAATGCAATTATCGGCCCCAGGAAATCCGAAAACTGCGAAGTGATCATCATACAGGCCTAGTGCAAGCGGAATTTCCCACTGCGGCAGACCTGCAACACATGTAATCAGAAACCCAAGACATTACAACCTACATTCGATAACTTTACTTGACGTCTAGGCTGGTTTGTCTCAGCTACTCCGCAAGCAGCTCTTCCGGAGGTGGTGACCGGCGAAGTTCGGCAAGGAAAAGCATAGCGCACGCATGGAAGCTGTGCGGGTTCTTTTGACTCTCTCCAGATCTTACCGTACATGATTGTTGTTGCGTTTATTCTTCTGCTACGAACGTGTTTCCTTTGGCATGCCATTGGCAGTAGCACTTGGTCCACTCGGTGGGACATGGACTTGGCTTCGTTTCCAAGTTCAACGTCTTCTGGCTGCCCGATGTGTTCCGCTTGTTTTGCGCGGCACCAGCTTCCCCGCAAGTGAAACGGTTCAGTCTGAGGGTTCTGGAGCCGAGAAGAACGTGCATCGAATCAGGCCGTGGAGCATGGGGATAGTTCACAACAGACACTGGTTGCCACTTGAATAGGATAACAGCTATCGCAATCTTCCGCAGCTGTGGTCTGTTTGCAAAGCTGCCTGCAAGAAGCCGAGGCAACAAACATCGCCGGGCTCGCTGAAGAAAGGGCAGCAGCTGAAGCACCCCAAAGCAGCCTTTGTGGAGCATTGCAGCCAAGAGGCAGGAGTAAGGCTTCGACGTTAGACTTGCATAAGACTCCGACTTCTCTGCGCGTAGAGAAGATTCCCATCCTCCAACTGAACAATGGAGCCGGTGCCTTTAGTTTCGACAGGCTGTCATTCTGGAAACATGACTCACATGACAGACAAGCCCTTAGAACGGTTGCTTCTCTTGTTTGTAGTTGTTCTGTCCTTTTCTGGTGGGCCTGTTTCTTGCGTTCTTGCTTGCTTGGCTTATTGCTTACAAAGTGCTCTATCTTGAATGCCGACCAACGCAAGGGGCGTGCTGTGCCCCGCGCATTGCGACACAATGGTCGGCTACGCAAAGGCTGACAAGGAAGTACGCAATATCCACACGAAACAACGGAAGGGAATGCACAAACCAGGAAACACTTTGTCAAATCATCGTGGGTAGGAAAAGCAACGATTGTCATATTTTGAAGCAGTTCAGACGCGTCGCGTCTTTGTAGTCGCAGCAACATTACTGGTACGTTCCCGCTGTCGTCAGAGTCACATGGCTATCCGACTATCCGTCCGACATCCGACATGCAGCACATGCCGGCGAGCTTGGCACAACCACCCCCACTTGTCAGCAGATGCATGCAACCCAACACCAAAAGGGTAACATGAGTGCAGAGATTCGTTCTTGGAATACCTAAGAGTTGGCACAAGTCTGGTGTGCTCCAGCAAATGCCTCCCGCGCCGACAGGCGCACCTGACTACTCTGCCTCTCGGGTGGGGTGAACCAGCTAAAACAGGGATGCTGCGCAGCGTTGCGCTGCCATCTTCCTCAACCTCGACTCCACACAATCTCTCCCATGCCCTCGACATCATACTCAAAGTTCAGTGATGACCAGAGGCAAAGGTCTGGCTCGCATCCGCCGACGAATTGTACCCTCTCCGCGTCTGTGGGAAACGCCCGACGGGAGAACGGAAAAATTACCGCTTGGGTGGCCTGTCGCTGGTTGTAACGCTAGAAGATGGAGCAGACTCAGAAAGCCTGATGATGCTTGAAATGGTTCGATCCATCGGGAACGCTGTGAATGCCCTGCTGGATCTGTCCTCAAGTCCGAGCAGCAGTGGTCGAATGAAAGAATGAGTAACTGTCATGCCAAGCCGGTCAGAAAGTCGTGTATCATTTGCTTCATGTAGACTTGTGGTCAACAACAAATTGCAAATCAATCGTATTTGTGCCCCAAACCTACCATATGCCCTCTGTGAGCATTCATCCGGTCCTCACCAGGCACATGCATGAATGCTGAATGAACGCAGCGTCGCCGGGTTGCGCGTAAGCCAAACTGTCAAACACAAGGCCGCCGGCTCCTGTGACCTGCGATCTCCCGACGCTCTGTGCATGAGGAATCCAACCAACTTTTTCTCGTTCTTGGCGGCTGTGCGCACATTGCAACCGAGCCCTCCAAGACATCTAGACATATCTAGCCACAACCTATAACGCCCACATGCCTTTTGGTCGGATAAGTCATGATAAGTCCTGAGCGACTCAATTTTCTCGGACAACTGGCATGCGTGCCCTTGCTAGTCGGCACCTTGGTCCCACTAGTTTTCGTTTCGAGAATTAATTGTAGATTTGCCCGAACCATGTGCACTCGCGTTTCTTGCTCATCTTCCACACAGCCAAAAGGAGCAGTGGACGCCACCCCTCCACACGCAAGCGCGCCCTGGGTTAGTGGTCTTACGGCGAGTGATTCTTGCTGTCTCTCTTGTTCTCCCAGGCTTAAGGGGCGAGCAAAGGCCCTCGGGCACTAAGGCCCGTCCGCCTTTTACGGGCTGTTATAGAGGGGTGTGAGAGTAAGATGGTTTATCGACCGAAATGGCAGAAGGTGATTATCTCTCTTGCTTGCTTGCTTGCTTGCTCGGCGTTTAGGGTGGTGGAAGCTGGTCCCCAACCCCTGCGCACAAGCGCGACGCCAAGTGTCACTATCTCTTGCTTGCTTGCTTGCTTGCTGACGGGTATGAGGGCAGAAACCCCCCAAGCCCCGAAGGCCTACCCGACCAGGAAGTAGCCTAAAGTCTCCACTAGCATCTGTCCACCGCGTTCTCGCCTCAGGAGAGCCAAAGGTGTCGCGGCGGATCATGTCGAGGTGCTCGAGGTCGTTCTCCCCCACCAGTTCTACCTCCTCCCCAGCGCTTTGAGGGCTCGTTTGACCTCCTCCAGCACGTTCCCCACCAGAAACGGTATGAGTCTTCGGAGTCTTGCCTTTGCTGCACAGACGTGGCGTGGGTTCGGTGGTGCCCTGTCCGGTCTGGGTGTCCCCAATCTCGCAAGCCCCAATGTGTCAGCTGGGTGAGTCTTCGGGGCCAGTGCTTCGGCCACCCCTTTGTGCGGGTATTCTCCTACCAGCACGGTGACCCCCTGGGCAGCTTCGTCGAGCAGGTTGCGGAGGTTCGCGAGGCTCCCCCCCTTCTCTTGCATCCCCCTCCATGGTAATGAGCATGTGGAGGAGCGCTTCTGCCTCTTCAGCTGCGTCTTCGGCCCAATGGGTGATCTGCCAGTTGTGGCTACGCCTGGCCCATTCAGGAGTGCTGTCCTCGCCTGCACCAGTTCCAGCAGTTCGAGCAGTTCCCCCGATGTTGGAGGCCCCCCACTCGTCTCGTCCATGACTCCCGCCACCAAAGCTGCGATCTCGAATGCGTTGGGTGGAGGCGGTGTGAGGGCCGCCGCCAAGTGGGTGTAGATCGCCCCCACCAGGGCCATTGCTTCTTTCTGCTGCCGCTGCCCTCTTCCCTGGCTTGGGCTCTGGCCCGCTTGACGGGGCTGGGTGTGGTGTTGCCGGCTGCCGGGCATATGCTGCCCCCCTTGGTGCAGTTCCCCTCCCCTTCGCCGTCCTCTCTTGTGGTGGGCACGTGCTGTTGCGTGGGAGGGAGCCAGGACACCGTCGTGAAGCCATGATATGGTGGTGGCATTGGTGCTGTCCGGGTCCGGCTGTGTTATTATCTCTCTCTCTCTCTATCTCTCTGTCTCTCTCACGTTCTTACTTTGCACACCACACCGGCACTTCACACATGCAAGGACGTCTTGGATCGAAGGAGGCAAGAAGCTTCCAAGAAACTACTTAGATGCGATGCTCCTCTACCCTGCTGTGCCTCCACCAGCTGACTCGCCCCAACAGGGCAATCCACTTCGTAACATGAGTAAGTCGGAAAAACCTTGTCAAGTGAGCCTCAGATAGCAAGAGAGAAGCTTGTCGTCCCTGGCATGAGGTTGGATCGTGGCACCGGGGGTGTCCGACGTTGTGTGCTGAAGGTTGCTGAGCCGGCTGGTGTACAGCATCCAGCTTGAGCAAGAAGCTCCGCAGATCGCGACTGCGGACAACAAGTGCTGCTCAGTGGAAGTTTATGAAAAGTCGCACCTTCTGAGGTAAAGTTCAGAAGTCTTGCTTCTCATACCATACACCGATGTTTTTGTCAGAATCTACAAATCTAGGACATGACTTGCCCTATGCAGCACCACAGCACTTTAGCAATAAAACTTCCCACAGCTTGCCCAAGCTCTTTCGGCACAACATAATGCACAGGTAAAGCAGAAGACCCCTGATCATTCTGAAAGACGACGAGGAGTCTAAGTGTGCAGGGCAGCAGAGCAACAACGCTAGCACAGGCTTGTTGATCTCGGCTCATCGAAACTAAAGGTCTTTGTGACATGCAGGCGCAGCATGACCGCCAGGTTCCAGGACACAGAAGTTTGGAACTGCTGAACACATACAGCCAGTGACGTTGTGACTAGCTGCTTCGGGGTCTTGGTAAGGCGGAGTGTAATGTGGATGCACTGGGATGCACGCAGACTTGTTCTTCTGTCTGCAAGACCCGAAGGACTAAGATGTAGTCACTGGTACATTATCCAGCAATTCCAGAAATGGCCGGCCTGCTTTCCTGGACAGGAAGAGACATGCTGGGCGAAGCTTCAAACCTTAAAAGCCAAGGCGTCAATGCGCCCTTCCTCCAGAGACTGGGAATCCGGACTTGGAGGGATCACGTTCGTTGCTCTACGGTGTTTCGCGTCCTTTGCTGCCTTCATCTGGCGGACAACTCAGCTGGAATGGGCAGCTGTTGCTGGGCACACGGTGTGACACAGGCGTGTACCTGTCAGAATGAGGCAGCGCGCACCATTGTGGGCACACGTGAGCTGCAGAAGACGGATTATGTGCAAAACTGAGCTGCAACTATGATAAAACTTGTTTATCTTCAGTGGGTGTATGGCTGTGTTATGACTGCACCGGCATGATCAGAGACCAGCAACTCCCACAAGGCTGCTGTTATAGTGTATTCGTTCGATTCGATATTCGGTGCACCCTCTGTGTCTAAGAATAAGGTGCACACTGCCCACTACTCCACACCTCTCCTTTCGGAAAATGTGGTGTGCGAAACGACCGAAAGGGGTCAAGTGAAACGGAACCAAGAGCTGTGCTTGAAAGCCGAGCTCAAGCAGTTCAAGCAGAATGAACCGGATGGCAAACCTTCGAGACCTCTTGCTCAATACACTCTCATGCATGTACTGCAAAGGGATCATACGTACTAAGAAGTTTCGGAAATTCACATCTACAGCAGGTTTTATAAAGTCCTAGTCCTAATCAAATCTAAGCCGTGCTGCTGGCTTCGACTCTCTGGACTTATGCCACATCTGAAAGATTGGAAGGGATCGTGCGGGCCCCCCGCGGGGAGTCCAGCGTCTCCGGCACGGAAGCTTTCCTTGCAAGTTTTGGTGAGGGTTTCGATCCGTCTTAAGCAGCCACAAGGACGTTATTTGTGGCTTGCAGCTGCTGCCTTGGCCATCACCTAGCGCATGAATATTTTTCAAGTGGAACAGTGCCTATTTAGCATAGCCGTCCGATGCCAGGCCACGAAGACCCGAATCCCTGGTCGATGGTCCACTGGACTGTCATTGGCAAGCCCAGAGATCGCCGAACTTTGAACTCCAACACCTCGGGATCTTGTGTCGGGGTCACTGTTGATCTGCTTTCCATTCTCTGTCATTGTCTAGGATGCAACAACCCCTTCGATGCAAGCCTTCCGTGCCTCGACGCGTTGGCTACTTGTGAAAACTATTTTTGCTTCACCTACGCTCCCCCCCACAATCGACCAAGCCCGAGGCCTGGTAAAGTCGGACAGCAGACGTGAAGTTTTTAGTGCAGCAGCAGTAGTAGTAGTAGTAGTAGTAGTAGCAGTAGTAGTGCTCAGGAGTAGGAGTAGGAGGAGTAGTAGCAGTAGAGGTCGTACTAGCGCTAGTAGCACTAGTAGTACTAGTGGTGCTAGTAGAGTAGTAGGTAGTAGTGGTAGTAGTAGCAGAGTAGTTAGTAGCCTAGTACAGTAGGAGGGTTTACGAGGTACCTAGGGGCCTGCAGAACCACGAAACCAAGCCCCGATCAGTCCAAAACAACTACCCATACCAAAAACAACCCTTCATTTTGAAGACCTGTTCCTTCATCTTACGCTCCCCCCCCGCCCAATCGACCAGCCTGAGGGCTCCACAACGAGCCTTCTCCGGTGTCTGTCTNCCCCCCCCCCCCCCCCCCAATCGACCAGCCTGAGGCCTCCACAACGAGCCTTCTCCGGTGTCTGTCTATCGGGTACTCAGCTAAAACTGACCATTAGCAGAAAGGAACAAGAAAACTCCAACAAATCCGCCGGGCAATAACACGCAGCATTTAGGACAGCAAAAAATGCCCCGTCCAGAATCAACACCGGAGACATGCGTTACAAACGCCCACTTAAGTACACATGCTGCAACAATAGGCCTGCAGCTAATGTAGTTTGGCCTTCGCGCTTGAACAAAATAACATCCATGGATAGCACGCTTGGGGAAAGTCCCAGGTCCTACACCCTTCACCCCCGAGGAAACTTCCAAACTTTTGCTCCTGACCCTCAACGAAGACATGCACTCATCTCAACATCGAGACCGACCCCCGAGAACACCAGTTGCCCTGAAACTTGTCGGAACCCCACACTTAACAGACCTCACGCAACTGGCCGCTGGATTGACGTCTGACATCCTCTGCTTCTTAGGCACTGGATGGCCCTTGAGGGCGCCATCCTCCAAGAGCTCGGAAGCTTGGACTCTGTTGCCCTCGGCCTCCGTCCTGTGACCCGGGACCCCACTCTCCAGACTACAGTAGACCCTTGTTTAGGTTGTTTGAGGCTTCCAATGTAATCCAAGATAATTTTCACCGCCTCTTGTGTGGGTAGTGTGCGTGCTTGTGAAATTGGACCTCACGGACCTGAAGACATACGATGAAGTCTCAAGCAGTCATCCCACGATAATTCAATAGTTGGTGATGCCTGCTATCAGCCGCATCATGCCTTGAAGCCTTGAATTTAAGTGTGCCGTGGCAAGTTGGCCTTTTGATGTGCCACTATTCATGATTGGCCTTGGCACATTTTGCCTCCCACTCAGGTGCATACTCACTCAGGTGCAAATCTCTTGGGACACGTTGCTTAGGTTTCTGACTCTGGCGACTTTGTCGGACAGCGGCGACTTGTGAAGCGGTACAGCCTTCAAGGACATCTTGACCACAATTTGAATTGGACGTTCCAGGCCAGGCCGGTTGCGATGATAATTCTCGGATTCAGGGCGGCTACACCGTGCACTTCGCTTGGATGCTGAATGATCCATATTCCTCTTCCCAAGTTTTGTTAGCATGCAGGCGGGCACATTGCATCTCGGCGCCGCAGCAGCTGCACGAGTTCACGTCGTTTGTCAGCCTGGAGTCTTTGCAGGCAGGTCGAGGGCCTGTCTTGTGGTCCAGGTGTCCAATCTGTAGACTCAGGCGTCTCTACTACAGTCTACCTCTGTCTGAGCGAGTACCCGATTACCCCAGACCCAAACCAAACTCTCTTTCCCACGCCACGCCTGCTCGAGGGTCTCCGTAAATCCAGCCAGGAACTCCTGAGAAGCGGGCTGGTGCACAGGAGGCACCTGCCAGGCTTGTGCAAAATCCGTTCGAACCAGTCCTCCAAAGCAACCATCGTCGCGTTGTTGAGGAACTCAACAGTGTCGGAATGCTGTACAAACTCTTGGAGCTCATGCCGCGACTCCTGGCCACATGCGACTGCAAATGCATGAGTACTGATTGTTGGGAATCAGAAACCAGGTCACCCATACCGCACAGATGCGTAGAGGGACATTTCGTCAATACTATCAAGCCCCCCCTGAAGCTGAGCCCGGCTCCTGGCTGAGTGTCCAGGAGCCGAGCATTGCCCGGAAGCGTGTCTCAAAGGAGGATTTCCTCTGGCAGTCGCTTTCCTTGCACTGCGATCAGGCCATGGAGCAGGCATCAAAAGCCAAAGGTTGGACACTCGATTGCTGGCCAAGGTGCAAAGGTGGCCGTGGAGGGCTTCCCTCTTCGCAGCATGGCTTGGCTCTCCCAGATCCTCGTCAGGACATCCAGCTCTCCCAGCACAATCTCCTGAGCAGGGCTAAGAGACCAGACAAGACCTTGTCTCCACATCACACCTCCCATACTGCGTCCCTCCTTCTTGGACGGAATATCTAGAAACTTAGTTCATGTGCAGAGGCCCTGGCCACTGTCATGCATGATATGATGTCACATCCAAGACGGCAAACAAATTGCCCACATGTAGCGAACCCCTCTTTGCTCGGCGCGTCTGTTCTGAAGAGCTCGCCAGCTTACACATGCTGCGATCGGAGAGATTCAGGAACAGTGAAACGCGGTGACTCCATCCTATTGTGTTGTATACTGATTGGCACAGGTCACTTTGTCTGCTTATGTAAGGGCGATCTTGTGGAGACCACTTCACGGCGCTCTCTCTCACTTCTTCTGCTTCTTCTTCGTGCTCGTGCGCTCTCGCTTTCTCACTCTTTTTTGACACTCACACTCGGACAAGCCTGGTAAGGTCTGCAGCTGTAGGTCATTGTAGGTTCGACGACTTCACTTACCACTCATCAAGTTGATTCACTCAACGAGTACGCTGTCAGATGGAACTTCATACACGACAACAACAAGTGTCCAAGCCGAGTCCAAGCATACACACAAGTCCCACTGACAGCAGTCTCTCCCCAGGTGCACTCGCCTACACCCAATGATAAAGAAACCCAACCCCTAGTTCCGCCCCGGGAGAAACCGGTGAAACCCTGACCACCACGCTCTGCTTCTCAGAAAAGTCTGACATCACGGCTTCATAGGCTGTTCATGCACATCATTCGTGTCACGCACCCACGCAATGGGCCACAAGTCACAGAGGGTTCGGGTTCCCCTGGTCTTGAAGAGTTGTAAAGAATAGGGTTTGCACTGGCTTAAGCAAAAGCCGACAGAACGGAAGGGTTATCTCAGGGATTTGAGGGAGCACGGGATCAGAAGACCAGTAGGGTGGCGGGTAAGTAACTAGTTGAGGCATAGGCGTGATTTTCAGTTGTCTCCATTCATTCAGGATTGCTCGGGACGCTTGATCCCACCACTGGGACAAGGTGCCACCGATCCACGTAGCCGTGACATCAAGTCCTCTGTTGGATGGCAGGGCAAAGCTGTGAAGGATCATGCGCAGCGTATGCCGTATACGGTGTCTCGCAGCATACCCTTGACCCCAATCGGCCAATCACTCCTACAAGGACCTTTGCGAATCAATCAAGACTTTCTCTGCAACTGATTAAAAGCTTCTCGAACCCAATCTGAATAGAATACAACATAAAGTAGAGTGTGCTGCGCAGCAACTCCACGCACACCCGCTCATCCGCCATTCAACTTGCTTGCGATGTGCCCTCTAATCTCTGAATACTCTGAGTTGAGTAGAAGTCGCCCGTTCAGAATCCCTGAAGATCGCGAACCCTGTGAGCTGAGGAGTTTTTAAAAGCTGGGGCCCCGCCGTCTCCCCGGCCAACTCTCGGAGAGCGCTTTGAAGCTCGATGTCCTCGCCACTGGGCGCCTGTCACTTGTGCAAAAAAAGGAGGTGCTCAAGTTTCATTAAGCCTGACCGGAGCGTGTTTGTAGGGCTAGACGGAGCGGCTGGTGAATACCTGCAGCACAACCCTGCTCTGCGATGTTGAGATTCTTTGGACCTGGCCGTGTAGCTGCAAATAGACTTAAGATGTACGTTGACAATCCCCCTCTGAGACTCTCAGAGTGAAGTCTTTCGTGAGGGTATGCAGCCGAGCACTCAGTCTGAACCAGCCTTTTGCATCCCGTCTTCAGACGAGCTCAGGAACCTGTGATGTTTTGTTAAGGCCTCGAGGCTCAGGCCCAGGTATCCTGGAAACCCCGCGTCCTCCAGACTGGCGGAGTCATCCAGCTGCTCGCAGGCTGCGCTCTTCTCAGAGAGCTTCTTGGGGCTCAGCTCGGGGGTGCGGCCTTGACGCTCAGGGCCGAAGCCAGGTCAGTCTGCCGACCCGACTGCAGTGTTGCCATGTCTTGCGTACTCCCGGATTGTCCGAGTTCCCCTTCGAGTCTACGGAACGATCAGCCACATAAGCTATCTCTGTGCTATCGAATATGCCGAGGCTCTCGTTGCAGCCTGCCGACCCAGCTCCAGATCCGCAACGCTGTCGAAGCCATCCTGGCCAAGCCATCGCAAAATCAGGCAAAGTTGGATGGAATCAAAGGAAGTCATCGCGAACATGTTAATGTCATGAACCGATCATCCTGTAAACATTGGAGTCTCTGCATAAAACAGCACCAGCAGAAGCAGTGCCAAGGCTTGGAGCCTGCTCCTTGCTGACATTGATCTGGCTTTGCCATTTGAGAGGCTGCTGGCGTAGACAGAGGTTGAACACTCGGAAGGGGCCAGCACGGAGCGAAAGAAGAAACCACCTTCCCAAGGGCAGGACGTCTAATGTTGGAGCTCCCTTCTGTCTCGTCAAATCAAAATCACCTGTGCATCGCCTGCGGTTTTCGCTGGTGCTAGCTGCCGATGCCGTGCCCATGGCTGACTAATTACAGCTCCTGCAATGAGGGCGTCTCCAGTGTCGGCTATCAACCGATGTCATGTGGTCTTCAAGCTGTCTTCCTCCATGAAAGTTGTTGTGACTCCTCGCGACGGCGCTTGAAGCTCGCAGCTGCGCCAAACCGTGTCAGCGTGTCAAGAAAAAGCACAGGTGTCACAGGTGCCCAAAGGAAGTGGTGCTGCTTGTCCCTCTGAACATGAGATCTTCTGTTTAGGTGTTGCGCAGCAGCTTGGCCGCTGCCACTTGTGCAATCTCACACTTTTCATTTTACATATACAACAAGCTGCAAGTTCTTCTGGCTGATAAGCAGAGCTTCTCACGAGCCGGCTAAACAACATGAGAAGGCATTGTTAAAAAGCATTCTGGATATTTAAATCTATAGCCTCACAAAGAGGCCAGTCAAAACTAGGCTCCACCTGGGCACGATCATGGCACCGTGTTTGCAGTCTCGGTTGAAACTGATCCCTCGCCATGCGCAAGACGGAACCATGTACACAACTTCATAAGGGATGGTGCTACTCTTGCCATGATCCCACCAATTTAGAGACTTGGTCGATGCAAGAGCCATCAGTCGAGGAAGCCCATGGTGCCTCGGAAGTAGTTTGAGCGAGGCAAGGGCAAGAGGACGATGCATAGGTAGCAATTGGGGTTCTTCTCTCCCTTGTGCTGACTTACAGCGTAGCAGCCCAATAACATGTAAACACCCTTTGTGTGCTAATACAACATGTTATCTATCTATCTATCTATTTATCTGTCTACCTACCTACCTACCCATCATACCTACCTACATACATACATACATACACTACATTCATTGTATGCACTGCATACTTACGTACATGCATGCAGACATACATAAACATGTACATCTACAGCGATGCTTGCCCGTATGCGCTTACATGTGTATGTATGTATGTATGTATGTATGTGTATATACATATACAGATTTATGCATATATATATAGATGCACTGGCATGCAATACATACACACACATATATATATGTATACATGTGCTATACGTACATGCATATACATATATAAGTACACTGATACATGCACGCATAAACATATGGTTTGCATATATATATAAATATATACATATATATTTACATATACACTTTGTAGGCTACCTAGGTCTTGGTGGTTATGCTGATGTTTTGTTGAGGTGGGGTGTGCGCACTTCGCAAACATGTTGTGTCAAAAGCTTGTGTCAAAAAAAACCTGTGCGTTTGCTGAAGCATCACGAGCAACCAGTTAGGAAATCGGACAGAAAAGGCTGCGAGCGCATGTGCGAGCAGCAAGAAGCTTGGAATGCGTGTGCACGATTGTTTGTCAACGATGCCACTGGTCGCGAAGAGCCGACCTACAATAGTGACCGAGTGTGACAAAACTGCGGCCTTATGGCAAAGCAGGCCTACTGAAACAACTTACTCTAAGACAAACTAACAAGCTTACTGAAGCACACTAAGGCAAACAACATTCATTGCTTGGAAGCATCGCTTCCCCGTGGCCACCCAAGCAGATATCATGTCAAGGTGGATAGCGGCTACGTTTAGTCGACTGTCGTCATCTTTTTAACACAGACGTCCATTGAGATTCCACTTCTCTGTGCACAATATTTTCGACGTTGCAAGTATTTTTTGCGGCCTTTTGAATTAATTCGTCTCGGCCCCGGCCGAAGCGGTCAGAGGTTCCTAAACGGATTCCCTCTATTTCCCACCTTAATCCCCACCCCTTCNTAAACTGCAATCCTCAAGACCTACCCCTAGAAGCTCTCGGGTCCAGGGCCCCCCCCCCATGGTATCCCCCTCCCCTGACGAGTTTGGGTCTACTCCAGGTTCTAGGCTTGGGGGTTACAGTCTAGGCCAAAGATACTGAAAGTTACAAAGTACCGCGCTTCTATGCAGAGGACTTGCGCAAAAGCCATCCCCTGCACACTCTGACTGCTGGATTTTGGCGTCTGCAAGATCTCGGCTCAAGAATCCTCTTCAGCAAGGCAACTGTTCACGGGGTAGCGATGCAGGCTCCGGATGCTTACCTTAGACAAACACCTCCAACCAATTCGGCACATACGTGTGCAGCCAGGCCGAGGCGGGCGATGCCATGTAGTCATTGCTTCATGCAATGCAGTCCTTTACGGAATATGCCGCATTGTCAGGGAGTGCCAGAGTACATGTCAAACTTTTTAAGCTTCGCACCTCTGCACCATTATTTATATGTGCGTCTGTCAAGTGAACAGCAAATAACAACAATAGCAGCAAGTCGTAGCAATTCGTGGTCGACCGTGATGCTTGTATGCATTGTTGTTGTTACTGGTAGGTTAGTCGTCACTGCCTTACCGATCCAGTCTCCCTTTCCATTCTCAGTCAGATTTAAGTTAACAAATTTAAACTGTGTTCTACTAGTATGCCCAAGTCGTGGTATCAAGGGTTTTTACTATGCGTGTAGCAACGTTATTGTCCGCTGTTCCTGTTAATGTGGCCATTGTACTCCAGCAATACTGACGCAGTTAACACTCGGTACCTCCCCCTTTTTCTTACCATGTTGTAATTCAGCTTTACTTGGCAACTTACTTCTGTGATTCACCCATAGTAATGCGCATATTGTTCAGTAGCATTGCTTAGTACGAACAAGCATTATAAATCAAATGTATTACTGGCTGAGTCTACTGCTTCTGCATTTCTATACCTACCAGCCATTATTGTTTGAATGTCCACACCTGTGCTTGTAGTAGTTATCAACTTGCACAAACCCTCTTCGCATATTCTTGTTGTTCATTAATTATTCGATCGGCTCTTTTTCTGCCTAAGGCCAGTTGATCTCTTTTGAATGCTGAAACAAGTTAAAACCAAACGAACATTGCAAAATGTTGGTAAAACCAGCACTTCCAACAAATTTGAGAACCAAGAGTTTTGAATGTTTGTATTGCAACACTGCAATCCTGCTAGAGTGTCTGCTTTTTCCAAGCGTTGCTACGGAATTTTGGCTACATACAGCTCTGAATAACAAAACCCTGTGCCCGTATGCGATTGCTTTTAAATGCTGGTATACCCGGTTTATGCGTGTTGCATTCCTCAACGATGTATAATGACACTAATCAAGAAACTTGAGTATGATACACGCTTAGCAAACGTTGTGTAGAGTGCTTCTCCTGTGGGACAGTATACATAGAGTGTCGCTTCTTAGACTTGGCTCTATTTTTATTTATCGAGTGACGAAACCTTTTCTTCTTGTACCAGCACATCGGAACCATCTCGTAAAGCCCACTGCGAACCATAAGGCCTCCTGCAGCTTGTCCGCATGAGATCATAAGCAGTCTGGAAGATGCAAAATACTGTTTGTATCAGCCTTATCGCGTGCATGTTCTGTTGACTTTGCTAGTCCCGCGCCCTGCCACACATGTTTGTGTTCTTGTGAGCACGAAAACACGAATAAATGCTGGATATCTAGAGCCATCTATTCTCCTAGATTCTTAAACTGGTTCATTGCAGTTTCAGTCTTCCTGAACCACCTAAACAATCGAAATTTCGGATTTCGACTCGCACACGCGCACAAGGCAGGCACGACTTCGTGGGTCTCGTTAGGTGTTGGTGAAGAACTGATGGGATAGATTTATTTCGTATGTTGTATTGTGCAGTGGGACCTTCCCAAAGTTTATAAACCACAACATTGGTTATAAATCCAGGTTTCCGAACCTTCAAACATTCAGTTTACCTATATGACGGGTAGGGCCCGATCAAACCAACAGACCATTTTCACCATTTCACCAGTCGGTTTGATCCTTCGAGTGGTTTGGTACCCAAACCACCCTTCATTTCCTTCATGCACATCCATTTCACCATTTCACCTTGTCACCAACCAGTTTGGCCCTAACCCCTTAAACCATTTCACCAATTGGTTTGGCCTTAACCCATAATCCATTTCACCATTTCACAATTTCACCAATCAGTTTGGCCCTAACCCCTTAAACCATTTCACCAATTGGTTTGTCCTTAACCCTAATCCATTTCACCAATCAGTTTGGCCCTAACCCCGAAACCATTTCACCATGCCACCAATTAGGTCTGATCATATGGGGGAAATGAATGGCGAAATGGTGAAATGGTGAACTGGCCTCACCATATGGGGGAAATGAATGGTGAAATGGTGAACTGGCCTCACCATATGGGGGAACTGAATGGTGAAATGGTGAACCGGCTTGGCCATATGGGGGAAACGAACCGACGTGACCATATGGGGGAAGCGAAAGGTGAAATGGTGAAAGGTGAGCTGGCCTGACCATATGGGGGAAATGAATGGTGAAATGGTGAAGTGGTGAATGCGTGCTTTTCTGTGCGAGATCACGAAATGCAGGGGGGGATTATAACATTACCCATAAATATGTATGTATACATATGTATGTATGCATGTATGTATGCATGTGTGTGTGTGTGCGTGCGTATAAGGCTGTTCTAAGCGACTATTGTAGATAGACATCACTTACTGCCGGACCCGATGTCGGGTGATAGTGCGAAACATGGGATGAACGTGGCAAGAATTGTCAAGAGTGACTGCAGGCCAACCTGGTTTTGTTCTGTGCTGGCAGTCCTGCATGGCTGGTCTCGACGGTTCTACGCCACTGGTGAAACCACCCCGTCCATCAGCCCGGTACAGGAGGCCAACAATCAGGAAAGTTGTCGGATTGGAAGTAATTAAACAGTTTGGGCATGGGCTGCATGGTGAACTCACCGGTATTTGCAACCCTGGCCTGCCTTTCGCAAGCACAATGCGAGTTTTCGAAGCGCAAAGCTCACCCCCTGTAGTCACTGTAGTGGTGGTTGCTCACAATTCTCCCCATCTCATTCCACTTGAGCCGTCGCTGGCATGTTGCATGGGCTTTCGAGAAACTCTGTGGCTTGCTCTTAAGAAGCACTTCAAAAAAGGCTGAGCGTGACACTCGTTGCAGCAGACGCCGGGGCCTCATCGGCACAGAGCGTGCCAGATGTCAAACAAATTGTCGGTACACTCCCCACATGCACCCACTCTCTACATAAGTATCGAATGCAAAGTGGAAAAAAATGTTGGTGAGCAGGGCCTCAGCTCGTTCTGCAGCGACTGCATCAGGCACATCACCTCGTTCTGCTTCCGTTTAGGCTTTCGCACAGGTTTCTCTCCGTGAGGTCCGGATGCCTGACTTGCCAATGATGGAGCTAGGCAGCTTTAGCTTTCAAGGCGTTGATGGAACTGCGCCGTCTAGTCAGCTAAGTGGGAGCATCTCCCATGTTTTGAACTGAGCAATCTTCGCATGTCTGCACTAGACCAGCCGCTTTTCTCCTGCTTTCCAGTGGTTGGCAAACGGCCGGCTTGCCGAAGTAAGTGCAGAAAGCAACGCTTCTTCCCTTTCACGATTCAGGATAGGATCTCTCCATTTCAATACTCGATTGCACTATTCCTTGTTTCGGAACAACCGCAGCAACGGGGCTTGTTGGACCCTGACCTTGTTAACTGGCAACACGGCATGTGTAATCGGCTGCGTGTGGCCCTGGCACTCCTTACACCACCAAATGTTTCTGCATGCCCATGGGAAGCCGCATTGTGCCGTTGCCAATCTCGATGAGAATTATTTACGTATCTTGGGGACGCCCCCTCATTACCAGCCCACGTGCCAAAGGACAGTGAGGTGGACCTTTGCGAAGACATCGGCCGAATCTATCGTAGCCTCTAAAAGCTATCGCCCACGTCAGAAACACAGTTCAGTATCCATGCAATGCCGAGCCTCAGCAGGCACGGGGCATAAACTGTCGGAAGTGGTGTTTGAACACCAGAGAAAGGTCAATCGACTAAAAGGTGGCACGGGCTCTCGCATCCATCGGGAGAAAACCAAGAGAACTCACTTTGCGTTCATTCAGAGGCTATCGGCATTAGCTTAACCGTAGTCGAGATTCTTCCGGTGGGACTTGTGCCACGACGAGTTCGGCTTGGTCGGAGAGGAACATGTGATCTCCCGTAAAATCATGACTTGCTGCCAGAATTGCTACAGCTGCTACCGTCTAGAGTCTGCCGGAGTGTTCTGACTCGCAAGTTCCTCTCTGTTGGCCTTGTCCTACGCAAGCTGAGCAAGATTTTACATGGTAACGGTCCGTCGCTTTAGCCAGCGAGGGAAACACGAAAGGGGAGTGGTCTTGCCGCAGGGGGGGGAAGCGACTCTTGCCCATGTCAGCCTCTCAAAGGTGCTGGCACCGTGAAGCGACGACGATCCCTGCATCAGGTCCTGCACCTCGGGCACAAACAGACCCACTCTATCAATCTGGACTATAGACCTCCAATTAGTTCGAGCGTCCAGATTGACCGAGTTCATAGCCTGGTGACCTGGTGTACCCGACAATCCAACAACCCGTGCATGCAGGTGGCGGTGCATCGCTAGCGAATGTCGACCACGTGATAGTCGGAGTTGTGCTCCTTGCATATCACCTTCGCCATCCCACTCTCTCGAACTCAACACGAGGACCTAGTCAAGGACTCCTGTTGTTTCCATATTTCCGGACCGTGACGGCAATGACAGGTCAAGGACATGGAGGGGATATGGAGCAATAAGTCTGACAGGTGTGCAGTGCATGCATCTGCCCTGAAGACTTGCCGATTCGCAGCTTGCGAAATCAAACCATGCAGCTTGCTGGCCTTTCCATCGGGCTGAAAAGAAAGCTCCGTGACAGATGCATTTTTCAACCTGAGCAACATGTGGTCTGGTTAGCCACTGGTGAAAAAAGTTCAGCAGTCTGTGTTGATTTTCGCAAGTCACGCAGGCTGTCGAGGCCTCCCGCGTCGTAGGCGCACTAGACTAGTCTGCCTCTAAGACTCTATAGGGAGGTGTGAACAAGCTGAAACGGCATGCTGTGTGGCAATCCCCCCCGGAGTTCCCCAAGCTGCTGAAGACGATTTCCCACAACGCACGAACTCGAACCACACCGTGGAAGACCAGCCACTCCAGGTCTCCAGCTCGTGGGCAACTTACCTTCCATCCTTTTGATCGTTTCCGAGGGTGGACGAGCAACTGTCTCTGCAGACAGGTTCACACCAGTCTAGAAAACCAATCCCCTTGCATGGTTGCTGTGTCGAGACTTCTTGGCACAAGTACCGGCTGTTATGTGTCCAAACTCTTCACGTTGCAGTGATGCCGGCTCGTGACAACAAGCGAGGGAAGTCTATTGGTCTCCCTTCTTCCCTTGTAAAGAGTACAGGGAAGGGTTCTGTTTGTCTGTCTCTCTGTCTCTATTTATGCCCCACGTGAAATCGCACATGCTATCCTATGCTATAGACTGCAGAGATCAACATCAGCAGAACATGACACATAACATATGCACCACGCTGCACCTGCGGCTGCCAAGGTGCTTGTACACGGGATCTCCGTAGGTCCAGCCATTGGATGTGCCATGGAGTAGCAGCTGCAGCAACAAATCACCAAGGGTCTGATGCAAA
Organism: Symbiodinium sp. clade A Y106; assembly: GCA_003297005.1. Lineage (NCBI taxonomy): Eukaryota > Dinophyceae > Suessiales > Symbiodiniaceae > Symbiodinium > Symbiodinium sp. clade A. The sequence goes on along the minus strand of BGNK01000742.1, from coordinate 151,080 downwards.
ACCAGGATCCTCAACAGCGAAGAGCTGAATGAGAAGCAACTTAGCAACAGCAACTGGACCAGAAGATCTAAAGATTCCTATGCTATTGTACTGTATTCTGTATACGTCTCACAGGGCCGACTCTTCGTGGGCGTCCGAGACTCACCACGGGGCTGCTCGTACCGCAATTCATGGCTTCCTTCAGCTTTGGTCGAAGCCACTCGACAATTCCTGGGGCAGCGGCATGTGTGATTCCAAGCAGGTTTAACTGCTAAAACAGAGGCCCGAGAGGGGAACTCAACACGATGCAAATTATCTCATATGGACATGTCAGAGATGGCAAACCCTGTCTTTCTGAACGGGTCTGTTCTTGATAGTGACTGGAGTATATAGCACAAAGCATAGCAGCCAAAGGTTTATGTAAAAGCCCTGATAAGCACGATCGTGCGGAAAAGTACGGGGTGCTGTCGGACAACATTCCCGGCCACAGCACAAGACATAGCAACGCGCGCAAAATGATGTCTGGACGCCAACACAACACACACACACACAGACACGCGCGTGCAGATATGCACACCGAAGACTGTGGACTGCATGTAAGCCTACATTTCTTAGATGCAACACTAGTAACGAACACACTGCAACAATGCTGGCAGTAGCAATTACAGCATTGCAAAGTACGCTGCTGCACGGTAGCGCGCCATACCATAGGAGGCAACAACATCATGTAGCGCAATGCGTTTGAATATACTAATACGTAACAAGGGCGAGCCACATTGAGAGTCCATAATGATTTGCAGCAAAGTGCAGCATAACAGTCCCGAACTACATCCCATAGACTTGCAGCACCATGCACAGCACTACAATGTAGAAGGCCACGCCGCAGTAATATCGTGAACATAGTTTAGTTCAACTGAGTGTAGTGCAAACGCTGGCGAGAGCTGCGGCGTTGTGATGTAGTAAGGCTCTAGCAAGGCGCGACGGCGCTGCAACAGCATAACAATTTCAGAATTGCAAAATCCCAAACCTTCTCCCCAGATATATCCAGGATTTAATACATTTTTTGGAAGTTTGCAAGCTTTAGAGTTTTGGACTTCTTTGCATTCGCAACACTTGTCCCGAAACTGTCTTTTCTCTCGCCCGTGCGTACTCAAGGGTCGCTGTCGGCTCCTGTAGATGTCCTTTGAGATTTTGTTTTTTGAAATGAGACTTTCTGGGAACTTCATTATGTTTGAACTCGTATGGTGCTTAAGTCGTGCTCGACCTGCTTAACCATGTATATTTAATGCGAAACCTAATATTAATATTGACAAACATGTGCTTACTGTAGCTGTTCATATTTGCAACAGCTATGTAGCTGATTCTTCAATATCATCGTCGAAAGGCTGATACAGTAGTACATGTTCTAATTATAAAGTACATTCGATACCTGTTTGATGTTCAGTATTGAATTATTCGATTGTCCAGCCGGTGGGTTAACGGAGAAAAAATCAACCAGCATTCGCCGAATAAGTGTTTAGCACTTGATTTTCACCGACAGCTTATCCAACATCTCATGTTCATTTTCCAAAATCTTGTTGCTATGAGTCTCTGACATTTGCACACAAGCATATGCTTGCGATTTACATAATGTTGTGTGTTTCACGACTACACACTAACTCATAGCTAAGCCATTTATACATATCCGTTCACCATGTGATGTTCAGTGTTGACACCAGACTATGTCGTTCCCATTCCAGAAGAGTCGAGAAGCTCTCCAAAACTATGCTCACCTAAAATGTGACGTTAACACAAAACTCAAACAACAGTTGATTACCATAAGCTTCAGATCTACCTGCCAATAAACGGTTGTTCATTCAGATTCGATCACAAGAAAATGAAAACCCTGACATGCTAGAGTGCAATATAGTTGATTGTTAACCAGTGTTTGGTCAAACGCTTTATTCAATTCAACTCTAGTACTATGTCAGGGATGTTTGGCAAGATGATCTAAGTCATCTCTGATGCATTTTCAATAGTATGTACACCATATGCGTCACGTATTATTGAAGCTATTCATTGACAGAACATGTCTTGACTGAGTCACTAACGAATCTTCTGTGCGTAGGTTCGTGCTGCATGGTTATTTTCATGAACGAAATAAGCCGTAAGCAGTCTATGAACGAATTAGGACTTAAATTCTGTATGGTTTTAATCCCAGGTGTATTGCTGCAACGACTAGACTGGCTATTCCAGTACACAGTGAGTATTAACTTATTAGATGTGTATGAATATCTTCTCGTATGTCGTTAGCTGCCCTGACTTAAGTATGAGGCGAAAGGCTACGAAATATTCAACAAACACTTGTCCGAGACTAGCTGCATGTTAACTCTAACAAAGCAATAACACGTGCATCGTAATTCCCCTTTGGAAATTAGATACCGAGTACCGGTAACTCAGACATTTTTTGTCACTCGCACTCGACAAGGCCAGGACATGCGCCACATAAGTATGACATGAAGTCAAACGTTGACATGCTCAACGACCGATTACTAACCTAACGATGGCAACGAGACCTCGAACAAGCTCTGACGACACGTCGGCGCAGTTCATCTGAGCGGCGCCAAGCTCTTGCAATGCCTTAGATGAAATGGTTGTCATCGTTGTGATCGTTGCTATCATTACTACTACTTACAACCAACTGTAGCTTCCACTACTGCTGCTGGTGCTGGTGCTGGTGCTGCTCCTGCTGCTGCGGCTGGTACTGCTGCTGCTACGGCTAGGGCTACTTCTACTCCTACTGCTTTACACTCCTCGTCCTCCGACTAGCTACTGCTGCTGCTACGGCTAGGGCTACTTCTACTCCTACTGCTTTATACTCCTCGTCCTCCGACTACTACTACTACTACTACGACTACTGCGACGACGACTACCACTACTAAAACAACTTCTACTACTACTACTTACTGCTGCGGCTGCTACTACTGCTGCTACTACTACTTCGCTTTCTTGCTGCAGCTGCTGCCACTGCTACTGCTACTGCCACCATTGCACAACCACGATTTCAAGTGCGGCCCGTTCGGGATTTCCTTCCCCAACCCCGCTTTCCGTCAAAAGCCAAAATGGAGTGGGATGTGGGAAGTCACCGCAAAGGCCGTGGCGGAGCAGGAGTGGTAGCAATAGTAGTGGTTGTTGTTGCTGCAGTAGCAGCAGCACCAGCAGTAACAACAGCAGTAGCAGTAGCGGTAGCAGTAGTAGTAGCAGTAGCAGTAGCAGTAGCAGTAGCGGTAGCGGTAGCGGTAGCGGTAGCGGNCAGCCGCAGCAGTAGCAGTAGCAGTAGCAGTAGCAGCAGCAGCAGCAGGAGCAGGAGCAGGAGCAGGAGCAGTAGCAGTAGCAGTAGCAGTAGCAGTAGTAGTAGTAGTAGCAGCAGCAGCAGTAGTAGTAGTGGTAGTAGTAGTAGTAGTAGCACCCATTTTGGCAAAAGCAGCACAACCTCCACGTCTGTTCCCTCCTTCGACAACCAAGCTGAGTCGAACATAGTAAAGCCCTGTGAGCAGCTTGGGTACACTCCTCCGACGTCTCCTTGTCATTGCTACCACTGTAGTCCCAGAGGCTCTGGGAATTAAAGCCTAGGTCGCGGCGACTGCTGTACCAACCGACCGGACTTTGGCTTACGGAAACAGAAGGATGTACACTTCATCTATGGAGGATCTGGGCTGCGGTACCAGTCGGGACGATGCCATGCTTCATTTTACAGCCTTGTGCCAGAAGAAAAACCGTGATAGCAGTCGAGCATCAGCCCCAGGACAAGGCAATGCTGTTTTGCCATGCGGGCTTGGGCTTGGGCTTGGGTGGGGCTACATAGTTTATTGTTTTCCATGCCAAGTGCAGAAACGGGCTCTGGCAGACACGTGTGCTTTTAGTCCGCTTGCATGCCCCTCTGCTCCAAGTTTTTTGCACAAGAGCAGCATGCGACCTCGAATTTGAGGACGACAGCTTTCACTGCTCCGGAGCGCAACAGCTTCAGCTTCCAGCACAGAAAGCGTGATGCTATATGCATCAGCACACGGACTTCACAGCCCCAGGACTGCCTTCAACTCCAACATGTTGTGGTCAGATTGCATCATTGCACGGAGAGAATCTCCTGCATGGCAACAAGCTACCCAGAGCGCTGTGGACGCAGTACTGGTTCTATTGAACCCCCTAAGGGCTGACCACATTCACATTGCCCTGACATGAAACACATATCGCATGTCCCGACGACATGTCATGCAACTGCAAGCACCAAGCCGTTGTATAGACAAGGAAGGGCCTAGAACGCTCCAGGCCGTACCCATGCTGATCTTGTAGATACCTTTGCTCCAGAATATCTGGTCGCAGTACGACGGCAGCCGTGTGACCTTACTGATGCGCTTCAAGAACGAGGCTACATGTGTCAACACAAGGAGGTGCACAAACCAATGCCAACTCTCTCTTTCGGACTTTGGCTCCACGTGCACACGGAGACGTGTAGATTCTTGCCAGCTCGCGAGCAAGAGTGAGACATGTTTACCAGGCCCTCCGTGCCTGGCTTTCGGGTTTACGGCACCAGCTGTTGCTAACTGCAGTCTGGAAGCCAGGCTTTCCTCTGGCGTGCCTTTCCGACCTTGCGCCTGCACAGGTTGCGACAAGTCGTCACCGGCCCCCCTCCCAAGACTAAGCCATGCTGCTTCCTTCCTAAATGACTACTGGGCGGCCCCCGTGTAAAATGCAACGATCTTTTACGGAACAAGTGTAATTCAATCGGAGCCCTGTTGATCTTGGCTCTTGTGCTGATCTGTTGAAGTCGTTGTAGTCTAGTGGTCGTCGTAGCAGTAGCAGTAGCAGTAGCAGTAGCAGGAGCAGGAGCAGGAGCAGCAGCAGCAGCAGGAGCAGGAGCAGGAGCAGGAGCAGGAGCAGGAGCAGTAGCAGTAGCAGTAGCAGTAGCAGTAGCAGTAGTAGTACTCGTAGTCGTCGTCGTCGTTGTCGAAGCGGTAGCGGTAGTTGTAGTAACAGTAGCAGCAGCAACAGTAGCAGCAGTAGTAGCAATAGCAGTCGTCGTCGTCGCAGTAGTAGTAGTCGTCGTCGCCATAGTAGCCATAGCAGTAGTCGTAGCAGTCGTCGCAGTAGTAGTAGTCGTCGTCGTGGTCGCAGTCGCAGCCATAGCCGCAGTCGAAGTAGTAGTAGTGGTAGTCGCCGCCGTAGTCGTAATCGTAGTCGTAGTTGTGGATTAGTAGTAGTAGTAGTAGTAGCAGCAGGCGTCGTCGTAGTCGTGGTTGTGGTCGTGGCAGTGGTAGCGCTAGTCGTCGTCATCGTCATAGCACTCGTAGATGGAGTCGTTTTAGTAATCGTCGTCCTTTTTTTGAAGCCGGACTTGATGATGGCCAGCAATTCCTCCTCTGCCATTCTTCAGCTGAGGCCCGAAAACTTCAACACAAATACACTCCACCACTCCCCAGTATAGGCACCAGGTGAGGGCCCAACGGAGAAAAGCCAAGCGCAGTGACTAAACATTTCCGACACATACTTCAACTATTTACCGGCGTATGTTGACTCAGGCGAGCCAGGCGATGTTCTCGACGCTTCCTTTTGAGAGCGAGTCGTTGCTGGAGATGGTCCTCTTTAAAGCGCGTCAGATCAGCCGGGCAACCATGCTGCCGCGTTGAGCACTGGCCCCATCATCGTCATCCGTAGTCCTTCATCTTGGCATTTGCTTGCTCCAACACGGACATGTACTTGCTCCCTACATTGTGCATGATTGCCTCGCACTGAACCCTTGAGATCATCTCATTTTCAGTTTGGCAGTCTGCATCGAACCCGATTGGGGTCATACCTCCATGCTCAGTCTGAGTACCAGAGTCGAGCTTCACTGCTGGCGGGGTTGCCAAGGCCATTGCATAGCAGTACCGGCGTGAGCTTGAAGCGACATCACTGAGTCCGAGTTTGTGACACGAAAGTCTGGTGCACGCAACGCAGGAGGTCAGTTTAGTCAGCTGTTCCCACAAAGGTCTAGGGTCAAACCTGAAATCTCGAACCAAATGGCTTGAGCCGTAGCCATTGCATGACGTAGTCGTCGTTGTCGCAGTCGTAGCCGTAGCCCCCGTCACAGTCGCAGTAGTAGTAGTAGTTGTTGTAGTAGTAGTTGTAGTAGTAGTTGTAGTAAGCACCCCGGCTCAGCTGTGTCCCAATAGCGGGACACATTTTTGCTTGACTAGCTCTGCGTAGATGCCATGGAATGCAGAATCCGCAGCGAGCCGTAAGTCCCCATAAGACGACTACTCTTATGTGCGCTGTTGGCGACCTTGCAAGGGATAAGCAACGGGGACCTCCTCTGCTCCTGTAAGGGGTCGTGCCGACGGAGCTTTTATGCAATGGTCCAGTTGGAGCCACTCTGTGGCCCCTCTGTGAACTACAGCCACATTTTCTTACTCAACTGGCAGACTCTGAAAACGACAAAGAGAGGGCTGCGGTTACAGAGCACCTTGCAAAGGATAAGCAACGGGGACCTCTGCTCTTGCATGGGGCCGTGCCGACGGAGCNGCTGCGGTTACAGAGCACCTTGCAAAGGATAAGCAACGGGGACCTCTGCTCTTGCATGGGGCCGTGCCGACGGAGCTTTGATGCAACGGCACAGCTGGCGCCGCTCTACGGCCCCTCCCTTATTCGCTCACCCCACGAGCAGACTTTGAAGACTACAAATAGTGAGCTGCAAAGGATAAGCAACGGGGACCTCCTCTGCTCAGGCAAGGGGTCGTGCCGACGGAGCTTTCTTGCAACGGTACAGTTGGAACCACTCTGCGGCCTCTTTTTGAACTGCTGCTACCTTCGCTCACATCACGGGCAAACCGTGATGTGAGCGCGTCCACAAATTGACGCCATACGCCACGGGACATCTAAGCAAAGCTAGTCATTCGCAGTGCCGGCCCGGTCCCAAGTCCGGGGTGAGTTCCTGGCTGAGAACCTTCTTTACTGCTAATCTGTTTACCAGGACTCNCACGGGACATCTAAGCAAAGCTAGTCATTCGCAGTGCCGGCCCGGTCCCAAGTCCGGGGTGAGTTCCTGGCTGAGAACCTTCTTTACTGCTAATCTGTTTACCAGGACTCATGGTGTGAAGGTGCCAGCTCTTTCCGCTGGAGCTGGAGGAAGCAGCACATTCATCCACGCTGTTCCACAGCAAGTGCTGAAGCAAGCGGAGATTCAGGTACTATTTTTAGGTAACCAGGTCCTACTCANCAGCACATTCATCCACGCTGTTCCACAGCAAGTGCTGAAGCAAGCGGAGATTCAGGTACTATTTTTAGGTAACCAGGTCCTACTCACGCCTGTTGAAGCCAACTGTCAAACGCTTTCTCTCGTGAGCTTGTTGCAGACACTGCGCTCGTTTCGTTACTTTCAGATACCCGAGGAGTGTCTAGCTGCAGATCATCACTACCTTGTCCCGAAAGCTGATCGAAAGCTGGCGGCGGCAACCTACGGGTAGGACCCTACCCTACCGGGCGTGACCCAGGGCCGGGGTGCATACGTTCGAGATGTGGTTTGGATTTTGACGCGTGCGTCCCTCCAGGTCACAGTTAGTAAGTGCGAGAAAGCTGCGTTCCGGCGATGCTCTGCAGCCTGACCTCTTTTGGGTGCTGAAATCTCTGGAGTGAGCCTAGTGGCGCCGTTGACGGCCCCTAGACAGACTCCAGATCACACGGTAAAAACCGGTGACAGTACATGCTTCTGCAACCAGCCGTGTTAGCACACGATGCATTGCGTTGTTTGTGCTCCGTGATGACTTTGGCAGTATGAGCATGTTTGGTTATCTAATTGTACATTTGTTGATTGTACAGTTGGCATCCACCGTTCGCATACCTAGTCAGTAAGAGCGAGAACGCTGGGTCTTGCGAATGCGCTGGGTAGGCCTCGAGTAACGTCGATAAGCATCGCCTTGAGCTGGAACAGGTACACCAAATCTGCTCTCGAAGCACCGGTGCAATGCACTGCCACTAGCCTGAGCCGCCAAGCTGAGCAACCGGCTGCGATTGGAATGAATGAATAGTAGTTGTAGTAGTAGTAGTAGCAGTAGTAGTAGTAGTAGTAGTAGTAGTAGTAGTAGTAGTAGCAGTGGTAGTAGTAGTAAGTAGTAGCAGTAGTAGTAGTAGTAGTAGTAGTAGTAGTAGTAGTAGTAGCAGTGGTAGTAGTAGTAAGTAGTAGCAGTAGTAGTAGTAGTAGTAGTAGTAGTAGTAGTAGTAGTAATAGTAGTAGCAGTAGCAGTAGTAGCAGTAGCAGTAGTAGTAGTAGTAGTAGTCATCGTCGTCGGCGTAGCGGTAGCCATAGCCGTAGTAGTAGTAGTAGTAGTAGTAGCAGTAGTAGTAGTAGTCATCGTCGTCGTAGCCGTAGCCGTAGCCGTAGTCGTAGTCGTAGTAGTAGTAGTAGGAGTAGTAGGAGTAGTAGTAGTAGTAGGAGTAGTAGGAGTAGTAGGAGTAGTAGGAGTAGGAGTTAGTAGTAGCTAGTAGTAGCTAGTACTGGCTAGCAGTACTTAGAAGTGGTTGTAGTAGTCGTAGTAGTAGTGGTAGCAGCAGCAGCAGCAGCAGGAGTAGTAGTAGTAGTAGTAGTAGTAGTAGTAGTCGCTAGTAGTAGCTGGTAATGGCTAGTCGTACTTAGTAGTAGTTAGTAGTATTCAGTAGTAGTGGTCGTCGTAGTAGTAGTAGTCGCAGTAGCAGAAGGTCGTTGCTAGTAGTAGTTTTGTAGTAGTTCGTGTTAGCTCGTAGTAGTTGTCGTGCGCGTCGTCGTGGTAGCAGTAGCAGTAGCAGTACTAGCAGCAGTGGTAGCAGTAGCAGTAGTAGTCGTCGTCGTCGTGGTACTGGTAGTGGTAGTCGTAGAAGTGGCAGTAGCAGCAGAAATACGAGCAGTAGTAGTAGTTGTTGTTGCTGTTGTAGTAGTGGTGGTGGTGGTGGTGCATGTAGTAGTATGTAGTATGTAGCTGTAGTAGTCGTCGTGGTGGTGGTGGTGGTGCATCGATGCGGCAGTATGTAGTAGTATGTCGGGGAGTAGTAGTGGCAGTAGTAGTAGTAGTAGCAGTCGTAGTCGTAGTGTTAGTCGTAATCGTAGTAGTAGTAGTAGTAGTAGTAGTAGTAGTAGTAGTGGTAGTAGTAGTGGTAGTAGTAGTGGTAGTAGTAGTGGTAGTAGTGGTAGTGGTAGTACTACTAGTAGCAGCAGCAGGAGCGGCAGCAGGAGCAGTAGTAGTAATTTTTCCAGTAGTAATTAGTTGTTGATGTTGTGGATCGCGCGCCTTGTAGCGCTCTCGGAAACCCCTAAGGCCTGGGAATTGCTTGAAGGTGCGTTCGGAAGTGTACAGATGGGAAAACCGTGTCCCTTGAGGCACGTGGAGAAAAAACCATCGAGGAGAGGAAAGCCCCGGCAGCACAGATTGCGGTTATTCCGCCCCCAGACGGGCAGAAAAAGAGAACCCCTGTAGTAAAGGAGGAAGAAGCAGTTTAAGTGGCGACAGTCGAGGTAGTCGTAGAAGCGGTAGTGGCCGTCGTCGTGGAAGTAGTTGTAGTACTACTACTAACAAGTAGTATATTGGTAGTAGAAAGTAGCAGCAGCAGCAACAGTAACAGTAGGAGTCGTAGTAGCAGCAGCGAGTGCTGTAGCAGTAGCAATAGTGGACGCACAGAACTTTCGACACCTAGAGCAACCACGTCCGAAGGCCTTGGTCAGGTCAAAGCCCTCTTCCTTGAACAATTCCCACTTTCCACCTCTGCACTGATGCATCTCAGTGTGTCGGCAGAAAACTCGGGTGTTTAGATCGATGTTGTCTGCAGGTTCGCTTCGTCCACACAGTCGTCACAACAAAATGGGGCAGAGTGAACCACTGTTCTTGGCTCTTGCGTTTCTCGAGGGTGATCACGTCACGACAGGTCCTCGGTAACTCTGTATTCTCGGTGGCCCCACATGCGTGGTGCTCCGCTGTGGCGTGAGCACGACTGCGCCCTTCGGAAACTTAAAACCCCTGCAAGGTCGCGATTCTTTCTCGAAACGACAAAAACCAGCCCCGAGGAGTCGAACAGTAAGGCGCTGCTTAGTACTCAGTGGCTAGCGACCTACACCTCAAGGTACAAATGAGCACGAAGCGCAAGGCCCAAACACGCAGAGGTGTGGCGCGTGCACTTCATCGGATTCGATTTTACAATAGAAAACTCTGTCCCTGGCGTGCCGGTGGTGCGGGACTGTGGAAAGAACGTGGTCTCAGTCGAAAAAATGTGCTGCGCAATAACGGGAGCTGCTGCGGGGTGTGCCTGCCGCAAATCCCTGTATTTTCACCTTACATAAGAATACAATATACCACTGAGGCGTGTTATCTGTAATATGTATAGTACAAGTAGCACCCTCCTTGCATGAGAATAACACACACGCTCTTTGCGCTTAATTTGTTCCAAACCGCCATCCAACGACAGGAAGTCCGCTGAAGGCAACACCTCTTCGCTGGCATAGTTCTCGAGCACCACGAAGGGGATCTCGGAAGAGGCATCGATGCTGGTCCGTACCGGTTAGTCTTCAGCGTCTGCTTTGCGGCCGGGGGCCGTGGATGCAGGGGCACGATTGTGGCTTTCTTGAAAACGGCACGTTGGCGCACGCTTCCTAAGCTGTCAGTCACGATCCATGTCCAGTGGTCCTGCCATCTCGGGATTGTCTGCAGCAGTTTGTTTTTCCTGACTCGTAGCATCTCATTAGCCGGTCTACAGGAGTGTATGTACTCCTACTTCCTCTGAGATCGGAATGCTCGCCATATCTCGCCATGGGCAAACGTAAACAAGTGCATGCTCAGAGGCCAGACGGTTGTGAAGTGCTGGTACAGCCAGTTCAAGCCCGGATTAAGAGACTGAAGCCACCTCCAAAGATCCAGCACAGCTCTTCAAGCAAACAGACAGCCAGTCAGGAGCCCACTGTGCCCCCATTAGATTTGCATCAAGTTCATGCAAAGGTAAGAACAAATCCGCAGACTCGCCTCATTTTGGAGATGTATTGTGGTTGCAAGGCCACGGCCGCCACTCGCATCTCCTCCCGAAAAACTTGGATCTCTGGGGAACTCTGGCACCTCTGCTGCTGGCCATGCGGCTTCCGGTACACATGCCCTAATGCCCTGGTAGTCATGTTGAGCATGGCACCTCTCCAGCTGCAGAACTCGAGCAGATACTCTGGATTACCCTGCAGCCCGGCCGAATGCAAAGCCGTGCCAGTGGAAGGCTCTGCTTCAGAGATCCTCGTAGGCAACACCAGGGCGCATTGGACTCCTGGTTACCCAGGCACTTCGTACCGATCCGTTCACCAGGTGAAGGACCTTGCAGGAAGTAGAGCACGCTGACCAAACTACCGTCTCAGCGATGCATGTTGTGGCGACTACAAACTGGACGAGGTGCAAAAACAACGCCGGAAATAATAACAAGCTAGACATCGGGATGGGTACACTTGTACGACTGACACTCAAGAGAACATAAATCAAGACATTGGTATTCCTAGCAGGAGAAAACGATGGTGCAATGCCCACTGCACCAGGTCATGGCACCGGTCCGGTGTAGTCCAGCCCTGTGAAGTTTGAAAACTCAGCCAGGCTGTCAAACGGCACCATGCGGAAGTTCCAATCTCCTCGACATGCAGATGACCCTCAAGAAAGATTTTGCAAGGCAACTTCCAATCCGTGCCAAAACTAAGAGTTTTCATCCGTCGCAATGAGCTGCTGTCCACCGTCTCGCTGCCTTGTTCTGTTGGGGAAACTATACCAACAAAGACAAGACTCCAGTCATGAACGTAGGGACTGTGTAGTTGTCGCTAACAACCTTGAGAGCATCCATTGCTTGCCCCAGCTCCTGCACAAATCGCGAGGCAAGAAGCCGAGGAGAGCAACGGAAGAGCAACATTCTTCAGGAAATTGGCAGGTCAGTCGGGTTTTCTATTCCAAACACTCTGAAGTCGACATGGGCCATGACGGGCCCTGCAGCTCTTGACACTCCAGGCCTGTGATCTCTCCGACATTCGAAACATGTCCTGCAACGACAGAGGGGACAACAGTGGACGAGGCGGTCTCTTGTGATTTTTTCGCAGGGGCGTCGGGGTGGGTCGGTCGGGCGGGTGCAGTTTGATGCCTTGGCATTCGGAATGACTCCCAAGTGCGAGGTGCTGACGATGAAGTCCATCTGGTGATTGGCCCCGCCAAGAACATGGTGAACTCCTCAGTCTTCCAAGCGAGGCAATTCGTGGGCCAACAACTTCCCAGAGTTGCAAAGCTCCCCTTCATGCCAAAACGCTATATCGTGTGATCAGGGTGGCCTTCGCCGCAACACCCAAGTAGTCCTCCTTGGGTGCTTGAACGGAAACGGCTTGCAGCAGGACCCATGTTGGCCTCGAGCTGGTGCAGGGCCAAGTGGCGTGCATCACGGCCACCTCAAGGAATCCATATCTCTCAGATGCTTGGCCCTATCCAGTCTAAAGCTTCAATAGCCCAATGGGCTTTGGAGTGCGGGGTTGGGTGTTGCGGAGGGGCGCTCATCCAGAGCTTGATGTGCAAGGATAGAGAAGGATTTCCCAAAATTGAATTTCCCGGAGTGGAATGCGTGCCCGTGAAGATCCGCGATGCTGCTTTGACTAATGTTCAACACAATCATGTTGCATGTCATTCCCCTCTACATCTCGCACAGGCACAGGTGCGATGCTGGAGTGCTAGCTCTTCTCAGACCCTGGCCCCGTGGCATCTCCGTGCCGCCTTGATTACTTCCATGTCCTGGGCAGGCAGGCTGGCAGGCAGGCCATAAAGTGGGCACGTATCAATCAATGGCTGAGTGTGCACACACTGCATGGAGCATTCGTCTTTGCAGTTGTAGTGTGCGACAATCAGTCTGCGGCCGATCCGGTTCATCCCCCGTCCGGTTCAGCTCTGACAGGCTGTGCAGGCTCTCCTGAATGCCCGCATAATCTTAGGCACGCGCCGGACGTAGCGCATCATCGTGAAGGACGCCTGGAAGTCGCACATGCAACTGAACGCAGGGCTTGCAGCTCGTATATACTCATCCGCAAAAGCACCCACTCTCAACCGTCGCATATGCCACCTCCCCAGTAGGTCGCAGGTAGTTCCGTGGACTCCTTCCCAGCCCCGCATCCCTCGGCGTACCTGGCTGCAGCTCTCAGTGTCAGCACGACAAACTCAAAAGCGAAGTCCGTAAGGGTGCTGCAAGAGCCTTTGCACTGAAGCTTGCCAGCACGGAGGAGGCACTTGTCGTCGACAGTGTCGGTGGACTGTAGCTGCCGGAGTTGTTTCTGCCTTAGCATCAACCAAGTGGCTTCAAGCTCGGTCTGGCTCAGCGGATGATGCGGCCGCATAGGGGCCGGACGTGAAAAGCAAGGTCCTGTCTTGTGTTGAGAAAGCAGGCAGTATCTGCAGGTGCTATCGCGTGCTGTCACCCCATCTCCTGACTCCCCGAATGTCGCCATCCACAGGCATCTTGGCAGCCGCATGGAAAATGTGAGGAGGGTAAGCTAACATCAGATTTGGCCAGCACCACAATTCTATGACCGCAAGCCTCTCACAGGAATGTTCTAGGTAGTAGCTGATGCAGGCCTTGCATGAGCACCATGTGGTTTCCTTCTGACCCACGTTGCCGCTATCCGACTAAGCTAACCTGGCATGCACCTTCGATTCCTTCGCAACATCGGAATCAGGACTTGGGATGACTTGGGTAGTTACTCTGTCCGTTACTCCGATGTATAGCTGCCAGGCTGTCATGCGCAGTTCACGGAGCTTTTGTTAGGAAGCGGGTCATTTTTTGCGCAAAGCCAGGTTGACCGAGAAACCTGTCGCTCTGTTCGGTAGTCAGCGATGTACAGGTAGGAGAAGAGGGCAAAGTCGCATTTTATCTGGATGGCATGGAGCCTCAGCTGCACGTGCCCTCATGCAGCTGACCATGGAACACCTCCATTGCTACAGGCTTTCCGCATGTTTCGATGTCCGAGATGCTGTTCGTTGCAAAGGTGGCGCGTTCTGATGACCCTCCTGGGTTGGGGGTGGAGGTTGGGGTATACGAAGCATGTTCAGTCTATCAGCACGGTCACGTTCGAAGCGCAGGTGCCCTCATGGACGATAGGTCGAAAGCAGGTGCTGCTTTAGAGTGCTCTGTGTGGGCCATGTTGCACCGCAGTGTTAGTAGGAGCTCACAACAAAGCTGTGCGGCCACGATTCCACCCTGTGACCGGCCTGATGAAGAAGGTCTTTTCACTCGGAGCTTCCTGCAAATCAGATTTCCCTCCCTGATCGAGGTGGACTCTCTTTAGCCCAAAGCCGACTGGATTGTCGACGGAAGCAGAACCTGGAAGTTGACAGACACCAGCTTGACGTGCTGGTCGCGTGCTTTCGCCAGCACGTTGTCGACCATGTCTTCGAGACCCGCTCGGTTTTCCGGCTTGCCTGAGCGTTAATTGCTGGAGGGCTGAAGCATGTAAAAACTACAGGGAGGCAGCTGCCTCACTTAGATTCTCGCAGTGGCTGCTCTCGTTTTGGCAAGCACTGGGCGTGGACTGGCACGGCTTGGGGCAGTTTGAGGTTTCAGAGGTTCAGGAGCGGGCTTCGCACGGATTTTCTTCTCAAGCTCGCATGCAGCTTCGGCATAGTCGAACGGCTGAACGACACTCTGGCTTGCTCGGATGTCGGATTGCCAAGGGACTGAGTTTTCCAAGGTTCAATGTGTAGACCCAAATCACCAGGCCCTTCCTGTATCCTGGGCAGCTCGGCACCAACTTGAAGCGATGTATGCATCGGACCATTAGGACACTACTTCCGAGACACAAGCAGGTCCGATCCCGTGAGAATAACACCTCTGCTGCTGGAAAGTGTCTGTCTTCATCGTTTGAATCCGAATCTGTCCGCAAAGCCAACGCTGTCCACCAGAGCAGCCATAATCCAGCAATCCGTCGGGACATGGCCGGTCCGGAATGTCAAAGTCAACCCCACACTCCCCTAATTAGATCCTACTTGTAGTGCTACGTCTTGGAACTGAAGGTAACACTCTAGGAGTACTGCGCCGCAAACATGGTACAAGCAGCATGCAAGGATATGTCTGAATGTTCCACAGCCCCTAGCCCGGACGCGAGCAAAAAGATTTGGCAAGCCATGAGGTGCTCGAGCCAAATGTCGCAGCAAAGCTTCCGCCTGGCATTCGCACAAGTAAAGTAGCATGACCAAACGCGACCAGAAAGAAACTCCCAAGCTTGCCCTGTGCCCCCCGCCAACAACAGACTCAGCATGACTGAGCGTGGAGCCCATAAACTGGAAATTCGGAAACTGCTCTTCCTTGGATGTGATTCTACACGATCGCTGGCAATTATATACTATATGCTTAGCTGCAATTCCTGATCGACGGAGGATTCAGTGGGCCACCAGCTTCCAACCCATAAGGAGGTGGTTCACCCTGCCGCATTTTTCAGAGCAGCTTGAACTTGATCATCGAACTCCAGTACATTCAGTGACATGGCAGCAATGACAGGATGTACTTGGTGGCATGTGTTTCTGAACACCTAACCGAGCTGCAATCTTCGCTGCTGGAGTGCCTTACAAACACATGTGAACTTGAACCCCACAGCGTGGTCACATCTGTGCACCAGTTCTGCGAGGCGCTCAATTGCATCAACATGCAAGCACCATATGACTGCAAAGTAGTTGGTGAGATCTGAGCTGCAGGATTTCGAGGTAGAAAGGTTCTGAAGGCTACAGACCACTGTGCAGCGCCCAGACGACATGCCACGACAAACCCATGGGTGAAAGTGTGGTAGAAACACACTCTGAGCCACTCCTACGCCAGAAGGCCGAGGCTCCCTCAAAAGAGAGTCCTGCACAGCCGTGCTCGTAGCAAGCGCCTCTGCACTGGGGGCTGTAGCTCTGTTGAAGCATATCCGCCAAGCCCTCTGCGGAGTACAGCAGCTGTAAGATCATATGGCTGTTCGTGGACCAACTCAGCCTACCCGCATCAAACCGTTGTTCTGTACGGTTCATGTTGCATACAGGAACGAAAGTCCGAATGCTGCAGCGAAGCCATGGCAGATGCATTTGCTTTGCGGCAGGTCCAACACGTCCATCGTCTTGGTGGCCAAGCATTCTGCGAGGGATGCCAATAACAGCAATGCATGATTCAAGCATAGCATAGAGTGGCAGCTTCGCTGGTCAAGCCGGAATTTACACGAAAGGTCACACGGCCAGTTTAAGCTTGCACACAGCAATAATTTGCCATCTTTTGTTTCACGTGTTTGGCCTTATGATGTAGATGAGCTGCCGGTTTGATGGTCTGCAAGCATCGCAGCATAGGGCTGCACCAGATTTGCAGGTCGCCAACAGCCGCAACCTCTCCCGGGATTGAGCTACTGCAACTCTACACTGCAATGCACTGCAAGCGGGCGTTCTGTCCTTCTGCATCTCGCCAGCCAAACGGTCCGCCAATGCCTCCGCTTGCCGCTGGCCTGCTCCAGAAGAGCATTTGGAGATACCAGCGGTACATCTTCCACATGCAACGCACCAAAAACAGATCGCATGTGTGCTCTCCGCATCATACCTCGTCTTTTGAAGCAGAGCTTCCTTCAGCAGATGTAACCGACTCTACCAGGTCAGACCGTGTGGCGCGTGAACACGAACAAGGACTGCTGCGACCAAGCAAGTACAAGCCTTTAGGAGACAGCGCAGGATCGGGGCACTTGCTTGTGCTGCCCCTCGGTCGAAAAAATCAGCACCATTCGATCATGGTGCATGTCAGTACACACTAGCAGAGGATGCCTATACATGCCAGGCTGATGGTGGCTTCTCCAGGCTTTTCAACGATCTCTCTGTGTCGGTTCTCAAAGTCCTGACAGGATTTCGGTGCGTGGTGCAGCTGAGCGTCCGGTTGGCACTCTCCCCGTGGCGCACGAGAAGAAACCTTGCAAAGACGACGCGTCTTCTTCAACACTCTATTACGTTGCAGTACATGACGTGAGTTCGAGCAAAACCAACGCAGAGGAACATGCTGTTGCTGAGTATGCATGAGGATATATTATGTGGAAACAATGAGAGCGAGAATGGGTATAAGGACGAGAAGGATCCCTGTAACTCGTCTTCCTAGCGCAATCAAGCATAAAATATCAAGCTCAGTACATGCTTCGACCACTACCACGACGGTGAACACTCCAGAAGCGCGACAGCAACCTTGACGACCGCAAGCATGATACGGACGAGGGCGGTCTTGATGAAGAACATGACCACATCCATGTCATGGCCATGATTGCAACATTGCAACCGTTCAGCTATGCCGGTGACAGTTGCGATACGCATGCGGGATAACACCATGCTCCGGTAACTTGCGGGAAACGACGAAGGAAATGATGACTGCGACGGCGATGGATGACAGGACTACCTGGCATAGCATCGGCCGCATGCCCGGTAGTTGGCCCTGCCCTTGTCCGCCTCAGAGAGCTCCTGGTCTCGGCTTCTGCCTCCTCCGCAATGCGGGAGAACGCTGCCTCCGGCGTCTGCCAGCTTTCGTCAAAGCGGTTCACAACGACCCTTTGCGGTTTAACACAGGAGCTTGGGCTAGCATATATCGATTCTCGTGTGGGACTCGACAGCCACGGCACATAATCATCAAAGAAGACTTGACTTTAGCAGGGTGCGAAGCTGCAGCAGAGTCAGAACACTGCAAGGACAGGAAAATACAGCGGTTGATGTTTAAAAAGTCCTGATCCCTGAAATTGCATTTGGTCTCGGCCGCTGGCCTTATCCACAACTGCAGCTGATGGTTCACTGCCAAACCTGGAGCCGCCCACTGACGGATGTGCCATCTACACCGAGCCGTCTGCACGTTTCGAACGGTACCGGAAAAACAAGACATGGACCCATGTTGAATTGTCTGAACAGGATGCCTGACTCAGTTGCCTCATGGTACCTGAACATCACGAAACCCTGTCTTAGCAATCGATCAACCAAGGACTTGCTGACAGGATGATTCACCGTGACAAACTCAAAAATCATGTCATCGCGCCTCTTTCTCAGCTGGACTTCGAACGCCTTGTTTGCTCCAATCTCATGACATGCAGCAACATGTTGTACACGCATGTGTGTGCGTGTTGAGCACATCTCCGTGTACATATTAGCTTGGTTCGGTTGCAGCCGGTTGCAGCACGTTGCAGCTCTGCCAAATCAGTGACCACACGACATCTTCTCCTGCATCACTGCCACTCTCTGGAAGCCTTGTCCACCGCAGCCGGACTCGCAGGAGCGGATCGCACAGCCAAGCTGCACCTGTCGCAAAAAGAAAGATGATCGACAAGGCTCGAAAAGCACGCAGCCAGTACATGATTTCTCGGTAATGGCCATGATTGTAGCATGTGGACACTGCTCAAAAAAATACGGCTTCGCTTCGGCTCTAGCCTGCAAGGGCTGGCCAAATGTGGCCAGTCGACCTGCCTAGGGCCTGTACGTCTATGAGGGTGCAATTGCTAAGGGCATGTGCTAAATCCGCCCTCTCGCTCATATCCTTAAAGAAACCAGCCTCTTCTGATGGCGGTTCATGGCCTCATTGGGACTAGCCGCCTATGCCTTCACACCACGCTCTTCTAAGTCAGAGTGAGCAAAACGTAGCAATACATTCCATGGTGTGTCGAACACAGTCAAACTCATCGTTTGCACGTCCCGTGAACATGCTTGGGAGGGTGACTGAGACCCAACAACGGCGAATGGTGCTGCTTCGGCTCAGCAGCAGAAGGCGTCCCGCAGGTAAAGCCACATCCACAGGTTAGGTGCGAATCATCCAGATCAGCTGCGCGTCCTTTGAGGTGTCACTTCTCGTCTAGGGTTGCAGCTCTTGACGAAGTTTATACATTGGAGTGGGCTCGCCGTTTTTGATCAGCGTTTGTTTTATATTATCTTTTTTGCGACTATGAGACCATGCCAGCCTGAAAGCACTGGTCCATGTGTTGTCACTCTACAGGACGGAATGTGCGAGGCAATTGGACGCCTCTCGATACAACAGCCACTGACGATGGCATTTACCGCATGCTTCACTACACCTGGGCCGAGGATCTCCCCGTCTTCCTAGCGACTTTCTTCCACAGTTTGAGCGGTATCGTCACACCCCGGACTTGCCAGACGAGGCTCTTGGTTCCTTGGAGTCACATGCGGAGGTCTCAGCTGACAGTCGTGCACGGGCGTGCGACAGCAAGAGATCAGGTTCCCGACTGTGTGGAGTGTAGCCTAGCCGAGCGTGTCAACCATCATTGATGCGAGGTCCAGCCGCTCTCACGGCTGGATATGGCTGGCTCTGCAGTCGGACGGTTGCGGACGGGCGGAGAAAAGGCAATTTTGGTTGCAAAGCGATCAAGCATGGGAGATCGGTACGTCCCAGGATCTGCAAGCTTACAATTCGCAATTGAAGCAGCTGGTTCTGTGTGATACTCGTGGAAACACTGAGTGGCCTGAAGCAGCGGGTATATCTGTATATCTGCCACGCACTTGCAGGCCAACGCAGGCAGTCTTCAGTCAAGC
The DNA here is from genome assembly GCA_003297005.1 of Symbiodinium sp. clade A Y106. Taxonomy (NCBI): domain Eukaryota; class Dinophyceae; order Suessiales; family Symbiodiniaceae; genus Symbiodinium; species Symbiodinium sp. clade A. The sequence continues at coordinate 131,569 of BGNK01000742.1, read as the reverse complement.
ACAAGCTGGGTATATGTTGTCCTTTCCTTGCTGTGACATGCATATTCATCACCACCACACACGACAGACAATCCCTATTTGGCATGCCGTCCTTCTTCTCTCCGACTGAGGGTTTGCGAGCTCACCGCGTCAGACCGTGAATGCTGCAGTTTTGGCCTGCACAAGGGTTGAACGCAGGCGGGACAGGGTGGCATGCAAATACCGGCTGTGTCTGCACACTGGGGTAACCTATACAAGCCTGGGACGCGCCGCCTAGAGGGATTAGCGCCATGATGTCAACCACTGATAGGTCCAGCCTCTCAAACAAAGGCATTGAGTGGCCGCAGTCCGAACTTAGCATGCCGCTAAGTTCGGTCTCAGACCGGTTGTGCAAGCTGTCCGAGAGCTCCTCCGAGAGGGAGCGGCAAAAAATCTCACACCAGCGCTACGTTGTCATGCTGCACGGAAAGCATCCGCAGGGTTCAGCTCGGCTCCATGAGGCACGCCCGGGCACAACCCACCTTCCGAACCATCGGCTGCGGCCATCGCCGCTCGGTGGGTGTGAAGGCTGTGGTTTGACCTGCCATCCGGCAGCGAACTCATAATGTGGTCCCTCCCTGAATCCGGAATAGTGGCGGGGGGGTCCGCCTCCCTGATCATCTTTAGTTGTTTGCGGGGGCCAGGGTCTACGTTGTTTTGGGGGGCTCTTCTGTTGTACAGTAGTAGTACAGTAGAACAGTAGTTCAGTGGTGCAGTGGTACAGTAGCACAGTAGCGCAGCAGTACAGTAAGAGTACAGTAGTACAGCACTACAGTAGTAGTACAGGACGATTACCGGAGTGGTACAGTAGTACAGTAGTAGTAGTACAGTTTTTTGCCTCCCTGCTGGCTAGGACGAACCTACGATGCAGGGTCTCTTGACTGCTGACACACATGCACTATACAAGTTCGCGGTCTGACTGGATAGACGAAGTGGGCTTAGTCGAGCTTCCATCTGTTCTGTCACCCCGGTTCGTTCTTATTGAACAGTAGTACAGTAGTAGTACAGTAGAAAGGCCCAGGCAGGCCGCTGCACTATTGAGGGGGCTTTTCATCCGAACTATTCTGGGGTGCGAGGCTATCATATACTACCCCCTTAGAAAACTTGATCGGATTGTTTTTGATAAGGGGTTTACATTAGAAACCTAGATTTGGCAGCTGCAAAAACCAGAGTTTCGAGCTTTGGGTTGAATCCCTCAAGGCTGGAGGATATAGGTTTCTATACAGGAGCGTTATGGCTTTAGGGCGTCAGTTGGTAGTGGGAGTGTCTACTTCCCTGAACCTTAAAATTAACGGGACGGGAATTTACGACTATTGAGGGGGAGTTTATTATTACGTGCAGGCCGAGTTTAGCTCTATTGAGGGGGCTGCTCCACTATTGAGTTCCGGGCCGAGTTTAGCTCGAGGGGGCGAGGTCACCTTATCTGTTTTTCCACCGGTAGCATCGTCCCGTGCACAGTCCAGACTTAGATCAGAGCCGACATTCCGAAGAAAGGATAACCCAGAACCCCAGAAGCCAAGTTGTGACGAAGTTCTTCGGCCCAGCAATCGGCCCTTCTCCGAGGCAGAGCATCCGCGTTGCTGGTGCTTCTCCAAGGCTTTCCTTGCAATGCAAGAAACCGGAGCCCTGTGGCTTTAAACAATGGTGTATCTCCTGCTGGCTGCTTGCTTGCTTGCTTGCCCTGCAGCGTGGCACGCTCGGCTGGACTCCAAAGGAACGGTCGCTTTCGTTCGTGGTGCCTCTCTCTCCCTCTCTCTGTCTGCCGTGCCATCCTCACCTCACGGGCCTCGCTAAGCAAGACGCAAATATGATACATACATACACCCGTGTGCATTTCTGCGGGCGAGCAAGAGACGAGGGAAGGAAGGGCGGGGAGTGAGGCAAACGATTGAGCTTCATGCTTGAGGGTGCACATATGTATGCATGTGTAAAGGTGCATACACCTTTGAGACCATCAATCTACCAGGCATAAGGCAGTCTGATATGGTCAACTTCTCACTGTCAAGTAAAGTGTACTGAGCCATGAACAAAGGAACGAACCAAAGTGAAACGAACGTGATGGAAGCACGGTTAACTCACTTCGTTCGTGTTTCGTTCATTATGTGCTGAGTTGTCATTTTTTCAAACAAAGCAAGAGCACGCTTCATTCTCATTCCCTTGCGTCTGGATTTTTACTATTCATCACAGCGTTCTTTTCTTACTTTACAGAAGCGAAGCGAGCCCAAAACGAAACAACATATTAGTTTGCAATGAAGTCAACGTAGTGAAAGTAAGCGCGAAATTAGTTTTGTTCGGATCTTTTTGCTCTTTCCTCGGTTCGTGGTTCCTGTTTGCTCTAATTATATATAGTTAAAAGAGTGAAGCGCGGTTTCACTTGGGCTCTGCTTCGTTTCGTTGCCCGTTTCGTTTGATTAGAGCAAAGAAGAATGAACGAACCACCGGGAGAAGCACCCAATATTATAGTGTTTTGTCCCTGTGCGGTCTTTGTTGCGTTTAGTTCAACACAATGGTGGAATGCAATGATGCGGCCTGATGCATGTCCGATGATGCCATGACGTGCAAGACGTCGCACTGCCTGGCATCCTTACCGACTTCAATGCTCCATGAGCCTCCAAGGCTCGGAGTTCCACACCTTGGGAATTGGATGCGCGAGTCGCAGAAACACTGGGCCTCAGCCTCTTGCCATGTGCTTTGCAGTCTCTACGGCTATCGGCCGTCCATGCAAAGGCGCGGCGAGGTGCAACTCTGGCCAAGGCACGTAAAGCCACACTTGCAGGAAAGGCATTCCTGTGGCGGGAGCTGGTACAAGGCTGTGGGCAATCATCGAAAAGGCTATACAGAGTTGAATTGCTGGAATCCCTCACGGTGATGAAATTTTGTAGACGGTGCTTGCTGCTTCAGGCAGGAGAAACCAGGAGCCTGTCAGCGCCTCTTTTCTGCTTGCATCAGCTTTCGTAGCCTACGCGTCGGCTCGGCCGCTTTAGACCAGGACCTGCGCCATGTCTCCATGGCACGATGGAGCTTTGCCTTACCCCGGCCGCGATCTTTCGCTCTCAGTCTGCAGCTTTCACTAGCGGCCGCGGCTGTCACGCCGGTCTCGACGATCACGGCTGCGGCTGCGGTCACGCCGGCCTTGCGCTCCATTAAAGGCTGTTTGCTAATTTATCTCTAGGTAGAAACCTGCGCAGAATCAACATGCGGGGCCCCAGTCCTACAAGCGGAAGTGTGTAAAATGTGACTCGTCATGGAACTGTTGCAGTCCCGGCCACGGTCACGATCATGATGGCGGTCCCCACCGTCGCGGTCTCTGCCTTGCAGGAGACGGATGACACGAAGTGCGACTTGCCAGGCTGAGCAATCCAATATGAGGTCGAGCTACGCTCTCCGCGTTCGCCGTCTTCTTTGCCACCGTCTTTGCCTCCACCTTTACCCTTTGGCGGTCGCTCGGGCGGATCTGGTAAGTCACCGCCATCAATGAGTGTCCGGGCAATTTTGCACAACCTCGACAGTGCACCAGCGAAGGATCGAATGATGCTCCTAGTTTTATCGGGCACGACATATACAATACCATCTTTTTCCAGAACCGTTTCGACTCCCGCACTCGCTCGTGGCAGGCATGGCTTCTGTTCGTCCCTTTAGGTTCCGCACTGTCACGGTGTCTCTGTGACAAAAGAGGTCACCAAGCAAGGTATCGGCATCAGCCTAGTACAGTTGTTCTTTTCGACTGCCTTTTTGCAATGGTTTTGAACCCAGGCTCAAATCCGGATTGCAACGACTGCTTTCATACTACAGTACTAGGGCTAGATTCAATAGGACGAGACACTCACTGAGGAAGCGAAAACCGTGCTTTGAGGCCTCCAAACCTTCAAAACCCTCAAAAGGAAGTGGGACGGCAAGATCCGTGGGTTCGAGTGTAACACGGCAACTGGATTGGTGACAACTGCTCGTCTCTTGCCGTGCATTCTCGACCAAGCTCATGGTCCGCCCAGGGACATTGACGATGCATTGCTTGCTGACTTGAGTTGCTTCCGAACGCAGGTGAGCACGCGCTCTTCGTCCGCAGAGCCTCGGTTTACGAGGTTCAGTTGGTGTAAGCATGACCATTGCAAATGCCAACCCGCCAATCCCGAATACTCCCGACATCGAGAAAGTGCTCTGCAGCCAGGCCATGGGCACCGCCAGATTGTTCGGCTTGGTGCCCTTTTAAACTAGCGGTTGCACTGAGCCGAAGACGCTTCTCGATGATCTCTCGCATCTTTGAACAGGCGTCCTGCGGTGTGGCTCATACAGGAAACCCTCCAGCTACTCTAAGACCAAAGGCCGGGGAATGAGAGATGCTGCCCCTGCAACGCTTTTTGAAGGTCTGGCAACGACCTGTCACAGGAAACTCTTCTAAGTCGCTGAGACCCTGGTCCCCCCTAGGCCCTATACTGTAGGCCCTATCCTCGTCCAGCTTGAAGTCTGTCATGATCTTCTCCGCATTGGTGAGATCTGGCAACTCGTCGACCTCACCCTCGAGCAGCTTACCAACCTTAGCTTTTAAGCATTTAAATTTACTCGAAAACTCTAACTCTATAACCCTGCAGCTCGAAGGATACAGCTCAGTGTCTGAGGCCTATGAGCCCATGAGGTCCTTTAACCTATCGCATTTAATCGCATTGTGTATCCGGGACAGGCGCTTAGCCTGTGGGGCGACGCGCAGACTCGGAAGGGCAAGGAGTCCGAACTATTGCATATATTGGAGTTTCCGAAAATTCGGGGTACCTTATATTGGGGTCCTTTTAATAAGGATCCTATGTCCTTATTATTCAGGGTACTATATTTCGCCTTCTTTGGCTGAGCTGCTAAGAGCGTGCAAAGCGCATTTGGTCTTTTGGCAAAGCGCAAGTGGAACTCTATCCGCTCCAGGTCCTTGAGAACACTCGATGATTGTTGCTCAACGTGAGCATAGGTTGACAGCGCAGCAAGGCAAGACCTGTGATGCTAGCATGATACTCGCCGAGCATAAACTTTGCATGAGACGCCGTTCGCACCTATGAACGTCCCATAGCAGCGACGACGGGCAGACTTGGCACAGTCATGCACAGTCCTTCATGGCTCGTTCTTCTTCGCCGTTGCGCTTTCGCCAAACCTTCAAGGATCCACGAACGCTGTATTGGCATGCTCCATGCAGCGAGCATGAGCCACATGCATTATCTGCACACGACAAGATGGGCACTCTCTGCGGTATCATGGATAACTGCTGTCACTTGAACTTCCCGAATGTCCAACGGAGGACCATGAAAGCCTCTCGCTAAACAGTCGGCAAGGCTCAGAAGTTTAATGATCTTGCAGTGTCATGAAGTTCCCCAACATGTCATGAGCTACCCTGGGTCCTCCTTGCCTTCAGTTCCGTGATCTTTGAACTCACGTGGTCATCAAGCTTGAACTTTCCTGGCAAATCTCGTGGGTTTCCACACACACACACACTCGCACGTGGGTGCGACTTTGGGGCTCCTGCAGAAGACAAAATCTGGCTCGAAATCTTCAGAATCTTCATGCTAAGCGCGCGAGTCCGAGGACATGCCCCGCACAAAAAAAACATGTGCAACAGTGACAGGGCGAGGGGTACTACCAGTGCGGTCACGGTTCTTGCAATCCGCTCCACATCCTTGTCCGGCTTGACCTTGCCAACGAACTGCCCGCACTCCATCTTCCCGATTTGCACGGTAAGCAGTCCCGTCGGACTCCGAGCCTTCTCCTAGGCAATAACAGTCAATAACATGCACGCACGCACGGAATCGCNTCTACTGACCGGTGTGCTGGAAAATAATGTGGCCACGGGCGCTAAGACTTCATACAGCTTCTCGATGTCCTGAGCTTTGGTGTCCTGTCGCTTCTTCATGGCCTGGACAATGGTGCACGCAGGAGATTCTGGTCGTGTCGCAGCACCAGGCCTCGTTCAAGCGAACCACCCAGCGCTCCTCGATGTTGAAGTAATCCTTGTTTGCCACTTGCACGCAAACACCAGCTTCGGCAGCAACAAGTGGTGCTAGCACAAGACAATTTGCATGTCCAAGCAAATGATTCCTGCAACTTAACAGTGCAGTCCATGCAGTGCAGGTTCTTAAGTCTTGCGTCATGCTTGCTCATCTGCTGGTTCGCTTCCTATCAAGTCTTTCCGCTTCAGACCGACAGAATGCTAAAGTCTTCCAAAGATGAATGCTGCGATCCTCAACCCTGCAGCTTTGTTCCTTCGTGCAGCACATATGCCCCAAGCTCACGAAGGTCGGGGTCGATCGCATCGTCGTCATCATGATGTATTGACGGCTTTTCCTGCGACGATGAGATGCCCTTCTGGCTGGCATCATGAGCTGAGCGAACTGCTGCGAATGCCTCTTTTCTACCGAGAAGCCTGTCCAACAGCCACCACGCCAAAAGCCGAGCCGCTGTGTGACTTTAACTCAAAGAAATTCCCGGAGGTTGACTGCGAAAAGCAACCCCTCCGAAGCTCCGTCTAGTGTCCTTCTCCGTGGCTTGTGGGGCAGGCCCGCCTCCACCCATGTTTGCCATGCCTTGAGCAGCAGAAGGGCACTCCGGAGTTGCATGGCGCATCGAACAACCGCCGCAGACGCTGCATCGGAAAACCAATGAGCAAAATGCAGATGAACTCATAGTCAGTTTGCTATTTGCAGGGCAAGGCTCCCATCATGGCGGCCATCGGGTTCATGCCCTGCTGAGGCGCCGCTCCTCCAGCCTTGGCCATCATCTGCTGCATGTTCATCATCCTTGGATTTGGATCGCAATATCTATTGGCGGGCTCAAGCCGCCACAATGACAGGCCAACTCTCCATCACGCAGGACCCGACGGCAAAAGTTATCGGAGGCTCATCATCATGGCCATCATGGGGTTGTTACCAGCCATCGGGCCCATCATTCCAGGGCAGCCAGGACAGCCCCCAGGGCAGCCAGGACATCCACCCGGACAACAGCCGGGGCAGCCAGTCGGGCACCCGCCAGGGCAAGGACAGGCACCAGGACATGCTGGGCAGCTAGGACACGC
>BGNK01000742.1:85405-103560 GCA_003297005.1 Symbiodinium sp. clade A Y106 | reverse complement strand
ATTTCGTCTTCGCGCACAATTTGAGCTTCAGCTCCTTGGGAACAATTTCGTCTTCAAAAGCTTCGGAATTTCGGCTTCAGCGGGGGTACGAAACCGGGACCCACTTTCCCGGGTCAATGGACATGTCAACAACGGGCCAAGTCAATCAATACCGGATTCTGACGAAAACGTACCATGTTCCCACTCTTGCCGAAAGGTGACATTTTTCCTGGTAGTCGATTCTGGCACATCCAGAAGAACTTCCACCTCCTCACCGTCGTCCTTCCACGTGTACCTAAGTCGGTCAAACTGCTTTTGCTCAAGTCTGATCTTGCCAGTGCGTCACTGTTCGGAAGCCAAGCGGCCCATCCCCCACGCCCTCAGCACGCTGATCAGGATCTCCGCCTGAGCAATGCGTGAGCAAGGCTGGACAAGCTGGCCAGTATGTGCCTCACTGTAGCTTGTGGACATCAGGCTCTTGGTCCACCCAAGGATGCCCGACATGCCAGGCATGCTTTCATGCTGCGGGAAAACCGAAGCATCCAACCAAGTCCCAGCAGCTGTCTTGGGCGGCTGCATGCTGCTCTGGCTGTGTAGACTTCTGGTGTTCCAAGTTCTCTGTCACCTGAGCAATGGAAGCGACTTCAGGCTTCCTTCGGGGGAGTATCTCTCATAACTCTGCCGATCCTTTGACTTCAAAGCCGTGGAATCGTGGAAGCCTAAATTGAGCTTAGGCAATTCTGTGGAATGCAACGCTCAACCCATGAGTGAAGTGTCTGACTCTAAACCTGAGCGGCAAGTAGCGAACACTGGTTTCCGGCTATTTCGGAAGCAAGGTTTCGAGTTTAAGCAAAGTGGGTAGGAGCTGCAGGATGGTGGGACAAGGGAAAGCTTGTCCACCACAGGTAAGAACACCTTTGGCGCATGTATTTTCTATTTCCGATCTAGGCATTTAACACTTTCTTCCTGACACCATCCTTGCGGCCTTGCGCGCTCACGTGCTCCTTCTGAGCACTGTACGGCGCGCTGCATCCACGGCGCCCCGGGTTGCAACTCGCCGATTCGAAAGTCCACATTCTCTACCAGCCCACCCTCGGCAAAGCCGCCAGGGTGCAAGCAGGGTTTAGGGTTGGACCCTAGTTCTTGAAAAGCCGCATCGCTCCATTTCAAGCGCCCGATGTACACATCGCCTGCAAGCACTGCAGTTTCGTGGCCTGCGGCATGTCTATCCCTAACATCTTAAACCCTCAATTCCAAGGTTGGCGGGTTCACCAAGTTTTCAATGCCCCTGACGGATCCTGGCTGTCCCATGCAGCGAAAGGATGCGAAATGTGTGGGGTGATCACGCCAAACTCGCCGCCCAGCCTCGGAGTCTGCAGCTCGACGGGAAGCCACAGGACCGGGCGACAGCGCTCGCCCTCCTCGGATTCTGTGGAAGCGAGTCTGCAAATCGACACTTGCGCACACACTCTTCTCGAGGGATTCGGCACAATTTTACATCGCCTTCGCTTTCGCACGGCCTACCATCACCCAAAGTTCTGCAGCAAAGGCTCTCATTCACGGCCAGGCCTTTCAGCCTCAGCTGTGTTACTCCGAGCATCTCCGAAAGCCCAGCTGAAAGGCTTAAAAGCCACTCGGGTCTTAGGCATGGGCTCTGAGGCCTCATCGAGATAGGCATAGACGGCTTCTCTGCCGTTCGCAGCCTGAGACAAATTGAACACGGAAACTTGCAATCACCGCTCTTGTTCTGGGTGCAGGCTAATCTGCCGTTTGAGTGATTACTTTGCACATCCTGCTGCCTAGGGTCTGTAGGTACAGCCAGGCTGAAGGACTCTGCCTGTCCCCTCATCACCAGTCTTCCTCAGCATGCAAGAACTTTGTTCATGCATGGGCACTGTGCAGCTTGCCAGTACAGTACGATGTAAGGGCAGTCCTAATCCGGTAAGATTGCGCTGATGTCCGTCCGGGATTGATTCACTCGCCGAACCGTTCAGGAAGAGAAGCCTCGAACCGGCGAAAGCCTTAACTTTGCACTTTGGCTCGCACCTTTTCAGTTACTATTCGTGCCGCTGTCTAGGGATCTCCTGTAGGGGCGGGAATTTGAAGTTTTTTCCCGAAGATGCTGGTGCTTTCTGGCGAAATCTTCCGCTAAGGCAATCCAGCATTTCACGGCCCTTCCCAAACCCACACATGATTTTTCCAAGCCCAGCATCGCAACACGGCCAAATCTACTCCCGCCTGTCCCTGTGCGGCAGCATAAGCGCGCAGTTCCTCCAGAGCTTCACGCGGGCATATGTGGGTCAGAGTGATGTGCTCTTAAACCCAACCAACATTGCAAACAATGATGACGTCTTTCATCCACCTAGATGTCTTGTGAAGATGGAAGGCATTTCCTGTCAAGCTCGCAACCACATGGAAGTTTACTGGCCACGAGCCAGCAAACCGTCTTCCAGCCGATAGTGCATTATGTTGCCAACCATTGTCGGGGCAGAGTGGCGAGTCTCCGAAACAAGACAACTAGCTTCTAGCTTTTGTGATACGGCACATACCTGGTCTAGACCAAATCGAAGATTCGCAATCCGATTCGCACTCGGAGTGAAACTGGCATACACGGAGCCCAGAATCTGGACAAAGGGCTAGCTAGCCTCCATCGCTTGGAGGATAAAACAACGTTTCCCCTGATGACTTCCTGCACATCAGGAGATGGGAAGAGTTAAGTAGCCAGCGAGGCTGCTCACTAAACTAAGAGTACGGCGATACTACACGCAGCTGGAATAATGCAGCACCGTCATCTTGATGTTGACCTTGGCTGAAACAAATTCTGCATATTTGGGACCAGCGGCTTAAAACTCCTATTTCTCGCTTACGCACGGAAGTAAGAAACTCGCACCGGATCCTTGGTGCATTTTTGCAACCTCTGTTGAACTCAGTGAAAGTAAGGCAGCTGTGCTTGGCGAGGCGCTTTCGTAGCCAAAGCCTTGAGAAGCTCTGGACCTGGCAACCTCGTGCAGAGCTCTGCAATGCGAGGCAGCAACTCCGAGGTAGTTCGTTGCAGGAAAAGCTGCGACTTTCCCGCCACTATAGACTTTCGACTTACACCTAATCTGAAACACCATATAACAACTGCTTGGCTGTACTGTGAACCAAGCCCCCCCTCCTGGTGCACCGGACATCGGATTACGGGAATTATCAACCAGGCAGCGATACATCATTCACAGCGACGATGAAATCGCCCGCAGCGACACCAGCCTGATCCAGTGAGAAAGGCTAGTAGCACAGCCGGCGCAGGCTGCTTCACAGAGGGGGAGCATCCCTTCAACCCCCAGAAATGTTGCTGAAGTTGCCTCCGGGTGATGGCTGTTCCATTTCCTTGGCGATTGTGCCAACCACCGAACTCCAACAGGAATGGGGTTATGCTGCTGCTTCATGCGTGCCGAGTCCAATATCCTCATGCCAGCGTTTTTGCTCAGCAGTATGCTTCAAAAACCTTGCAAGACTGCTGCATTCGTGCGTCGCAACAAGGCCATCATCATCGATCTCCGATATGATTGCCCCAGTGGAAAGGTCCTGCATGGAAGCAGTTGGTTTAGCTGAATGCGCGCTAGCGAGCGTTGCTGCCAGGCATGAAAGCATTGCATAGTCACAGTGCCAGCGGAAACCGGCCGTCACAACAACATGCCGGACGGGAAGGTCCTTGTACTTCAATTCCATGCCTAGCTTGCCAGTGTCGGAGATATGCACCAGGAACTTTTGGGGTCTCACCACCTCACATAGCCGCACAAGCACCCAAACAGCCACGAACACACGCAAACAAGCAAGCAAATAAAACAGCAACCACCACAAGCAAACAAACACTCATGCACAACACACCACAAACAGCCAATCAACCCAACAAATCATCAATATAAATACAGGCAAACACACCAGCCGCCAAACCAATGTGTGTGTGTGTATGTGTATGTGTATGTGTATGTGTATGTGCGTGTGTGTGTTCGTATGTTTGCATGTGTGCATGTGTAAGGCTCACAGCGACTCGACGAGAGTAAGTCTGGTTTCCCCGGGGTTGGTTCGGGGTGGGTCTTGTTGGCTCGGGTCTTCCGGGTGTTCTGGGTCCCGCTGCTTATGCACACCGTTGCTGCCATGGATGCTGGAAGCCACAAGATATGTGTGCAGAAAGCTGCGGGCGATGTCTGCACCAGCAAATGGAATAAGGTGCCAGGCCGCGGCATGCTTCTGCTCATACTGCTGTTCAGCTGCTGGTGTATCAGGACATTCCCCTGCCAAACAGATGTCAGTATCCCCAGCTGCTTCTACATGTCAGCTTCTATGCTTCTGGAAACTTATTGGGCTCATAACCTCTCAGGTTCCTGCAAGGATACAAGCGGTCAGGCCAAACATACAGGCGCGGGCCTTGTGAGATTTTCTCAGGTGGGCACTCACCATTGTCAGAACAGGCTCCGCTTGCCCGGTCTCGCCAAGACCATGTTTGCACTACAGCCCAAAACCGTGTACGATCGATCCCTCACTTAGGAGGGCACAGACAATCGATGTGCCTTTTCGGTGACGTCAGAGTCTTGGCTCCTAGTGCACAAGCAGCGTCTGCACTTAGCAAGCACAGACATAGGTCACGGACCTCTGAGCTGGAGACCATGGACTAATGCACAGGGCTCTACGGCGTATCAGCTTTGGCTGACTGCAGCGGGAAATACTGTTTGCTGTGTCGAAGACTCTGCACTGCCCTGGTCATTGCAAGCACAATTCAGTGGATACAGGTCCAGGCTCGACTGGCAAGTAGCCTCCTCTGAGGGTAGCCCGGTAGATGCACCTCGGTTGTGGACCTCTTGCAGTGCACTTAGCTCTTGCCGCACGTTCCCTCCTTTTGCCGTCGCAGGGCGTTGCATCTCTGTCCTCGTCTCAGCCGTCCAGTCTATCACCAGAGACCCTCCGCTGCACTTCCAACGCACGACCAGGTTCGAGGAGTCCTCATCTGGCGCCTGCTCCCCAAAGGGCAGCCTCTGGCCTATTCCCGTGCCCATATCCCGGGAACCAAAGTTTGAGGAGTCCTCGCCTGGTGACCGTCCCTCAGATTCTGTGGTGCAACCTTTTAGCTGCTTGGATCTGCACCACCTCCAGGTCAGCATCCCTCATCGGCCTACCAGTGGCCCCTCAGTGCTGTCTGCCCCTGACTTGGCATGCTGTACAGTCGAGCTTCAGCTCTGGCAGCGGTCATATTCTGGATCTCAGAAGATCTCCCTTTGTGTCTTGAAGCATTTGGCTCCTAGGAGTCAGGATCCTTCGGATATAGTCAGCTGGTGTGGTCTCAATGGCGAAAAGGAAGCCTGCGGAGAAGAATGCGGCCAAGGCGAAGGCGAAGAGCTCTCCGCGCACAGTGCGGCCAACCTTATCGACTACCTCTTCTGACTCCCCAGATTCGCCCCATTCGCTGAGTGAGGCTGAGGCTGCAACAACTGGAGCGACTGCTGTGGGTCCGACAGGTGCCGCGTCCAGCTCGACGGGCGGTGAGGCTCTCCCGCATGCAGAGGACCATCGGCCCCCCGCTGGACCGCCACCCCCGACTCCGGTCATCACAAGATGCTTGTTGGGGGGGGGGTTGAAAACCGACCCCCAGAACAAGAATCCTCAAGCAAACATGATAAAACTAAACGGAACCAATGAGCAACATTTGAAAGCTAATAGCTCTCGAACCTCTTGCTAAGGCGCAGAACCCGTGAAGGGGCAGAGCCCGCGAAGGAGCAGAAACCCGTGAGGGGGCAGAACCCGCGAAGGGGCAGAACCCACGAAGGGGCAGAACCCGCGAAGGGGCAACCCGCGAAAGAGCAGGACCCGCGATGGGGCAGAACCTGCGCGAGGGGGCAGAATCCGCGAAGGGGCTGAAGCGAAGGCGCAGAACCCGCGAAGGGGCAGAACCCGCGAAGGAGCAGAAAGCCGTGAGGGGCAGAACCCGCGAAGGGGCAGACCGCGAAAGGGCAGGAAGGCAAATCTGACGAAGTTGATCCGATGCAAGATTCACAATGATATGGACTAATCGTTGCCAATCTATGCAACGGAAAGATCAGGCGTTGCTCTCCAGGACGGAATGGAACAGTAAAGTCTGCGGCCCTGCCCAATGAGAACCTGCAATCTTACGGAGCTGTCCTTGCTCAGCAGGGGCGCAAGAACCTCCACCTTCGTATGCTTGGCCCCGATCATGCGAGCATACCCGCCAAGGAAAAACGGCTTGACTGTGCTTAGCACTGTATTCCTAATCCTAAGCCCTCAAGCCTAAACCGTTCAGCCCTGAAGCCTACATCCTCGGATGTCACCCGGGGCCCATGCTTGTCGAGGTTGCGTTGTTGCAGGCTGCACGTGAAGATTGTAGCCACACTGGCTGACGTCACGCGGTCATCCGCGCCATGAAAGAAGTGGGTCCCACGTCGAAGCTAGAATTTTTTTTGCGTTTAACTTGTATACTTTTCGACTCGATAGGGTGTATAGGGCGTTTTATATCACACAGGAAAAACATGGAACAACTTTGCCCTCGACGCAGATGGATAGTTGACGTCCTTTTTTTTGGCACTCGCACTCGAGAAGCTCAGGCGAGGGTTCGGGAGAGTTGAGAGAGCGTGTAGGCGCATTGGCCTAGCAGAGCAGTACAAATTTCTATCTAAACAGGCGTAGCTACGCCGGTGATGTAATCGGCTGGCTGGACTGACAAAGGGAAGCCGCCTCATGAGTGGGACGGCGTCAGCCCAGAAAGCTTGTGGCGCGCACTGCAACCCACCGAAAATCGTTGGAAGAATCTACAGCTTCGCGGCATCAACAAGAAGATGCGTGAGGCCATGAAGCGGCACCTGCGCTATGCAACAGCCAATATACAACGAAGACCGGCCGTGGCAAGTTCGAGGCCCTGGGTGGTGAAGTGTGAGAGTTCACAGAGTGCGCTCAGGCGAAGTTGGTCCGACGCAATTAACTGCGAAAGGCAAATCTGACGAAGTTGATCCGATGCAGATTTGAATGTTCGCGCCAGTCATGTCGGATGAATGTCGAAGTTGGTCCGATGCACCTCCCAGCGATAGGCAAATCTGACGAAGTTGATCCGATGCAGATTTGACTGTTCGCACCAGTCATGTCGGATGAATATTTCAGTTCTGACGAAGTTGATCCGTATGATGTGATCTTCATGTTTTCGCAATGTAGACTAGTAGTATACTATCACTGGAACGAAGGGAAAGCAGGACATTCCTACAGATCTTGTCCTGCTGCACCAGGCGAGGAACGTACTCTTCCAGAATGGCTTGGATATCTTGTCCAACGTTTGCTGGGGCCTGGCCGGCAGATAGTACTGGAGGTCTACCATGAACTTGGCTAGCTTTCATAAGCACTCTCCACCCACAGCCCGCAAGTCTGAGCCCTATAACCCTAGAACCGAAAGGGAAAAACAGCTTAAGCTGAAATGCCTCCTGGTGCGGCGAGTCCACAACAGCGGCCGAAGCAGGCTTGCCAGGTGGAGCACATTTGCCGCGGACATGCTCCCGTGCTTTGCGCAGTGTCAAATCAGCATAGTAGTTCGGATTAGGCCGCTGGGCCTGGAAATGACAAGCCTCTTTTGCTTCCTGGATTGTCGCGCCTGGATGCTGCTCGAANACATGCTCCCGTGCTTTGCGCAGTGTCAAATCAGCATAGTAGTTCGGATTAGGCCGCTGGGCCTGGAAATGACAAGCCTCTTTTGCTTCCTGGATTGTCGCGCCTGGATGCTGCTCGAAATACTGACATGCCAGCTTCCAGTCCTCAGCGCTCCGATCCGTATGGGACGCTTTCGGTTGGGCAGCTTGCCTGGGCTGGTGCTTGACAGCCTTCTTAGGAGCTGCAGCCCCAACTTGAATACCATGCGGTGTCACTGGAAGCACCGGGTTGGCAGTTAAATCGAGGTAGCACTGCTCGTCCATGTCTTGTACTGCACTGTGCAAGATACTGACACTGCAGCCCTTGGCAGGTTTGCAATTGATACTGCCTGGAAGCCTGCCGACCTGAGTAACCTTGGCGGATGCCATGTCCCCTCCCAGTGCTGAGGTAAGCTCTCGTGTAACATCTAAGGCCGACTTGCTTGGGAGGTGTTGTGGCAGAACCAACCAGAGCTGATAGCATCCTGGGGATGTCTCAACCAGCACACGCGGTCTCAGGGCTAGCAGTGTGTGCAGCTGGCCCTGGTAGTTGTCTAAGTCGACCATCACCAGGCCGGATATGTTCGGTCGGATGAAGAAATGGCCACCCCTTTTGAGGCCTGCGGGTCTAATATGAGCACATTGTAGGTCTTGGCTTCCGGGAAAGCCCGCAAAAATTGCAAGGCCGCCCCCGCACTGACAGCCATCAGCACGTCTCAATCCCTGGACCTCGCGAAGGGCCTGCACACGCCCATTCTAGCAGCTTCCACCGCCCTCCCACGGGCATGCTAGCAGCTTCCTCAGCCCTCGAACGACCATGCCAGCACCCTCGAAAGGCCATGCTAGCACCCTCATGAGCCCGACAGTTTCAGAAAAGAGTCCCGAAGCCATGCCACTCCAACTGCACGACACTCGGACTCTAACATTCCGTGTCAGAGTTGGGTCGTCGTTGTCGTCGTAGTGGTGGTGGTGAAGCTAGTAGTAGCAGCAGTAGTAGTAGCAGTAACCGTAGTTGTGATTGTCCTAGTAGCAGCAGCAGCAGTAGCAGCTAGTAGCAGCAGCAGCAGCAGCAGCAGCAGTCCTAGTTGTTCTCGTCACAGCAGCAGTAGTACTAGTAGTACTGGCTCGTCGTCATCGTAGTATAAGAAAATTTGTAGTTGTGATTGTCCTAGTAGTAGCAGCAGCAGTAGCAGCTAGTAGCAGCAGCAGCAGCACTGGCAGCAGTCCTAGTTGTTCTGCAGTAGTACTAGTAGTACTGCTCGTCGTCGTCGTAGTATAAGAAGATCCGCTCCCACACAATGTGGTTTGGCACGTTAGAGAAGCTTCACGACCACCACAAGACCCCCACNGTTGTTCTGCAGTAGTACTAGTAGTACTGCTCGTCGTCGTCGTAGTATAAGAAGATCCGCTCCCACACAATGTGGTTTGGCACGTTAGAGAAGCTTCACGACCACCACAAGACCCCCACTACATGCCAGACAGCCACGGATTCGATCCCACCAACACCCCCAGCAAAGGAGGGAGGGCACACAGCGCAGCACGGCCCGCAAACTTCCAGGAATGCAAGAGGACCAGAGCCAACCACCCCCACGAACCCACGCCACACCACAGGGGAGGGGGAGCGCAGAACCCACACCACACCACAGGGGAGGGGGGGACCCACCCTATCCAGGACCATTGACCATTGGGGGGGGGGGCCGCGGAGCGCGTGACCATATATAGTTCTGGCGGATTTTTTAAAGCTCCCTCCATGAGTGTGTGTATGAGTGTATGCTGCGCACTTTGAAGCTTGTCTTGAGAAGCCGAAAGTTTCATGGCTGGCCATCACAGCGTTCACTTCATAGCNTGTATGCTGCGCACTTTGAAGCTTGTCTTGAGAAGCCGAAAGTTTCATGGCTGGCCATCACAGCGTTCACTTCATAGCGCACCAATCTTTCGCCTTTTACTAAAGGTTGCCGTGAATGGCACGCATCAATGTGACTCACACAATTTTTGGGGAGCTCTGAGCTCCAACGAACAGAGAACCAATTGCTGCCGGCGGAGCTAGGTCGGTCTGTTGCTCTTAATCGAGCTGTGACACATCTGTTGGCGGACACAATGTTTTCGAACCTGTTCTGATCGTCGATGCCAGAGTCTCACTAGAGCCATTCGGTTTCAAAGCTTGTTGGTGCTTAAGGACCAGAAATCGAGATTCTACGGCTGCAATCTCTAAAACTCGCAGGCTCCGAATCTCTGCAGCCCTTTTAGCTTCTGCCACTAGTCACTAGGTCCAACCCTATACACCTCGAAAACTTCAAATCCTGGATGTTTGCTCTGTCACTGCGCAGATGCCTGGACGTCCACAGACGCGCCACACAGTGACCACTGAGCCAACCGAAACTAGCCTGTCGCGCAGTCGAGCTTGTCGAGGTACCGGTTTTTTTGTGGTTGAGAGTTTCGGCCGTGAGGGTTCGGGTGTAGGCGTAGGCCCTGTAGGCAAACCCCGCGAAAGGGCAGAACCCACGAAGAGGCCCCCTGCACTTTTCTAAACCCGAAGGCTCTAAATCTCCGCAGCCCGAAGCCCTTGCCGAAGAAGTCCAGCCCGACACCTTGAAATCCTTAACCCCTGGATGTTTGCTCTGTCATTGCGCAGATGCCTGGACGTCACGCAGACGCGCCACGCAGTCAGAGCCGAACCAACCGAAGCCAGCCTGCCGCGCGGTCGAGTCTTTCAAGGTATTTTTTTTTGGGTTGTTGAGGGTTTGGGGCGTGAGGGTTTAGGAAGACTGTGCAGGGCAACAGCTTCAGCCCCGAGACCTCCATCTGCAAAGATTTTAGCAGGGACGCCACGCTGGTGGCCTCTTCGTGGAGCTCGAGGCTGGGCGGCAGGCGACTGCACCACAGACATACACCCCTGCGAAGACAGCCGAAAGCTTCGGTCTGCAAAACAATGTGGCAGCATGTGAATTTCACTGACAGTTCAGGGCAAGTCATGGTGAAGGATCCAACTACACCGTTGCGTCATTGAATCAGGAATAGAGCTTTGCGCGTGGCACCATGCACTTGAGGAATCTTGAAATACCACCCCTAAGCTAAACCTTAAACTCCTTCAAGGGACCCGTTCAGGACCTAAGCGTTAGGCTTTGTCTTGAAGCCGTAAACCCTATAAACCCCATATAGCCCTATAAACGCTGAACCCAGCGTTGATCTTCAACCCGAAGCTTTAGAGCTGCAGTTCAGGTGCCTGAACGACTGATCTCTCTACGGGGCTCCTGCTCAAATCAAGCCACAAGGGCTTTCACTGTGTGAATTAAGCCACTCGTTCCATTAACCTGCGCTCGGCGGACGATGTTTTGGAGTGACGCTAACTGATCTCCAGGATCAGGAGGAGTACCTTCAGATTCGCGGTCTGATTCATCAGAAACTGCTTGGAGCAGTTTGCAAAGACCATACATCATAAACAATGATCTGCTCCTTTCGTTTCCTAGCGGAAGATTTCCTACCCCCACCTCTATAAACGACATGCTGGCAAGCTGGCTGTCAAAGGGGCCAGCAGACTCTTCATGCTTATGCTGCATGGACATATTGACAAGATCACGTGCGGCACGGAGCATCTTGTCAACCCAGAACTTGCGAGCAGCTTTAACCCGTCTCTTGCCAACGAAGCGAGCATGGCAGATCTGGACAACAGGACTCAGCACCTGCTTACTTGAACCACTGGAATACTGGAACTTCTGAAATACTTCCATAGCAAAACTCCATGCCAAAATCGTCGTTTCGGCAAGCCATGCAATGAAATGCAGCACTGCAGCTTTAGACACCCCATCCAACAACGGGAAGGCCACTGAATGCAACATCGTGCTATCATAATCCTCATGCTCTTTGATAGCACCAAGCGGTGGGAATGCAGGAGTAGGTGAATCGCCACTTGACACATACGTCTCATTCACAAGGAGGTAACTATCATTCTCAGCTGGCTTCACAAACACGCATCCAGGCATCGTGCGGGATGCCGTCGCAGGACGAAAAGCAAGAACGCCAAGGCGATTGTCAGAAGCCTTTTTTTGCAGCCCAACATACGCCAGCACGAGAAAGGCGCATGAGCTTCCGCTGCGACCACGTGGAGGTCGTCGGCGTCGCGCGGCTGAAAGAGCAGACTTGTACGGTAGCCATCCCTCTGTAGTTTCGCAACAGAGTTTTGCTAATAAGAATCATGCGCAAGCCAAGATCACCTCATTTTTTCTTCCGCAACAGCTCGAGGCTAGTTCAATCAACCTCGCCGGTAGTACTCTTGTTGGCCATGGACCGGTGGTTGGCAAGACATGGCAAGACGAAGGACGGGGGCAGGCGGCGAAGCAGACCTCGAGCAAGTCAAGCAGCTTGAAGTTTCTGCAGCCGAACTCGCCCTCACAACAGCAGCCACGGTGAGGGGTTCACGATGCAGCAGTGCTACGCACTTGGATGGTTCCTGCGACCACAGCGTGTGCGCTATGCCATGGCGGGCATCAACGCAGGGAAAAATTATCAGCAGCAGGGCTTTCGTCACCGGCACGTTTGGGCCAGTTTTTTGGTGACAGCCAAAACGACAAAGCTCTCAGAGAGCCACAGCGCGCGCAGGTCTCGGAGCATGTGGACTCCGTGACGGACCCCAAATATGTCGAAACCTTGCTGGCGGTCTGCAACATGAAGCCTCCTTCAACAAGGATTATTCGCGGATGCAGCTTAACGTTCATGCGGAGGCAGAACCCCTCGTCCCCTCGTAGCCATCATCGAGAGCGGCTCGCAGAAGGCTGGGGAGGAATCAGAAACATGGAATAAAAGTGGCGGAGCTCTTGGAGCTCATGGGAGCGAAGCACACGCCGGTCACCAGTGAAAGCTGAAGCTTTGAGCTTTTCGTTGGCATCTGCAGCTTAAGAGGGAAGTGTGCAAGTGCTAACGTGTGTGTCACTGGCATAAACACCCCGTGCTTGGGGTGGCAGCCTAAGCTCACACCGCAAGGGTGTGAAGGAGGTGCGCCACTGTGGGGCCAGTACCGCTAAATGCGGAGCGCACTATCGCACAGCAATGTCTGATGCCCCGGACCTCAGTGGATCCGCTCGCGGAACCGGAATGGGAATGGAAATGGAAGATACATGTAATATGTAGATATGTACACATGAATTGTACACATACACTACACACATACGCATGTATATCTGCGTGCATGCATGCATGCATGCATGCATGCGTAAGTGTGCATGAGTTTGTACACTACGTACACTACACACGCACACACAAACACAAACATACAGAGATACACAAATACACGGTCCGTCCACCCGCCCCCCCTCGCTCGCACAATCACACAATGCACCCACTCCAGCAAGATGGGTCTCACCATCTCTCACCACCGAATGTCAACTGCTCATGGCCACAAGAAGGAAAAGTGACGACCAAGCAAGGGGCCTTCATTTTCAGTGTCGCAGCCCCTTTCGCTGCTACACGCTGAGCAATCAGACCTGGGCAAGCAGTATCTCGCATCTCAAGGGCGAACAGCCAGGCATTGCCAGGCAGTCACGGAGAAGTGTCGGCAGCTCGCCGAAGAAAATTCAAGAAGGCTAAGTCGCTTTGAAGGGCTTCTGCATCTCCATGGTGGCCCTCGACGCTGAGGACACGATCATGCTGCTTGAGAACGCTTTGAGCATCTTTCCTGGAGACGCAGGGATGAGGCCTCTCGCATCCGACTTGTGGCGCCGAGATGGAAAGCAACGAGAGCTACGGCACTTGTCAGCACCTCATCCAGGCTGATAAGTTGTGACTGTTGCACAGGTTCCTGCTGGCGGCTCCATCGGAAACATCGGTGATGAGGAGGGCTTGGCCATCTGGACTCTCGAACGAGATTCCCATCATCAACCTTGGTTCCGAAGCCATCACCATTTCGGCTCTCACACTCGGACAATCCAGGCGAGGCATGTGGTTCGAGGTCTGAGAGGTGAAACCACTATTCGAGCAGAACTATGTCAGGACTTCTGAGGAAGGCATGCGCAACAAGACCACACATAAAAGATGCTAAGAAGGCTCCTCCCGTCCCACTGAAATCCCGCTCACAAGAGTGGCCAGTTCAGGGCTTCCGCTGCCAAACCTACCCTACTTCGGATCGCCCTAAGTCGGGAAAAGGTGGAACGCATCACCGTTTCGGCGCTCACAGTCGGACAATCCAGGCGAGGCATAAGGTTCGAGGTCTGCTGTGTGAAACTGCATCACCGTTTAGGGTTGAAGAGAGTTTCTGTATGTTGGGCACTTGCCCAAGGTTTTTGTAACTTCCAGCCCAGTCCTTGTAACTCGGGCTTTTCCAGCCGTTTCGACTCTGCAAGCTTGGCGGGCTGGGTGGGGCTGATGTTAAAGCAGGCTTTAAAGCGGCTAAAGTGCCTGCACACGGGAAAAATGTAAGCAATTTGGACATCTGCATACCTAATTCTGCACGAGCAGCGGTTCTGACGAGTTCAGCGGGAGTGCCACATCTACTATGGCTGCAGGTTGAGATGCGACCTTGGAGGCCAGGCTGGAACAGCAATTCCAGTTGCTCGGCCAAGTGATCGGAGAAGTCTCCAGGGATGCCGGCTGTAGCCAACCGAAGCACACATGTGAAAGCGGACCCTGACATACCCTGACGATGACCTACCACAAGCCAGTCGAGGTGCTCTTCTGGCCACGCCAAGCAACACTGCCGCTTCATCAGGCAATACCTCATCTATGGGACATTGCTGCGGGAGAAGAGGAAATTCCAGGTGCCAGAGGCTCACACAAAGCATTTTTAGCCATTGCCGAATCAACCACGCCCTTGCCGTTCACTGCATACCAAGGTTGCGACAGGCTGGTCTGATGCCAAGGCCTGTTAGGTGGAGAACTTCTACGCTATTCAACCTGTTCTCTGACCACTCCTAGGCTCGACCTCAAGAACTGATATTGCCTGGTCCCACTGTTCCACCGTGTCCGGCATACCTGCCTGATGCCTGAGCCTCGACCCGCCGGAATCTCGACAAAAAGGCAGAGCCTGCACTACAGCGTCTGGGGCAACGTCGACAATGCCCGTAGGCTTCTCATCATCGCCATGTGGGGCTAAACAAGGACAAAGCATGACCGTCGCTCTTGAGCCGAAACATTGCGCCCACCTACCGGGATGTTCACAGCTATGCACAGTGAAAAAGATAAATATCGCTGCCGTTCGTGGCCTCGTCAGACAGGCTGCAGCCAGCAAAGCGCGGCCCTAACCTTTGACAGGCTCTTGTGCTGGGACCAAGCGGGCTGAAAATGACACGTCCGATCTGCCTCAGCCTCTCCTCGCATAGCGTGTCAGCTCATGCTCCCTGCTGTCCGACAATTGGCCCGAGTAGGTGGAGCCAGGTGGCAATGTTGGGAGTGCATCGCCTTTGCAGTGAGGACCATCGAGTTCCTGGCACCGCCATGGAAAACTTCTTGGTTGGCAGGGCACTTTGATGGAGGAGCCATTGCTGTCGACAACTGCGATTTACCGGTGCTTGCCTGCCTCCGGTTTGTTCGCTGCGTATGCGGATTTGAGCACTCGAGTAAATATGCCTTCCGGGCAACCCAAACTCGTAACGACTTCAGAACCAAAAACTTCCTTGCCCCGGAACTTTTGCAGGCTTTGGCGTGCAGCAAAGTGTGATTCAAGCTAAGCCAGCCAGGAATTGCTTCTGCCTAGTCGGGCAGTTAACGAAACGCTGGTAATCTTTTCAGCGGCGCTCCAACCCACCTAATCGGCTTAGTCGTTTCATCTCGTTTCGGAACCCCCAGGAACAGCCGACTCAGGCGTAACGAATCAGGTCAAAGGCATAAGGGATCACAACCCAAGTCTTCTGTGTATGCGTCCTACTTGATGCTGAGGCTGGCGGCATTGTGTGAAGTGGATGGTGGCGGCAGTGGAATACAGCAGCAGTAGGGGGTCAGTAAAACTAGTAGCTCCTGATTTCCCGTTCAGGTGATCCAATTTGAGCATGGCCCATGGCCAGAACCGATCCGAATCGCGCTTCTTCTAATTCACAACGCAGCCGGCCACCAAGCACGACCCGGAACCTGCTACTACTGCCAAGCGATCCCTGCTGCTTCCCTCGGCAGAAGTGCCTCGCAAGTTTGTGCATCCTCAACAGGGATGCGAACGAAAGCGAAGCTGCGGCCTGCCAAAGCTTGCCATGCCAGGCTTTCAAACGATGAAGCGGTGCAATCTAAGGGAAGCGACTGCTCTCCCCAAGCGGCGACAACATGCTTTCCAGCCTTGACCACTGGGTGCAGGCCCACTTGATTGTCCCGGCTCCTGCCGAATCGTGACGAATTTCTGACAACTAGGCCATCGATGTTTCAGCACCCCCGGCTACAGTAGGGATCCTCGATGCGCACGCCCCTGGCGCGCAACCATGCCATTCGCTCCTCAGGGGTTTCGAACGCCTGCATGGGCACCGTGTTTCGAAGTGTGTTTGCACTCGAGGCGAGGCGGAGGCCGCGGAGGATTCAGCAGGCTTAATGCGCGTGGCGATTAGGACCATGTATTTGGCAGGTGTCAAGGTTTTGGTCTTTCGTCTGGGGCCTGGGGCGGGCGGTAAGGCTGTATTGGATTAACTTCAGTCCCTGAAACGCTCATCCCTATCCCTGAGGCCCTGGTTTGGGGGTTGCAGCAGGTACGGCTTCAGGTTTCAGGTTGATTAGGGGGATGGAGGGGTAATGACTTTCGGCCTGTGAGGTCCTTCAGTCCTCTCTCTGTTTTCGTGCTGGTGCTGGTTGTCTAGAGGTGGTGCAAACGAAGAACAGCTTTCATCTTTGTATGCAGAAACCGCACATCGAAGTCCATGTGCGGATCAATGAACATACCGTTTCGGTAAGTTTCGCATGGCCGAATGGTTTAGGCAGAGGACTTGCCAATAAAGATTCCTGGTCAGTCCAAGGCAGCAGGAACGCAAACGCTGGATCCAATCTGGAGGCATCTGAAAAGAGACGTGCTGTACACCGTCGCTTGATAAAACACAAGCGTGACAAACGGCTGAAGCTTAACCCCCGATTGATGCAGTACCCGTATGTTCCGTTTCAATGCGCAGAGGCAGGTGTGGACGGACCTCCGTCGGGCGGCGCAAACAAGAGCAAACTCTGGCAAGTTCTGCAAGAGCAGGACTTTAGAATCACATACCAATCCTTCAAATATCCCACTGTGCACAGGGTTGTCCTTCTTGTACACACAAAGCTCTTGTGAAAACAACAACTGTACATTCGAAGCATTCAGAACAGACCCCTCAATTACTGATTCACAGTAAAAAGCAACGGTTACCACGTTTGTAACAGGCTTTACCCTGCTCTGTGCAACACCAGCCGTGGTCACAATCCCGCGCATTCCCTTCAGGAACAACTGCCAACAGGATCTGCCTCTTCATCCTGTCCAGCAACCTCCATGCTGGGGACACTACTCTTATCTACTCTTCCTATCTGAGGCCTGTCTCTGACTGCACTGTGCGATCGTAAAGGCAGCTGCACCAGTGTGCGAGAATGTCAGAAGCATTTCGCTTTTTGGTGTGTGGCTTGCTTCTCCCACAGACCGTGGCATGTTGGCAAGTTTCCTGCTCGCACTGAGCTGAGCACCCCTCGCTAGCAGCTTCGACAACATAGCTTGGACCAGCAGTGGCGCGGTGTGGGACTGACTGCTTCGAACAGCCAAACGAGACAGAAGCTTGGAGTGTCCGAGGTCCCGACGAGCAAGGCAAGCAGGTGATTCCCAAGCACTCTTGATGACCCGTTGTTGGAAAGCTCATAGAGCCTGGCAGTACAGTGCTTGTGCCGAGCACTGCGGTACGAAGAAAGCGTTAAGCTCACTTACCACGCTTGTCGGCAACGTTCTGGTAACTTCAGACAACGTCCTGCTGCATGCACCAATCCTGCACTGTGTTTTCAGCAAGAGATTGTCGAGGTATGCTTGCAATAAACAAGCCGGCTGCACACGCCTTTCAGAAACAAGGGCGGCTGTGACACCTTGGAGAAGTTTGAAAATTGCTCGACCGCAAGCCCAACGTAAACATAGGCCAACGGCTCCAAGGCGATACCCTACGCTTGAAGAAGACGATTACGCTTCACACACGCACCTATCCATGTGCTCATAGTACATGCTTCATGCCATGATGGTGTCAGGAGCCGGAGTGCCTCCCTGTCGCAGATTGGCCAGAGCTAACTTACTTAACTTGGTGGCCCTTATATCTTGATGAAGAGCTACAAGATTGGTCACAGCATCAGCTGCCAACAACGTCACCTTTTGCCAACCAGACGTCGCGCAGGTATCGCCGCAAGCCGGTATCAGCTTTTTTTGGTGAAACATTATGGGTCTTTGAGCTTTCAAGAGCTCCCAAGAAGTTGAAAAGCCCTCCCGGCATGCAGGGCACCTTCTAATCTCTGAGACTCAAGGTCCAAAGGGTCATCCCTCCAACAAGCCTCGAATTCTTCCCCTAACTTAGACCAAGCAGCCGGAAGCAATCCTTCACCGCTCCAGCCCGCTGCACTTTGACA
>BGNK01000742.1:62905-80405 GCA_003297005.1 Symbiodinium sp. clade A Y106 | reverse complement strand
CGTCAGCCGACAAAGACAGAAAGTGAGGAATGATCTCCGAGTGTTCTGAGTGATAGGATTGCAGCTTTCATGCATCATGCTCTGCGCAAGAGATAACTGAGGCGGTCGCCCACGTATTTGGACCCATCCTGGTGCATGCACTCATGATGCAGCCGCCACGAGTCTCCAATACCAGAATCAGAGTCCAGCAGGGCCTTCAGCGTGAGGCTTCCCTGGCCATGCTTCTGGCCATTCAGCCAACCACCTTCGTAGGTGGCGTCGCCGGCAACCTGAGCACCGCTCGGAGAAAATAGGAACAAGAATTTTTGGCCCTATGCAAGCCAAGGGAAGGAATCAGAAACAGACCCGAAACGCGCTGGAATGCAACTGGCGGCTGAAGCCCTACAGGATTCTGGTCTGCCTGTCTGGAGGCTCATGAAACTACGAAAGAAGGGGCATCTCGTCCAAAACCAATAGTTTTGCTACAAGCACGCGGTGCTCGGAGACCGGGCTGCAAGGCCTCATATGACTTATGAGAAAGCATCAGCAAGACAGCTGGGGCAATAGCTGTCTTGTGTACGCTTGCACGGCAACTTTCTGTTGTAATTGTTTCCAAAATTTTCTAGCATCATTGCTACTTTCTGCTAAAGCGTAGAGCGTGTGCATGCGCGCCCCCACCTTCTCGTCACCAACCACATGACTACGAAGTTTTGCAAAGCCTTTTCGCAAGCGGGTCGCCTGTGCCTTCGTTGCCCCGCCACCGGCATCTGCCTCAGCAACACCACCGGCGGAGAAGGCCTCAATTCGGCGGTCCAGCTTCAGCTACCGGACACAACATCATCTTTCAGCTTGCATAGGTAAGAAGCTGATGGCTATGTAAGTTACCCACAAGTACACACATGTGGGTGGGTACATTCGTGTATATTATATTGCTATATATAAGAGGATTTGTAGTGCACTATATTGTAGATTAGAGTGAACTATATTACGTACTAGCGTATATTAGATTATACATATGTATATATATATATATATTTATACATGTGTATATGCATTTATTTATGTATGTATATGTGTGTATGCATATACGTACATGTACATGTAGATGTGGATGTATATGCATGCTCCCAGACTACGGCCAACAGTTGGACCGCCCCGCCCGATCCATGTGCTGCTCCAAGGGTCCGCGGAATCGTCATCTCCCTGACCCAATTCAATCTGCAACACTCTCGTTCTGGGGCTCAGCTCTTATCTTTCGGGAACAGCCGTAAAGGTATCGAGTCGTTGTTTCTCAGCGCCGCCTTGATGGTTTGGGTAGTGACTGAAGGGCCCCGGTCACAGCTGCATGGCCCTTGCCCCATGGTACGATGCCTCCTACAGGTCCTATAGAGAAAGAATGTAACAACAATGCTGCTGGCTGTCGACCCAAACGTCGGCGCTCGCCTCTTGTCTAGCGTAGTGATGTGGTAGACGATATGTTTCCAGTCTAAATAGATGGACAATGGAGCTGGTCGCAGCGGCGAAGAATCAAAACGTGCATCAATTGCATCATGCAAGCTGTATGACTATACGAAGGCTCTCCCATTCGACCACAGCAGGCCACAGACTGCAACGGATGCACCGGGCATCGAGCCATCATCTCCAGGAGCATTCTCTGATTCTGCTGAACCTCGGAGCATGCCCCGTCGGATGCGTCAAGAACGTAAAACACTAGCAAGTGCGCTTTTGATCCGCGCTGTTCGCGGCCCGTTCGGCTGTTCGGCTTCGCAGGCATCCTGGTATCGCCGCAAAGTCTTTTCAAGGGTGAGACCACCGAAGGACGCTTCATCTCCTGGGCTAGAGCTGCTAACATGGCCGTTGACACGTTTTCATAAAAACAATTCACAAGCAGGGTCGCACAATGCTTCCCAGCGGCGTGAAACCACTGGAATCACCAATCCATCACCATCCTGTTGCACGAAGGCGGCAACCAATGAGCAGAGTAGCAAACTGCCAGCTGCCACGGCCTCAAAGTCATCTGCACCGGCTTGCTCCTCATCCGTGAGCCGACCAAAAGCAGCTGGGACCTGCTAGAGTATTCGCTGAGTTTTGCGCTGACATCTGCAAAACTCGGCCTTCACAGCTGCATTGTGTGCAGATCTTACCCTATTCCCGATGCCTGTGACAGTGTGTCGTTGCACAGGAAGGCCGTCGCAATTCGCAACAGCCGTCCGCACCTGCATCTGTCTGAAGCTCTGGAAAAGCAGGCGGACAGCGGTGGTGGGAACAGCTTGGCGATTGAGAATCCTCTTCTGCAGTTCTGAGCAGAAAAGCCTATGCTGTTCTAGGTGCAGAGTTGAGCAATGTTCAAGGCTGCGGGCAAACTGAGCTTGTCCCACGGCGCTGTGTCCTTGACAATTCTGATCCATCTTACGTGGTTCAGCTATTGGTAGCTGCCAGAAGTTCTGACATTCCGACTGCCGAGCGACACTTGCGCACTGGATTGTCGGACCCCTCTTCAACACGAAGTCTGCACTTGCACTCTCAGGGCCAAATTCCAATCTTTCGTAGACATTTCACATGTAGCATACATGGCATCATTGCTCCATACACATGGCCTCCAATGTTCGATAGCCAAAGGCTCCTGTGGAAATTCAATGTCGGATCTGTCGCCGAGCTCGAAATAGAAATAATAGTACCTGGGTGTACATCTGAGTATGTTGACAACATGGCAGCACGACCAGCCAACCTCGGACTTATCCTTCAGCTCCCTCGTCCATGTAGTCACAGCTGATTGCATGATCGCATGAGCGCCAAGATGCTCGGTTTTCAACGATCTCCAAGTGGCAATAATGGGCAGCATCCCTTTGGGTGGTGTGGCAGTGACCTCAACAGTCTTCACTGCCATCAGAAGACATCAATTTATTTTTGCTGTGAACTTCTGCATGTAGACGGCAACATCGAGCGCTCGCTGTGTTGGAAGCCCTGGCTGGGTACCTGATTACGTTGACGAGTGGCACCAGTCTCTCGCAATGCCTGACCTTTCATCATGGACACCTCGGGTGCATCATAAGCATATATTCACACGATGCAATGCATTTCCTGCTTGCTGCTGCAGCAGCTGGCTGAAGCCAGGGCGCTCGTCCCAAAAGAGGGGATAGTTTCTCTTGCACTTCGGCATTTGCAAACCTGCCCCCAATCAGATTTCCAGCCAGAGGCATAGGAAACTTACACTGCCATGTGGCTGCAAGAGAAAGTGAAGTTGGATGAAGTTGCGAGCAGTCCGAAGCATGCTCTTCTGTGCTTTAAAGCTAGTGTTCTCGCCGAGACGAACCATCGCCGATACATGTACGCAAACATCCAAGAAAGGAAGCCTGGCCATGATCAGTGCCTCGGGGCAGCAGTCGCTTCATCACACTTGCACAATGGACAAGGCGTGAGAAGTCATGCCTGATCTGAAACGAAAGGTGTTGAGGCGCGCGCGAACATGTCTCGCTGATCTGGTGACCGAATGTGTCCTGGAGATCGGGATGCAGGTATCGCAGACATCAGGTTGAGCTATAGTGACACCATCGTGACAGAATTCTGGCTGTCTGGCTGATGTTACTCCTTTGAAGTTTTTGAGGTCGGTGACCACAATCCGCTGCACGTCTTCGAAAGGTAGGCGAGGTGATGAGGAGCCGAAACTTCTTTCAGGAGGCTGCTGCGGCCAGTCGTCACCGACGACCTGTTCAGTGAGCGGAGCAAAATCGAGGAAGGCCCACCGGAACAGGCTTTCCGGAGCAAGTTGCATGAAGAATGCGCTGAGTTTGCACTTGTTCCGGCAATTGCAGCAGGCCGGTGTCTCCAGCTGCTGCGCGACCTCGACAGGCACATCCTCCTCGTCCCCGCTGGCTTGTTGGACCCGTGGGCGTCTGCACACCATTGGCCTCCCGAGGAGGGGCAAAATGGTGCTTGGTTGAAGTCCTCTCTTCAGGGTTTCGACACTCACACTCGCACAAGGCTGGCAAGGCAGGTTCAGGGTCAGCTCTTTCATCCCATAGCGCCTGCTTTGGAGCACCTCTTCCACACACGGGTCCGCCAAAGTGACGTCTACAGGTCTTGAAAACACCGTCGCGACTGGCACGAGCTTCTCTGCAGGTACTTCGTCCTTCGTGATCACCTGTAAATCTCAACTTGCAGTCAGCTAGAAGTCTTGCACTTCTCAGCATGTGAAGACCGAGTAGCCGAATCGACGTTGGTGCAGCAGGCCAGACATTGAAATTCCCGCCATGCATCAAAAAACATGAGCAACCAGAAGACAAGGAAGCTACTCATGCTGGTGCCACCTGATTCTTCCACCGGCCGTGCCCTTTATTCCTACTTAAGCTTGATGCGTCTTCCTCTTTGATGCAGAGTGGCACTTTGTTGCACATGTAGCGATCTGTGTACTTGCTCCTGCCTTCAAGTCTGATGGCCCCCATGCCAGGGATGGTGACTGAGGGATCTGGGCCGAGGAGTTAGAGGGCCTTGAGATGAAGGCGCTGCTTTGTGGTCATGCCTGCATTCTCTCAGTGCCCCCGAAATCCTGCAGACCAGAGAGCGATGACGCGAGATGATGCGAATGATATGCCAAGGTAGGTCACCCTGAAGGTCCTAGCGGTATTGTAGAAATGATTTCTCAAGAAGCTACTGCAACATTACCTGCATCATGAACATTAGCTGCCAGAGGAAGGCGCCGTCAAAAAGCTTATGCCAACTCGACTGCCAAGCCAGGAGACCTGTCGGCCCTGCGGCACGGCCGCCAGGCCTGATTGCAGCAGGATGGCCTGGCGTCTCATGGATGCGTCATGGCACGGGCACACATGCAAACGCTTGAAGCAACAGGGGATCACCAGTCAGCAGCCGAGTGCCCAGTGTCAAAACCCCACTAGTCCTAGTTTGGCGTCGTCGTACATTCTGACCGGAAAACATGGTGCGGCAAGACTCCAATATGAGGCTCCGACAACTTCCATTGGGCCCAACAACGATGTGCCTGCAGCAGGCAGCTCGGCATTACTCATTACTTGATGCCGCATAGGCTTCTTCCGAAGACTGGTCTCATTCCCCGAAGACAGCTTCTGCACTCTACTCTCCGTTTATGCTTGATATGCAACCTAGGTGAAGAGATACGGGTAAGCGTCGGGCCCAGGTCGAATATTTTCTGCGAGCCATCCCTCAGTGCACCAAAAGCTCAGGATCTGCAGTCTGCAGCCGACAGTTTGGAACATCTTTAAGGGCATCCAGGTCTCACATAGCCAAACCCCGGATGTCCACTCACTTCATCCGATCACTGTGCCACTGGCGAACTTCTGGAAAGCGACGGCAGGTTTGTTGGCCTCGGGATTCGCGAAGCTGCAGCTGGTCTCATAACTATAACTATATAGGACGGTCACGTTCAGAACAATGATCGCACCCATGGCTCCATAACGCAAAGCAGTGCTAGGCTCCCCACGTAGATGAAGTCGCTGCGGCCTGTGACGGTCACTCAATTGAAACACGACTTGACAGTCTCGGAACGCGTCACGAAACGCTGGACCTGCCGCCGGTTGCAAGACTCGCACCACGCCTGTGACTGAGCGAATCGGGCAGCATTGGCACCTTCACATGCAAGGAGAGCTTCCGTTGCTCTGCTTTAGGTTGTGCTTGGAGCTGACGGAGTCACATGTTTTTTTGGAAATCAACCGTCAACGATCCCCCGCGGGCCAAGCTCCTCAATGATGCCGGCCACACACCTTTTCCTAATCTACAGCCCCGTCTTCTGTTTTTGCTGCCACTTTGTATCTGAATAACTTCGATGGCCTATTGCTGCAGAATGAGATGGTGGCAAGCCGTCCGCTGCGAGGCCTGTGTGCAAGCTGCAAGACCGTTGAGACCCGACATGACCAAACCCTCTGGCCCAACTAAAGCCAGAAGTATAAAGCAACGAAGAGAATGTGCAAAGTCCAGGGCACTGGCACGTCAGCATTGATGATGGCACCTGTGATGGGAACTTTCGTCGGAAAGACTATATTTCCCCGACCCCTATGCTGTGACATGGTCCGGTGAATGCATGGATGCAGGCAAGCCTTACTTTGAGCCTGTGCTAAGTTCAAAAATCGTCGCACCTCGCCAGCATCGAACGGCCTCTCTTCCGGCCGGTTGGGCATGGACACGTTCCCTCGAAAGAAGCTGGTTAATATGCGAGCTTCACTCTCGCGGCGGCGCCAGACGCTCAACCAAACTCGTGCAAACCCACAGTGGCGATCAAGAGAGGCGGAAGGCGATGGAAAGATGGCGAGAGCCAAGGCTGACTTGATCTAGCTTTGGACGATGGCTGGTTCCGTGCCTGTTGCGACCTGAGCACCGGCGTTGGAGAGCCCCGCCTGTCAAGTGCAAGGGCAACCCTCACATTCCAAGAGTCTTCACCAATGTACTCGCATATATATATATATATACATATGTGTAAATGCATGTGTGTATATGTGTATACACATACCTGGTGCAATCGGGATCAAGCACCCTAGCCGCAAATGTACAACTTCTGGTGCCAGCCCCCAAAACTTGTTGGAGGAGTAAAGCATGGAGACGATTGTGACCTAAGTATGAATAACCTGCACAATAATGGTTGCATTTGCAGGTTTCTGTATACATTAGCATAATCGATATCTATACATTAGCAAATTACTTTTGAAAAACCTATCGTAGATTTTTCAACTATCTTTGGACCAACACGTTTTCGATCAATATGGCGGTGAGTACACTCACGGGCTCTGTCATTCTGGCTGAGCTGCTGACCAACTGCAGCGCCTGTTCCGCCAAGCTCTTCTGTCGCTCCTGGCTCTCTTTGCGTTGGTGCCCTTTGCAACTGTGCTTTGCAGGCATTTGACAGCCCGTAGGTGTGCGCCAACTCTGCAGCAGTGCACGGAGGGTGCTCTAAAGGTTAATGACATGATCAACTATACTACAGCGCAGCACATTTCGCAGTACCACCTGCAGGCGACAAAGCTCTGTCGCCACGGCTTTCTGCTCTCTCAGGACCTTACCCATGTCTTCTTCATGGTCCAGGCTGAGCATGCTGACAGCTGACATGGTGTCTTGCAGTAAATGGTGCATTGTGACGCACCATTCAAAGGGAATCGAGGTCGCAATCATGCAGCGATTGCAAGCGTTTGAATGCATGTGGTTCTGCAACAACTTGGGCATAAGGGAATTGAATTGCTCTCAGACTGTCCTTTAATTACGACGGCTCAGGACTTTGCCGTTCGGCGTCGACGGAAATGCTTGATTCTACTTCGGCGATGGCTTGGCAGCGTGTTGTTGTCAGTTTTGCTATTGAAGTTGGGGTCGCATAGCATGCTTCCAAATCTTGCCAAAGGCTTTCGCTCATGATCCCTGAGGCGTGAGCACTCGCTAGCCAAGCCGACAAAGTCGTGGCCTCATGAGCTCAAGGAAAGTTTGTGTTCCCCAATAATTGATAATAGTCCCTTCTTTCCGTGTGCATGAGGGCTTATGATGCCGTCATTCAGCATCGTCGCACAGTTTTAATCTCTATCATTATCCCTCCCTGCACAGCACCGTCTCAGGTGTCTGGCCGCGGCTTTTCCCTGAAGGATCCTGCTGCCGCCCGCCTCTGCGAGACTTCGGTGCTCCGGCACCGGCACATAGTAGCATTAGTTATCATTGGTTTTATTCAGCCTGCCCTGTGTGCGATATTTGACTAATATTTGACAACTAATCAACCAGTCAAAATCCAAGCCCACACGGCATCACCTTGTTTCTCTCGTCTGTACCGGCAAAGGACGCCCGGATGGCGGTGGCCTGAGCCGCATGTCAGTAGTGAGCATCACACCTTTGAGGACACTGCAAGGAGAGGTCCGAGTCGACAAGAGTGTACCATCACAGTCGCTTAATACCACCAAGGGATAAGCGCACGGACAAGACACGGAGGGTGCTGAGCCCGCACGCAAGGAAGAAGCCCACGGCCATCCCTTGGGGCATGAACGCCTTGGCAACCGAGTCCATGAAAGCAACACATTCTCGGACGGTGAATCACACAGTGCAAAACTCCTGATGATGGTTGCCGTGTATTAACGGTGCAGGCCCGGCTACAGGGAAACCCCGCTTCAAGCGATATGGGCAGGGGAGCTGTCTCAACCATGGCAGTCGATGGCAACTGTGCTGATAAGTTTCAGCCTGAGCCGCAGGCAGGGCCACCATAGCCTTCAGCAACCTTCTCCACCTGCACTCCCCGGCCATGTGAATAACCAAAGGACTTTTTGGAGTGCTTGCACGACTACACCTCGCCATGCAGGCAGCGACGATTGAGTGCTGCTTCCTGCTGGGGATGCCACGCGACGCTTCAGCCCCAGCAGAAATTTGAGCCGATGCCTCCGGCGCGGTGCATCGTAGCTTCGCAGACGTGGTGCGTGCCTGGCCTGCAAACCTCTGAGGGCCTGGCCTGAGAGATGGCTCTAGCTGGGAGCTCCGCAAAACATGTTCCACCTGTGTTCGGATGTGCGGGTGTGGCACACATAAGCAGACGCTGGAAGATGCAAGATCGAACCCGCGCAAAAGTGCACTCTACAAGGACACCAAGGCCTGCTTGGCCGTGAGATATGGTGCGCAATGCCGCAGCTGGTCTTCCTGCCAAGCACTCTCCGCTCCAGTTGCGGGTCCGGCGATTTGCCCGAAGCAAAGGCCCCGACCATCGTTTGGGAAAGCAGAGTGGGCCGTTCGACCTTTGCAGGCAATGTCGCTGTGTGCCAGAAGTGCATGGCACTCACGGTCTGTGCAAGTTTCACCAGTGACAGGCAAAGACCCTCCCTGCCAGTTCATCCCAAGGGTTCGTGCAGTCACTGTATGTATAGGACAGAGAAAACGAAGCAACGTAGTTCCCCTGACCTACCGAATCCAGCCACGTATTGTCTAAGGCCATGCTCCATCCACGTCTTGTCAACCGAGGCTTGAGCGGCCTCGTACAAGCTGGAAGCGCAGGGGGCGACCTTCGTCATCTCTCAATGCAATTTGCAGTGTTTATCTTCACAGATGCAGTCGGGCTTGCATCGGTGTAGGAAGCAGCATGGGCAAGATTGTCACAAGTTCAACACTTCTTTCAACCGTTTCCAACCCTGCAGCAGAAGAACCATAGTTGCACAGAGCTGGCATAACCAACCGACGTACGTGAGCTTGTGCACTGGCCAGTTTGGACGTTCAAGGATCCACTACCTCGAGGACTCTCTCCAGTGGCCGGCAGCACAAGCAAATGCATGTGTATGCTTGATACTCGGCTAAGCAATCTACTGCACCGGCATGTCAATGCAAACCGCCCGGCTGCGAACGCGGAATTGTGTCAGATTGTTGTGGAACACCCTCGGAACAAGCACGCTGGCGCCTCCTCCAACTTCCGTCGGTACTTCTGCGACGGTGGCTGCTCGTTGGATTTGGATGGGTCTGGCCTTGCCACTCCGAAACTGGCAGGCTGCCCGGGTGCAGCTGTGCTACGGACTTTCAATGCATTTATGGCTCTTCATCCCACTAGGGCATTGCGTACGATGTGGAAGAATCTTGGGTTAGAAGACTGAGCGCTTCGGTTTGTTTTCTGATTCATGCAGTGTTCGACCGTTAGACATGCTTCGCATTACTTCAAGCAATGTGTCTACTACCACGGCAAGCCACATCTGTAGTCCAACCTGCTGGTCTTTTTCGTCGTTCTGGCAGCGAAGCATGGGACTCATCCATGGTCTGTACAGCGCCACCAGAAACACTTCGGGACACGTTTCTGCCTGTGACCTGCCAGATCCGAGGCCTGCGACCCGCCTAAATTCAAGGCCTCCCAAGCACTGCACGGTTCCTCAGGACCTTCGACCTTCAGGCAGACGTTGGTGGCAACAGCCAAGGACCCAAGTCCAGCATGCGGCGTCCTGCTCGTGACTTGTGACGCTTCCTTTTGAAGCTGCTTGCTGGCAGAGAGGATTCCCACATGCCGTCGGGCGAGGCTTTCCGGCCAAATGGTGTGCGTGTGTACAGGTAGACAAATGGATAGATAGTCAGATAGATACAACCTAGATAGCCGCCAGAAATTCGATGCGAACTTCAGCCACAGCAGGCACTGCATGTGCACACACGCACAACACCCAGCACGCTATGTCAGCTAAAGAATTGCCAGGAATAATAACTGCCACTGGCAAGGCATGCTGGGCATGCTTCGCCGATGGCCTTGCAAAGGTAGCTGAAGGATGTAGGCACACTTAGACAAACATGAGCATGCTTCGTCTTCTAAGGAGTTGAACCGCACAATGGTGCACAAGGTATCTGGCGTGAATTCTTCCAAGAAGGACTGGGTAGGTCATGAGTCATGGTGCCAATTGCATTAGCCGGCATCCTCCTAGTACCCTCTTTCGCTGAAGTGGCATGCCTTGTGCATTGCCATACTGCCGCACATTGGCAGGCTCTGAGCTGCCACCTTTGCTTCGTGTTCTCTAGAATTAGCGGATCTGCTTAAGCTGGGAGCTGTGCCAGGGTGCACTGGTGGTCCCGGGGCCGCTGTCGCCCACCACGAAATTCTGGTTACACTATCTGGTCTAAGACTTGCAGAATGATGTCCCTGGAGGAGACGATGCCCACGATGCGAGCGATCTCGTCCTTAGCTATCCGGCTCGGGCCATGTGCATGAGAGTCATTAATTACCGAGGCAGGCAGTTGACGTGAAGAACGGAAACACTACAAGGCCAAGGAGGAGCCGAAATTCCAAGCCGAGCATCCGAGGCCAGAAAAAGCCGCGAAAGCTTGGAGGCGAGAAGCCGCAAGGCGAGGGTGTGAAGCCTGGGCAAGATCTTGTGTTTAACTGAACAAGTTCCTTCATGTGTATGACCGGCGCAAGCTTCGAGGCAAAACTACAAGAGTGGCAACCTGTACACCATGCCACATCCCAGGGCTGCACAGCAACTGTCTGCAGCCGAATTGTTCCAAGATGCGATGCACCCTCATGAACTGAGACAACCTCAGCGGTGCTGCTGTGTCGCGTAAACCAATTCAAGTTTATCTGGTCTGGCGATGATATGATCAGCCACAGCCTAAGCCCCGCCTCAATAACTTGACCGGCAAAGGTGACACAACCTGCTACTCGTAGGCCCGACCTTTCAACGATCGTCTTTGACCCGCTCAATTGGGCTCCGAGTGACATTAAAACGGTGCAGCCGCTGCAGCCGTAGGATTTGATCCAGGCTCTGGGCCTCGGCCTCAGATGTCCAGGCGGGGCAGCCACTGAACCAAGGGGCTCACTACACCCTGAACCACTCCAAGCGAATCCCTGCAGTGCCTCTGTACGCCACGAGAGGAACTCACAAACGGACCTGGGCCGGCTTTTCTGTTGGCTGCTGGCAGGTGTTTTTAAAGACTGGCGTGCTCCGTAGCTTCAAGAGCATGCAGCCGGAGGGAACCCTGGGTTCCAACTTGCCTTCAACAACTGGCAAACAACCGCGTTCGACGTTCGACACATTTGCAACATAACTTGAACATCTCGTGTCCAAGCTCCACTGACATAAGCTTCCGACATGCCCAGAGCATCAAACCTGCCGGAGCCTCGGTCACACTGGAAGCTGATGTTTTCTTGTCGCAGTCTCGGTAGGCTAAACCCCACCAGACACTGAGCAGTGCTAGTCAGGGTTGCACCGTGTGCATCTCAGGTTCTGCCAAAACCCCCAAGCATGTCTCAGGTGCAGACGAATGATCCACTTCCTTAGCTGCTCACACGCACAGAAGCTAATTCAGACTTGTGTTGGCGGTAGACAGAGGATATCAGAATTGTGGGCGAGGTGTTTTGGCTGTTCCAGATTCCACAATCAGCTGCCTAAACACCTGTGCGCAACTTTTGGCAAACAAAGAGTTGCACAGGTAATGCCAACCACGTTCTGCCCAGGAGCAAGTCGGCAACGGAAACAACCTCCAGCAGTTAATTCAACATGCAGTTGCAAGCTGCAGTCACCGCAAAGGACCCCCTCCCACATCAAGCAAGAACAAACCTGCCTTACAAGTAAGTTCACACAAGCTGCGTTGCTGGCCACTACCCCACCCAGATCTCCAGATAGCTCTCGTGAGGTCGTCGGGCAAATGGAAAGGCCTGGCAGGAATTGCCGTCAGCAGTATCAAACAAACAATAGTCACACAGGCGGCTTAGCTGCATCTGGGGCTTTCAAAGGTCCATTTCTACCGCTTGTTGGACAGGGAGGCTTCGCAAGGTGCACGACGCGACCGAAGCCCAGTAACTCGCTGCGGGGCCTGCCGCCTTCATGTTCTGCAAAGCGTGCAGCAAAGGCTCATCTTGTTGAACAGACACCTGCACCAAAGCTACGTTCTAAGTACAGTAATAGATGAATCACTGACATCGGTTACTGTGCAAGGAGCCTGCAGGATGGTGCTTCGACGATCGAAGACCTGCGGGGCTTCTTCCGGACTTTGGAGTTTAGTCAAGGAGCAAAGGCTGAGCCTCTGAGCCATGTCATGGCACTGAATGCAGTCTCCAGTTCTCTGTGTTGATATGCAGCGCAAGGCTCTCTCGCGCAAGAGCTGCAGGCCTTTGCAGATAAGGATTTGAGAACGGCCGAAGGCGCCGTGTATCGCAAAGCCAAGTGGAGAAAATCTGGTGCAGAGAATACTCCAACCTTGGGATACCGCAGCTGGTTCGGGACATGAGGCTACACACTTTCTGTCACTCTTGGATCCTTCTCGGCAGTGGCAGTGCAGATGCCGAGCTTTTTGGCAACTGAGGCATCGACAATGTTGCCTGTCGTGAAGCTGACTACATTTCGCTCGAACTTGCGCGTTTTGTGATGACAGTACTCTGGTACAGCAAGGCTACCAAGGCGGAACATGTCCACCATATACCATACTGCATGTTGAGAAAACTTGCTTGCCAGGGCCTTCTGCGTCCATCAGAGGTACTCGCCGTGCTTTGCCCTGTCTGGAGCTGTCGGCGCTACTTGGACTTGGAAGCTTCCGGCCTGACAGATGACAGTTTTGAAACACAACTACAACTGCAGGTCCAGTTCATGGTGGCTCGATATCCAAGATACGGCTTCCAGAAGCTGCCCTGAAGTGGCCTGCCATTATCTTCAGCACTTCGCGCGCTGGTGTGTCAACCGAAGCTGGCACAAAGGCACCTCCGCAATCCAGGCTGCTGTGCGAGGTTCTTACTTCCAATTGTGCGCTGCCAAAGCATCAACCCGGTCATAACAAATCCCAGTGGCAAATTCTCGAGCAGTTGGCCAAAGTCCCGATGCTCGCCTGCCAGGCAAAAGCTACCACTTGTCTTGTGCCTCAACCAACCGCTATACCAGTTAAAAGGCCAAATTTGGAGAAGACTGCAACGTCGTTCCGCTGCTGGTCGCGCCCATGCACCCCGTCTTAGCTCAGGCTCAACGTGGACCTGCTGCCGTGCATGGGTGATGGGCTGACTGGCCATGAGAGGCAGGTGTCGCTACACCTCTGGAAAGCACAAACAAAACGTCAGTCCGTCGCCACCAGATCACCCTTGCCATCACAACCACCAACACCACCAGCAACATTACCACCATCCCCGTCGCCAGCAGTCGACCGAGAGTGGCACTGCCACCTCCAGTACAGCTGATCTGGATGATGGCTGTCAGTGACATATTGTTGAGGTCCCGATCCCTATCCTGGACCGTACAAGTACACCTTTGAAGGGTGTCTAGGAGAAACTTCAGTGACTGCAAGTCATCCGAGGCCTCGCAAAGGAGCTCCAGGGTCCTGGCAGCCTGGTCTGCCGTGTGCGCCGTCTGGCGACAGGAGCACTCTGACTCTCCCCCACAGCGAGAGTACTGGGATTTACTTCTCGGGATTTCTTCAATGCGATTTCGGGGATGCATGAGCCACCTCGGGGGCTCCCCTATGTGATCTGTGAAAAGCCTGAAAAAGCTTGGATTCAGAACTTTCCAGAAACACCCAGTCATGGAACGAAACAAACCAATAAGCCTGAAACGAAACGATCCATAAGCTTTGACCCGGTTCGATGCAGGCCTCCAGCAACTTATGGTTGATGTCGAAGTAATCGAAGAACCTGAACTTTCCCAGCAAGCGCATGAAAGGTTCGGACTGGCTTGCTCGAAACTCATCTGCTCAAGGCGCTTGTGTGAGCCATCCTCGTACTTCACCAGGCACCACCTCAAGCCAAGCTGGGACTATGCAAATCTGCGCTTGCTAGAACGCGATCTGCAGGAGGACACGTTCCTTTGAATCTCTCTGTGGGATTTGGCTTTTCAGCAGCAGCAAGCTCTCAGAGTAGCTGGCAGCCGAGACCCGAGCTTCGCAGAGAGGCCGAGGTTAGGGTTGGGGTTTGTGGTCTAGCTCGGAGGCGCCAGGCAAGATGACGCGCCACACCTCCTAGCCGACTTCCCCCGGAGCGGCGAACAGCCGGGACCAAACGGCAAACAACATCCCTCTTTCGCTTTGACATGTGGGTGGGATGGTAGGCGGGCCCGAAGGGCTAGAGTAACAGTCAGTCTTTGAGGAACAGGCCCGGGAGTAATTAGGGCACGACTTGAAAACCCCGTAGAATGCTTATCACCTATTCAATTATTGGGGCATGGCTTGGGTTTTGGGGTGGACACTGCTTGACAGGCGAGGGACGCGTTGGACAGGGGTGGGGCCGCAGCGGGGCCTGGCAGGGGCGGGGTGGGGGCGGGGTGGGGGAAAGTGTTGGAGAGAAGGGATTTTTTGGAGAGTTCCAGAGTCCTCGAGAGTCCTCGAGACCCAGCCAAGATCCGAGCCGTGTTTGGTTTTGAAGCATTCCGAAGTTAGTTCCTCTGCGTAGCCCAAGTCACGGTGAGACACGGCTCGGATCTTGGCTGGGTCTCGAAAACTCTCGAGGACTCTGAAACTGAAGATACTCATTCTGGGGTCTCGAGGACTCTCGAACTGCAGACACGGCTCGGCTCTTGGTTGGGTCTCGAGGACTCTCGAAGACTCTCGAGGACTTCGGAACTGCAGACACGGCTCGGGTTCTTGGGTGCCGCTCAGAGTTTGACTGCTGTACCCACATGCCCAGTTAGATGTTGGAGATTTTACATTCAGCATGCTGACGAGTAGTCTCACTTCTAGACTTGCTCTGCGCGACTGAAAGAGAGACACACATGCCCACATAACTGCTTCGTTTAAAAAGCACATCCGTCTCAAGCCTGGTCAAGAAACCAGCCGTAAGGTAGTCACCAAGCCGTGACCCTAATGTAAACAACCCAGACCCACACCGTCTCTGGATTTTAAACAGGATTGAACCGAGCCATGACCCTCATTTATACAGGACCGTGTCCTCCATATGGCCTGTCCGTACTTAGCCGTCTATCAGTCAATGTTAAGCATTCCACGGTCATTTCAACGCATGACTGTGAAACTCTGCACATCGTCGTTCTCTTGTTTGTACAACCAGTGGTTGGAGCCTCACAACTGAGGTACCAACCTCATGTGATTGCGAGCCATTTCCAGCACGGCATCTCTCACCTGACACAAGTTGGATTCATTCGGCCGTCGCCCTGCGAGGCCACAGTTGTTCCCACCTTTGTGTGCTCATTGAAAATCTGGGTTGCCCAGAAATTGGTGCTGGTTCTCTTCCTGGGCCGAATTCCAAGCATGTGTCGTCTCTCTTATTGATGGCTGCATCTAGGGCTGCTCTCCCTGCCGAGGTGCAGCCGCACGATGTACTCCGAGATGGGCTTTGATGGAATCCACTGTTGCTTCCTCGATTCTCGCAGGAGACATGTCTTTGCAGCCAAAGCGTGCTTCCAGCTAAAACCATTCCTGCCCGGTGTTTCAATGCTTGAGCATCTCTTTATGAAACAAGTGCTGACGATGCCATTGTCTGCATCACAGCTACAGCTACAGCACCACAAGCACCATCCTAGCGAGCGGCACTGCTTTCTCTGCTGCAGGCAGGGGACGGGTTCAAAGGAGAAAGATCTTCAGGCTGGACTTTCTCCCCCGCATCTTCGAAGACATCCTTCCCAGGGAGATGCATGAGTGTTTCTCCTTACAAGAACTCAAGAGGAGGTCGCCCTTTTCCCTCCTCGATCGGAGGAAGGAGCACTGCCAAAAACTCGCAGTAGCTCAGAGAATCCTGGCAGAGACTCATGTGCCTTCTTAGCAGATCTCCTCGGCTCAGGTTGGGCGCACCTGCTCTCCGCACACCGCGCGCCACACTCTCCGAATGGAATCATGTTGGCAGGCCACCGCTGATACCATGAACCGGTCATCTTCACCGCTCCTGGAAAAAGCAACACTTTCTACTGAATCCGCACTACAGATCCAACATGAGCTTTCAAGAAGGAGCTGAAGATTTCTTCCAGGCGCTAACACATGCTACTAGTAACATGATATACGGATTAGCAGCCGACGTCTTGGAGACTTCGGCCAGCTGGGATCCGGACACCTGCTTCAACGAGCTAGCCCAGTAGGATCTCCTCAGCTGCGAGCTTCTCAGGAGGAGGGTTTTGGAACTTTTCCAGAGCGACGTGAGTGCCGGTAGCAATCGAAAGGCAGTGTAACGTTAAGACCTCGACTTTCACTAATGCACTGTAGTGTGGAAAATGACGTCTGCGCGTTCGGACTCTAAAACCTGCTGGTATCTTCGAAGAACCGAATGGGGACCCTCTGCGCGTCGGCCCAGAGTAGGAATTCCATTGGGGCAGTGCGTTCCGGTGCGAAGCTGAAGATGATTCTTTTGCTGCTGGTGTAAGATTACGTACAAAGTGACAAAGAGAATGGACGAGATGAGACATGGTCATCGCATGCTGTCTTGCAATAGCCACGCTTAATTACGAGGGTTGGGGCCCTGGCGTGGGAGAGTCTTGTGACTTTCTCTCGATGACCTCGAGAAACTGGTCGAACTTGACTGTTCCGCTCAGGCCGTGGGCATCGAACATCTTGAACCTCAGCTAGCATGCGAGTACTCAACACCAGAATCCAAGCGCCCCCAACACAAGTGCCGGCAAAAGCATAACTAGGAAAATGGTGCACTGTCGGACCATGCTGAGGTGATCACGTGTCCCTCATGGCCATGAAGTCCTGCCAGCATTTCAGGCCTTCTCCCATTAAGGTTCCTGGAAAGTGTCGAACCCAATTTTGCTAACAAACAGTCAGTCTCTACATTTAGCTGCAGCTCTTGTTTTGGCGAGTTTACTGCACTTGTTGTTCTCTGTCCTCCCAAGGCAGATACGTCGGTGACCGGGCTACTGCCAGCAACCAGGCTCGGGCGGCGCGCGAGGCAACGGAGTGGGCATGAAACCTTGGTAACTGCCCCGGCATCTCAGTGGCACTACAACTACTACTGGACACGCACTACTGGTACTGTACTGGTGCTCAGACTGCTACTACGACGACGACGACGACTACTACTACTACCACTTCTACTTCTACTTCTACTACTACTACTAGCCACGCCCCCCCCCTACCAACCAC
Organism: Symbiodinium sp. clade A Y106; assembly: GCA_003297005.1. Classification (NCBI taxonomy): domain Eukaryota; class Dinophyceae; order Suessiales; family Symbiodiniaceae; genus Symbiodinium; species Symbiodinium sp. clade A. The sequence goes on along the minus strand of BGNK01000742.1, from coordinate 62,984 downwards.
CTGGCGCCTCAACCCATCGTCATCGTCATCATCAACGAAAATTATATCTGCAGAAGATGCAGGGGCTCAGGCCCCCCTG